>OX381720.1:2029574-2629574 GCA_947462335.1 Harmothoe impar | reverse complement strand
GCTACAGTTTGTATCCATGCAATAAAGTTCATGACCCAAAGCATTTTGGATGAAAAGAAAAAGAAATTACTTTTTTTCTTCTGTTGCAATTAGTTAACTAGTAAGGATTAGTGTGGCTGATATGCTTTGTCAAACAAAGAATGTATCAATGTCGTCAGATTTTGAATTAATGTATTTTGATATTAATATTGCTATTTCAATCATCATATATTCTTGGTCATTGCCTCTGTAATGGAAATGTCCACCTACAGTGAAAACTAATCATAGTTGTGAGAATATATCACATTTGATCAATTTGACATTCTCTAAATCTTTACATCGTAAAGTTCAGAAGTTAATATGACCTGAGCTATGTATCTTAGACTGACATTCCCCAATATCACATTGAGTCCATGCATATGCAGTCAATACCTATTAATCAATGCTAAGCGTATTCAGATGTGTACATTAAAAAATAAACAAACAATAAGGAAGATATTCTACTCATCAGTATTCAATGTGTTATTAGCTTCGTTAGTGAGATATGTCTCATATCAGAAAGATGATAGAACTGAAAATACAAACTTTAATTATATCATTGATTTGAGATTCATTGTTAATCATTATCAGAACTGTTGCCTGTGGTCATGCATCACCTGAGTTCTCCATATCTCTTTGCACCAGCATGTGTGCTGAGAACTCAACTTTTACCTCAGTAGAGCTGCATTTAAACAGTGTGTGACAGGTTTTGTGTTAGAACCCTTACCAAGTTTGACTACAGAGTAAAGACAACCATATTGTGCTTTAGTTGTCTGTTGGACACAGTGTATTGGTATGGAGGATATAATAAGAAAGGAATCACTTAATGAAAACTTAACATCCTTTGAGAATGTGACAAGCTACCTGGATACCTAAGATATGCCAGGTTCTGCTCTGGTGTCATCTAAAGTAATTATCGCTGTGATTTTGTGCAGCATTGGGATCATTCTGAACACTCTCATCATAATAGTGATAACATATGGCTCTCTCATGAGAACATCTGTTTTCATGATTGTTTTAGTTTGTCTTGCTATTGTAGATAATACAACATTATTTTCTGGCATTTTGAGACAAGATAGAATTTATAGTTCATTACCACAATCATCACTGGTTTATGTTTGCAGAGTAATAGTTTTTACCCTACATACATCAGGTGCTGTTTCAACTTGGCTCATTGTTTTCATATCTGTTGAGCGCTATATTGCTGTTTTTCATCCATTAAAGGCTCTACTTTACTGCACTAGGAAGAAACTTGTCCTTGCTATTTCAATTCTCCTGATTATGATGTGTGGAACATATTATTCACTTGTCAAATTAAAATGACAGGCACCATGTATGTCTGCGGTTCTTTTGGATCTGGGACATTGCTTGAAACTGTCTATGTACTCCTAACTAGATTGGTGTACTGCCTCCTACCTTTTTGCATCATCTTTATCTTAAACATGTGCATAGTGAAAAGAATGCATTTTCATAGAAGGCTTAGAGCCCAACATCAGAATAGGGTTCCTGATTAAACACATCTCACATTCACAATGCTGGCTGTGGTCTTCATAACAACAACTCTGCCTGGAGAGATTTGTCTACTTTTGACTTCTGTGTCTGCATTCAGTGACGTCAACTTTATAAATCGGCAGCATATTGTTGTAGAAATAATGTACAGACTCTCTATTATTACCACAGTGTGAACTTCATATTGTACTGCATGACTGGGTCTGTATTCAGACAGACACTACCCAGTAAACAAATAACGTTATACACCATTTTATAACGTTATATAGCGTTATATGTCAACGTTTTTCTAAGGCTCTTTAGTATGAGATAACGTAATGTAAAGTTTAAAACGTTATTTTGACGTAAAAAAACGTTTTTATGTTAGCTGGGTAGTCTGCCTTCTGTCATGTTGTAAAAGAAACAAATCAGCAAGTCACAATCAGGGTGGATGTAGAACTGTGGAAGAAACAGTTCTTTGATATAAAACCATTATTAATTGTCATATTAGAGCAATCCGCAG
Source organism: Harmothoe impar (assembly GCA_947462335.1). NCBI lineage: Eukaryota > Metazoa > Annelida > Polychaeta > Phyllodocida > Polynoidae > Harmothoe > Harmothoe impar. The sequence goes on along the minus strand of OX381720.1, from coordinate 2,627,545 downwards.
ACTATGGTTGATGTTATCAGTAGCATGATTCATCTAATCTTTTTTGAAGTATTCAGGGCTATGTAATAGATCTATGAATTATCAACCAGCCTTGGATGCTTTCATCAGCAGTCCTCCAAGCTATACTATACATTAAATAAATTTACAGATATTATTTAGAGAGCATGTACAGTTGGAAGTTATTGGTCAGAGCCTCAATACTTGAAGACGGTCAGAGCCTGACTGAGTGCAACCATACCTGTCCACAATCAGCTGTGTCCACTAACTGACTGGAAGCTGATGGGTGACTGTGGGATTTGTCCAGGCTGGTAGTTGTGATCTTAAAGGCGCACTGAGTCAGTGACCTAACCTTGTTGAGGTTTTCATGCAAATGACGTCATGGGTTCAGAACGCCTTTGACATATAAAAGATATTCCAAGACTCCTCCACCAAAGTGTTTATTATAATAGATATGAAGATTAGTTGAGCATTACCGCAAGAGCTCCAATTCACAAACCTTTAACTGTAGTGAATGATGATTTGTATTACATATTCTCTCTTGTCACCCCAAGAGTACAGCGATGAACATACAGCAAATGAACTTTTTCGTTGAATTTATTCAACTTGGCTGGCAAACTTAAATATATACAAATCTTACAAAGTCTTTGTATTGTATTAGTAATGCTGGGTTTTGAGTCATATGACACTCACATATCTATTTCTATTTTTATCCAAGTATAACCTCATTGTATGATAGTCAACTGTCCAAGCTGTGCCTTATGAAAATACACCTTGATCACCTGGTCAATAGAATAGTCGGGTACTCTATATGAAATGCTGATTCTTATTGTAAAAACCTGTTGATGTATCCACCCATGTACCCATTATAAGAATCTGGTATCACCTCATATTCATCTCCCCACCCCCCCCCCCCCCCCCCTTGTCTCCTAGACCCCAAGTAATATCACCATAACTAACTTTTTGTAAGTTCTCATGCGGTAATAATGAAATGGAGGTGCTGTAGTCAAAAATGCAAATGTAATTAATTATTCATTGTAAGTATCAACCTTCTCTGTAATTCAATTGAAACAAATATAATTGTATGTACTTTTATATTTTTCGTGATTGCAGAATAAAGACTTTGCAAATTGAAATTGAAATTGATGTGATAATGATGAATGAAGGATTATATTGTAACGGGCAGCTGTGACAGCTGTGTTATTTGTATATCTATTTCTATGTGGTTGTTATGATTTAATATGACACAATTCTATTATTGTTCATAACAGGATTATTCATTCCTTAATGAGTACCGATGGTTCGTTAAATATACCATCGTTTATCGTCTACGGTTGTATACCGAGGTTACTGAAGTTACGTACGATAAATTGTCATTAAGGTTTCATAACGTATTACATAATATTCAACTCCATGACCAAGCGCTGCGGGCATGGTCATGTGAACCCCCCAGGCCTGTATATAAGGTTGGCTGTTCTTCCAAAGAAGGCAGTCAGGTTTAGTTACTGCTGAGGCACACACACCTCCCTGCCCTCCGGGTTTGATACACACTATGCCGTAGTTTGTTCACCCTCTTGTATTATTTTATGGTCATGTTCTGATCCCTGTTGTAAACAATGGTTATCCCAGGAAATAATACCTAAATGCTATTTGAATAAAGTTGCCGTATATTAAAGCTTAATTGTACCTTGTCCGGTTGTTGTTCTGAAGTCACGAGTAGCTTAGACCAACTACACTGGTGCCGTGACCATTTGAACAAACCTACCACGATAATTGTATTTAATTTTGCTTTCATATATGGACGACCTGTATGAATTTATCAACTCTTTCAGCGGCAGGACTAAAACCCCTGCTGAGGAGAGACCTCTCGGTTTGAATCCCCTCGGTTTTACACCGGCGGGGGGGGATCCTTCATTGGATCCAGACACATCGGTCTTTACCGACGGTAACACCGATACACCCGAGGGTGCTGTCGGTGGGGAACCGTCAGTAAAAGACAATGTGGCAACCTGCCAGCCACAGAGGAACCATCCAGTTTACTGCTGGACGCAACTCTACTGGCTGACATGGGGATTGGGAAAAAGAAACTCCAAACAGGCAAGATCACTGTTTGGGGGTAATTTGGGTTTGCTTGAAAATGGCTCCTTCTATGTTAAAACTACAATAACAAAATGGCTCCCAATTATTATTGAGAAAACCTGAATTAAAATTGGAAGCCTCCCTGGAAAAAAAGTGAGCCCCTCAAACAGTGACAGAGTCAGAGTCCGCAGTAGCCTAGGCCTAGTTTGAAACTAGTGCAGACTCTGACAGTATATTATAGGCCTACTGCCGACTCTAACAGCAAAGTACTGCCGACTCTGACCACAATCTACTGCCGACTCTGACCACAAATTACTGACAACTCTGACCACAAAGTACGGCCGACTCTGACAGCAAACTACTGCCGACTCTGACAGCAAACTACTGCCGACTCTGACAGCAAACTACTGCCGACTCTGACCACAAACACAACTCAAAAGAACATGGACTGCATGACGCCACTGCTAGGTAACATAGTGACGTTGCTAGGTAACGTAGCGACGTTGCTTGGTAATGTAGCGACACCGTTAAAACGGTGACGTCACTGGCACTGTGACGTCACTAACTGGAACACTCTCCATCCAGATGTTTGGTCGAGCTACATTGAAAACGTGCTGATGTTTTTAATATGCTAGGAGAGTGTGAAAATATACACAATTTCGGCCATTTTGTCTCCTCTCAAAGCTTTTACAGCATTGTGCAGAGATCTGTCATAATTGATGATGATAGATACAATTTCTTTTCAATCCATCTTCAAGTTAGTGATAGATGTTCAGAATAGCAGATGATCTCTCATTTATTTTAAAAGTAATGTTAATGAACTTCCTCGAAATTAGCCATTGCATCTTGTATCTAAATGCTGTAAATCCCCCATGAATTTCGACCACTGCATAAAGTGATTGGCAAAGCCTAGCCTTAGGCCTACGGCCTAAGGCTAGGCTTCGCCTAGGCTCACTTTAAAAAACCTATCTTATTTATCATTCCTTATCATGTAATAGCTCAATATGAAGGGATTTCAGAGACCAGATGGTCTGAGACACTTGACAAGCTAGAAAGTCATTTCCAGAGCGTCTCAAAGCCAAAAATTCAAAATGGTTGCCACTCATTTTTGAGAAAACCGCCATACATTACATTATTCATCACTCCTAGTCATGTTGTATCTCGAATGAAAGGGATTTGCAAGCCTAGGCCATTGCCAAGATAAACAGTGATTTTAGCCCTGTGAACTCCCCCCACCCCCAAAGAAAATAATCAAAATGGCCGCTACTATTTTTCTAGCACAGTTCATTTCAGTCCATTCCCAACGGGGAAGAGCTACTTTTGTGAAACAGGACAGCCCAAAAACAGGGATATTTTGTCATTATTGTAATAAAGGATTGATGATCTCTAACACTATTGCGGGAGGTTAAAATTTGTTACCCTGCCTCCTTCCCTAGATGGGTAAAAAATTGTACATGCACACCGTTTTACGTATAGTAACTAACATGCTTGCCTCTACCCTGGGTTTTGTTACCCATCTTGTACAGTTAAGCAGCACATCCCATTAACATTAGAGCAGTGACAATGCATATTATCATATTACAATCATGTTTTTGTTTCTTTAAAGCCTAAGCCCTAAAATAAACAAAGCAACTAATTCATTCAATTATATGATAATCTTTTCCTGGTTTACAATGCCTATCTGCATGTCAAATTATGCAGACAGGATCCGCAGTATGTAGAAGATGACAAACATGGAGCGGAACAGCGATGTGTGCGTCTCCTAACTCATATTTGAATATATTGATTATGATATGATTAATTATGTAGCTGTGTATCTGGAGGTGTTGTTGTGTCAGTTACTATGTGACATGGCCTAAAGCTGACATTGATCCTGGTAACAATACCTGACAGTATCTATTGACGTCATATTATATTACAGGTAGGGGCCTTATGATCAGCATTTTCCTTGAACCTAATTATCACATTGGTCAATTTTTCCCCCTGCATTACTCAATTATTAGGACACAGTTTAAACATGCAGATGTAATACACATTTAATCTTTGTGACAGCACACAGTATTGTATCATTTCCTTTTGAGTAAAATGAGACATGATAATATGAGATAATATTCGAAACACTGACTATAGGTCATTCCGTTATGCTTGTTTAAAACAAAAAATATAAGTGATAACTACCATACATGTTTAGGAACTGATATCTAGACTGATAGGCCCATTAAGATGAATAAGCACATGGAATATTGTCAAATGTGGCAAAAAATCATCTTCATACACTTTCAACTCAGCTATGTATAATGCAAGGAGAAAGAAGACAAACCTTTGCATAATTACATGATATAAGCCACACTTGATCCATCATGTCTATTGACACACATGTGAATTTGCATAGTGTAAATTGACAGAAACCCCTGAAGAAATCTTAGTTGTAGAGGAATATGGAACAAAATCACAAATCGGTGATGTAGATCACACAATCAATATCTCACATATCAGTACAAAGATTTGGTAAAGGAACCAACATTAAAGGTCTCAACTTTCAGTATTTCTAGCTGTGTCCTGAGGAAATAGCTTCATTTGTGTTCTGTGCATGAGATGGTGGCAGAAACACCTCTACAGAGACATTGCTGCCCTGTTCAAAAATCTCAACAGTTGGATATATTTGTGCTATTTGTGCTTTGAGCAAACTATTTGAATCAATCCAATTGTCAAGATAGTCTACGTTATGGATTTCATGGAAAACCAAACATTTCCTGATGGTTTACTCCCTTCTAACAGCCCTGAGAACAATTTGACAGCTGCAGATGAGTCAAATTACTCAATGGTTGTAGCTAAACAAATCATCTTCATAACTCTATGCGCAATTTGAACAGTATTTAACAGTTTGGTTATCATTGTGATAATGTATGGTTCCCTGATAAGGAACTCAGTCTTCATGATTCTGTTACTGGTTCTTGCTGTTTTTGATAACTTATCCATGTTGCCTATTGTATTATGGGAGATATATGACCAGCTTCCTTTTTCCTCATCAATATGGCTCTGCCGTATTATTTTCTTTGTGTTTTACTCTGCATCTAATGTTTCCTCTTGGATAATTGTTCTCATTTCTGCTGAACGCTTCATTGCAGTATTTTTGCCACTGAAAGCCCACATCTATTGCACAAGAAGAAAAGTAATGTTCATTATTGTTATATTAGTTGTTGTGATGTGCATTGTGGACCTTCCAATTTTATTCACCTGTAACATTCAAGAGGAATATGGCATGCATTTTTGCCATTCATTTGGTTTAGGGTCCCTTATTGAAACCATCTATTCAGTTTTTCTCGGATGTGTGTACTGCATCATCCCCTTTTGTGTTATCTCTATCTTGAATGTAATGACACTGAAAAGGATTCACACAAAGAATAGATTTAGAACCCAGCACCAGACGTCTCAACAAGGAAGATCTGTCAGTCCGCAAACCAGTTTGACTGTCACTATGCTTGCTGTTTGCATTATCTTTGCTATTACTACTCTACCAGGACGGATTCTTATTATCATCCGTACAATATCAGAGTACATTGGAATAGAAATAATCCATCAGAACCAAATGTATATGCTAATTGCCTTCATTATGGACAATATAAATCACAGCATGAATCTTTTACTGTACTGCATGACCGGGTCTGTATTTAGACAGACATTTGTAAGTCTTTTCCAGTGTTGTAGAGTTAGAACATTAACAAGAGCATTTGAGATGCAGTCTCAAACAGTGTTAGGATAAGCATGAGAAAGAGCAGAAAAGACAAGAATATGGTACACAGTAAGTCGGACACATACCCTAAGACAGACGCTTGATTTGTGATTAGACTTTTATTGTGTAATAAGTGGTACTTTATTCCTTGTGTATGTATATAGGTATTTAGAAGCTGGTAATGCATTTGAATGTAATAATGGCAAACATGTTGTAAATGCAATGTCATGTAGATAGAAATTACTTTACTGTGGAACACAATATCACATTTCGATTTTGTTGAGAGACAAAGCATGCAAACAGACATTGCATACAAACTAGATTACATTAACCATGGGGTAAACTTTCTACTGTACTGTCTCACTGGATCTGTGATACATACAAATACATTGGTGTATATTTTCTGTTGCTGTAAAAGAAAAAAGCTGCCAAGACAGATGCATGCACAATGTCATGCAGTGGATGAACATATCTGCCATCTATGAACTCAAACCTTGTCACTTCTGGGTAAACAAAGTTTATACGACACCCGGCTGTGGGGCTGAATGTGAACTAATCTGTGGTTACGTAAATAGGTTTGAGTGGGCCATGTGTATAAATTTCAGTGACAAATATATTCAACTATGTTGCTCTGTATTTGGTAGTTGTTGTGATAATAATTATGTGTCAATGACTTGATTGCCTTCAGTTAATATCTATCCCAGTCACATAACCTGTAAGCCATACACACATCTATTGAGATGTTTTAAAAAGTGCGCATCATGCTCTGACCATTCCTTAGCCTATATTAATCAATGCTTTACTTATTCTGCCTGAGGTGAAAAACTATTTAAATCACCCGAAATGCCAATTAAGTAACTGAATTTTACAGTTTTCTTTCAAGTGGTTTTCATATAACGGCCTTACTGAGATAGCATTAAATTAGATTTACTCTTGTATAATTGAGCCTATGTTATTGTGATTGTTACCATGGTGACATTGACAAAATTAATTCTAGGTCAGATGTTTTTTAAAATCTTTTTACTTTTTCTGCGTCCAACATCATGTGTCAAAGGTTTTCTTCATTAATTCCACTTGAGGCTACACCATGATTATTCGGATGCATATATCTGCCGTATCCTAAAAATGTTGACCATCATTTGAATATTGTATTTTAACAGGACTGAGATTATTTGCAGAAGAAGACAGACAGGTAACAAAATCACAAATCTATTATTTCTACCTTTTAATATTGATATTTGAACAGGTATCATGTATCTGAATAACCATTGCGTCTTAGGAACGTTAATAATAACTCTCTTTGAGCATTTCTACCTGTGTCTTGGAGAAACTGTCTGCATTATATCTATTGGTCTGCAGCATTATAGACTCCTAAAGATATATTTCAGCATCTGTCCCCAGAGATTTTAGTGTTCTGTAAAACTTTATTAATAATGATCCTTAATGTTTCAGGTATATTAGTTTAAAAAGGAATTCCATTCAGTATAATGTGCATATAGTCTACATTCTGGATTTTATGGAAAATCAAACCTTTCCTGTTCATTTACCTCTCCAAACAGCACTGAGAACAATGTCACAGCTGCATATGAATCCAGTTACTCTGCAATTGATCTAACCAGAAGTCTAAGTCTATGTTAAAAAAAATGTAAAGATATCTGGTTGCAGAATAATATGTTTCATATGTCACAAAATTGACATTTGAATACCCTGAATTGTATCTCCAACAGATATACAACACAATCTGTGAGACTTCAGTGTACAGTACAACTTTATCCAATTCAAATCATTAGTGGACAAGCCTTTTTATTTCAATCTCAGTCATTTATATAGCTATTAGTACCACATTACTGTGCACATAGTCTTTATTATGAATTACATGTAAAATCAAATGTTTCTTCGTGAATTGTTGCCTTCTAACAGCACTGCCAATAATCTCACAGCTACACATGAGGACAATTACACAATGATTACAGCCTAGCAAATCATAGATGTGGTATTGGAATATTGTTGAATATCATCTCTAGGATGCAATAATCTAGTGGGGACCGCAAAACTCCATCCAGATGTTAGAATATAATGTTGGATTTTGAGTAGTCACTGGTTTCTAAACTTTCCGACTGACATGAAGATGATGCCGATGAAGATGGAAAAGCACATGCAACATGGTCAAAGCTAACAGAAAATGCTCTTTTTACACTTTCAAATCAACTATGCATAATTGAAGGAGAAGGAAGACAAACCTTTGCATATTTAACGGGATATAAACCATACTTGCACAAATGGGGACAGAAAGCCTAGCCTTACAGTCTGATATAGGGCTACACTAACGTATATTAAGATTCCTATCTGTCAGGATTATTGACACACATATGGATTTGCATAGTGTAAATTGACACGAAACCCTACAGAGATCTTTGTTGCAGAGGAACAGGGAACAAAATCATAAATCTATGATATATATCACAAGATCGATACCTTGGGTTGTCTTATGTATCTGTACAAACATTTGGTAGGGGAAATGTTAACAGTAGATGTTTCGACTTTCAGAATTTCTCGCATTTTGTGTCTGTAAGAAACAGCTTCATTTATGTTCTGTGCATGAGATGATGGCATTGTATCTCAAGCAGAAACACTGTCTACAGAGATTGTGCTACCCTGTACAACTTAGCCAGGTTAAAATCTCTCAATACTTGAATATTTTTGTTTTCTTTGAAGCTTTGGACAAGCAATTTGAATCAATATAATTGTGAAGATTCTTCGTGATGGATTTCACAGAAAACCAGATGTTACCTGATGGTTTACTCCCTACTAATACCACAGAGAACAATTTCACAGCTGCACATGGGTCAAAGAACCCTATGGTTATAGCTACACAAATCAGCATCATAACTCTATGTGTGATTGGAACATTGTTGAACAGTTTGGTTATCATTGTGATACTGTATGGCTCCCTCATTAGGAACTCGGTCTTCATGATTCTGTTACTGGTTCTTGCTGTTTTTGATAACTTATTCCTGTTGCCTAATATATTATGGCAGATATATGACCAGCTCCCTTTTTCCTCATCAATATGGCTCTGCCGTATTATTTTCCTTGTGCTTTACTCTGCATCTAATATATCTTCTTGGTTGATTGTTCTCATTTCAGCTGAACGCTTCATTGCAGTATTTTTACCATTGAAAGTCCACATCTACTGTTCAAGGAGAAAAATGATGTTCATTATTGTTACATTAGTTGTTGTGATGTGTGTTGTTGCCCTTCCAATTTTATTCACGTCTAACATTCATGAAGAATATGGCATGTATGTTTGCCGGTCATTTGGAACAGGGTCCCTTATTGAAACAATCTATACAGTTTTTCTGGGATGTGTGTACTGCATCATCCCCTTTAGTATTATCTCTATCTTGAATGTAATGACACTGAGAAGGATTCATACAAAGAGTAAGTTTAGAGCCCAACACCAGACATCTCAACAAGGAAGATCTGCCAGTATGAACACCAGTCTGACCATTACAATGCTTGCTGTTTGCATTGTGTTTGCTGTGACTACTTTACCAGTAAGCATTATGCTTACTATCCATACAATATCTGAGTATGTTGGGACAGATATAATCTATCAAGACCAAATATCTTTCCTTATTGCTTTTAACATGGACAATATAAATCACAGCATAAACTTTATCTTGTACTGCATGACTGGGTCTGTATTTAGACAAGCATTTATTAGCCTATTTCAGTGTTGCAGAGTAGGAAAATTGACAGGGGCCATTGAGATGCAGTCTGTGTGAGGAAAAGGCATGAGAAAGAGCAGAAAAGACAGGAAGATCAGTCTCAAGTACACATATTGAACATTTAAGCATTATATAGAGATATCAGGGAGTGATGTAAAATGGTTTCATACTGTATATTTACAATCAACTGTTTTATAGTCTGTAACCATCATCTTGCAATTAGTGACACTATTAATCATATTTATGTATATATATATATATATATATATATATATATATATATATGTATCTATGTATAGATTAACATGTATGCATTTGAATATAATACAGGCTAACACTTTATGAAGGTAATGTTATGTAGATAGAAATAACATTACAGAAGAAGACTCAAAGCAAGGATTTCAATTATTAAAGTTTATGCAACTACCGCTTTCACACAGTTACTGTGCACTCTTGTCTATAGGTATTATCTTAATTAGTAGATCAATATATGAAAATCAACAATTTACTATGCTCTGATATACATATATTTTCATGTTATATGGAGGCAAGAGTAAATATGTGTAACATGTTTTAGGTGTGAAGTGTGAGGATGAGCAGAGTCATGTACTGTACTTTGAAAATCACTCGATGAATAAAATACTTTATAAATTCAAATGGGATCAGTGAACAACCAGATACTAGATGTGTCAAAGTTTCTTTCAATCTTTTAAGAAATAGTCATTGCCAAATTGTAGTAAGATGACAGTCTCTTGACTTAACAACAATAACTATTAGCATTTCTAGCTCTCTCCAGCGATGCCATTAGTCCTTAATCATTTTGACCTGAAAGCCTGCTGTCTCAATGTAAGACCATGTCAAACAGTCAATGCATTGGTCTTAATGGTTCTTAGTATCAACCCAAATCTATAATGATAAGGTGCTGTGATACAGCTCTGTTTATGAGATAAAGTAGACAGCAGGTTGCAGCTAATGGACAAGAAATATGTATAACGAGCAATGTAGATTGATGTAGTGCCAATAAAAAACATTGCAGTGTCACGTGCACTTTGTCTGTAATCAACCTATCAGATCAACCACTGGTCAAATAGTTCTTATCAGAAGCCTGACCTTTGTGAAGCCATACTGGCAGAGTGTGAGTAAGGCAGAACATTAATGATATTTGTTCAGAACAGAGTCATGTAGCATTTTGCTACTTTTTCTGACTAACTTGTTCTCTGAGCATCAACTCTTACCTAAGGTCATAAATTGCATGAGTATAGCTTTTTGGATTGCTATATATAAGACAATAACGTATAAAAACAACTTCAGATTTAACCATGAACCAACTATCTTAATAGTAGTACAAAATGGAGTTGATGGGACAAGACATGGATTTTGATAATACCGCTTGCTATGATATCACAGGAAGCAACTACACTGTTGATTCTCCAACTGGGCATGTGATCTACAAACTGTAAACAATTGTGACATCAACTATTTGCGTAATAGGAACACTATTAAACAGCCTTGTTATCATTGTAATAATCTATGGTTCACTCCTGAAGACCTCTGTCTTCATGATCCTGCTGTTGACGCTTGCAGTCTTTGACAATTTGTCTTTGTGGGCCGTTATCTTCAGACAGGATGGAATATACAGCCTACTTCCCTCGTCATCATCTAAATGGTTCTGCTCTACACTTATATTTAGTTATTTCACTGCATGTAATATTTCCTCCTGGATAATTGTACTTATATCTGCTGAACGCACAGTAGCTGTGCTGAGGCCGTTGAAGGCGAACACCTTTTGTACAAAGAGAAGAACATTTCTCACACTTCTAATACTTATCATAGTAATGGTTTTTGTTAGCTTCCCACTTCTCTTTACCTCAAATGTTATCATGTGGAACAACAGGTACTTTTGTAATTCATATGAATTCAATGCTGCACTTTTTGAGACAATCCACTCATTTATTCTAATATTGATATATTCGGTCATACCATTTTCTTTTATTGTTGTCCTAAATATATTAACAATAAGGAAAGTCTACTCTATCAAAAGATTCAGAGTCAAATATACAGTATCTAAATCTGCAACTCGCAACACAAGCTTGGTAATTATAATGTTTACAGTGTGCACCGTGTTTGTCGTGATGTCTTTACCTGGAAGGCTTCTAATAATGATCCGTACAATATCACATTTTGATTTTGCTGAGAGACAACATATGCAAACAGACATTACATACAAACTAGATTATATTAACCATGGGGTAAACTTTTTACTGTACTGTCTCACCGGATCTGTGTTTAGAAATACATTGGTTCGTATTTTCTGTTGCTGTAAAAGAAAAAAGCTCCCAAGACAGATGCATGCACAATGTCATACAGTGGATGGACATATCTGTCATCTATGAACTCAAACATTGTCAGTGTGGTTAGGTAAATAGGTTTGAGGTGCCCATGTGTATATATTTCAGTAATATAAGCATAGAAGGGATGCAGACAGATGTTTGGTATACATGGTGGACCTAATTGGCATATCAAAAAGACCCTGTACTGTAAACTGAATGCAAAGTTAAAATACAAATAGAAATATGTTCACTGTACCAATCCACTTCTTGTAACACGATACAAGTTAATATATGTGACTGGAATCAATGTTAACCTCAGGAGAATGACTATTGCACCTAGTTACTGGCAGAATAACTTCGATATACAGAATCCAGATATATCAGGATGGTACTTATCTCAAACCTGAATTGTAATCTTATACATTTTCAATTGATGAAACCCTAACATGGTAATAGATAACAGCCTTATTATCTGTTTTCTATTTTTGGGTAAATCATGAAAGGAAGTCTAGTTTGTAAAAAAAGATAAGCAGTATTTTGATCAAGTGAAATAAACAAAAACAAAATCACGAACGTTAACATGTCCTTTTTTTTATACTGTATATATATGAACTCATAATGGACAGAATATTGCAATGTAGCATTAAGGTAATTAATGATATACCCTACCATGAACTCATGGAATCTTTTGTGGAACATATAAATATTGTTGCTCTGCATAGGAAGTGAGATGAGGAGAAAGGTAGCAAGTCATATATTTCATTGTCTTGTCCACCATGGTTACATATAAACTACAAAAGCAAAAGAGGAAGGGGTCATGGATTCTAGAAGGTAGACGTGTTCACACAGCGGAGGCTAAATTTCGTCAACAGAACCAAGACAAACGTACAGAAACGTTGGAGTAACCAATAACACTTTGAGTGAGTAGGCCTAGAAACGATTGAAAACGTTTTATAGATTGCAGTACTTACAAAATAGTGAAAAATTGGTGAATTAGAAAGGGTGTGAGCGATAATGCCGGACGACACTGCATCGCCGGGCAAGGCGCCTGCTACAGAGAAACCACGCACCAAGAAAGAGGTAGACGTGCTTAAGCTCTATGAAAATGTCGAGTCACTCACCAAGCGAATGAATACCGCTGAAACTGATATTGTTACTCAAGACGACAATTTGAGAACACATAAGCAGCGTTTCAGATTATTATCAGTGGAAGTAGAGAGGCTAAAGGCAGTTAATACCAGGCAAAGTCGTACTATCAGCTACCTTGAAGATCAGGTAGACAACCTAGAGAGAGAAAAGAGACAGCTAAACATGGTTGTCAGAGGCCTGCCAGACACAGGTGACACGGTCACACAGATTGATGAATTGTTTACAGACTTGAAGACTGGGTATGATACCACGAAACTAGCTAGTGTGTATAGGCTAGGCAACAAGGACAGTCAGTATAACAACCAGGATCAAAGAGTCCGTCCAGTCATGATCAAGTTCGCCAACATGTCCCAAAAGATTGCTGTCTTTAGGGGTTTGAAGGAACTCAAAGAGATTGACAAGTGGAGGAAGGTTTTCATAAATGACGACCTGACAGAGAAGGACCAAAGAAGGCAGAGAGACCTCAGGCAATTAGCCACTTTCATAAGAAAAAATGGTGGACAAGCACAACAGAGAGGCCTGCAGATCATGGTCAATGGATCCAGATACAACTACTCAGAGCTGGAGGAGCTACCCATTGGTTGGAGACTGTCTGACAGTAAAACCCGTAAAATCAAAGACGGCTATGCCTTCCAGGGACCAGCTTCCTTCTTGAGTAACAACCAGAGATTGCTGAGAGGATTATTGAAATGACATGTCCTTACAAAATCAAAAAACTCTCAAACTAAATCGTGAACAACCAGGAGTGGGCTAAACGCAAGAGGGGCACCATGAAATTGGTCCAGAGACTAAAATATGAAGATGACGAGATGCGAGCCAAACTGGAGAAAACTGACGGTCACCTCTATGAAGCCACAGTGGGAGATGATTACTGGAGTTGTGGGATACCTCTAAGCAAAGCCAGTACCATTGAAGAGGGCAAACTCAAGGGTAGGAACGAACTGGGTCTGATCTTGGAAAAACTCAGGGACGATGAACTGTCCAGCGATGATGATGATGATGATGATGAAGAGGGAGAGACGGGCAATCAAGATGAAGAGGGGGATACGGGCAATCCAGTGAGAGATCTCATCAACCAGATTACTGACAAACAACCACCCGTATCACAGAGGAGATCTGATAGAAATCGAAGCGGTCCAAACGCTTAACGCAACAAAAAATACATCAAGGGGACGCGCACTGCAGTGGCAAGTCTAGTCTCACAGAGCTCATACGACGCACAAGGCCCAGTGGCCAAAGTTGAGTCACCATGTTATAAATATACCAAACCTTAATCTCTGAATGAATTCTGGTGATCCTAAACTATTATACTGTCCATGTAAAACACAAACACAATTTTTATGAAGTAATTACGGTGATTATGTCAACATTCTTTGAATACGAAACTATTGGGTTCATATTTAAATATACACAAACTGTCGTCGTATATGCGAAGACACCATTTTATATTCTTTTGTACGGAATTTGTTGCCAAATAGTATACATAGTGCCAGCATTGTATTAATGATATTATTACAGGAATTATAATGCGAAATAATACATAATAAGCAGATACGAAAATAACGTTCACTCACATGGCTATGCACCACGTGTTCTACACTTGTTGACTTCCGGCAAGGCAAGTGGCGGCTGGTTGAGGTAAATTAGGTTTGAAAAGAACTTACGTAGGTGATCTCCATGCGCTAAAATGTCACGTATGGTAGCAATTGTGTGTGATAGCAGAGGAGCACCATCTGGATCCACCTTTTTTCAGTCGGAATTAAATCGACTAAACGACAGTGGGTATAATATCAATGTGATGCCAACGTCAGGCGCTACCTTTGAGACTGTCTGTAAAAAGGCAAATACTTATATACAGAACAACCCAGGTGACATCACCTACATAATGGCTGGTGTAAACAACATGACGACGAGACATAAGATGCCAAATACATACGGTAAAAAGTATTATACCTATGATTGGGACAACCCGGCCACATTCACCAAGGACATTGTGGATACAATTTCTTACAATATGAAATTCCTGTGTGATTTGAATCCCTCCCAGCGAATCATAGTATGTCCTATAGTGGGACTTAGACTGGACAAGACGACGGTCAATGCCACACCAGAGAGGCAAATATGTGTAAACATTGGCATATGGGACATAAACCAAGCTATTTTTCATATAAATAGGCTGAACAAAACCAGTATGCCATGGCTTACAAGAACAGTTCATCTAAGTCACACTGCAAATGGCAAGGAGGTTGACTACGACACCTGGCTACAAGATGGAATACACCCCAATGGACAACTACTGACATACTGGGCTGACTTGTTTGTGAAACATGTGAAATCAGTTAAACTCAAAATTGAAACCAAAGGGTATATACCGGTATAATATTTAATATTTAATATCTAATATTTAATATTGAAGATATCTACGATATAATAGTATATTTTTCTAGACAAATAGCTGTCCAAGTCTGAAGTTGAGCCAGTATATCGTTATGAACAATGAGTACTGGTAACACTGAAGATTGTACAACATGATTATCTCGGTGCCAAATAGTCATTTGTTTCCCTGCCTTGTTAGTGCTGGTGGAATTGGTTATACCAAGCAGTCTTATTTCTAAGAATAGCTTTAATGGTGCACAAGCGAGAATATCATATTGTAACTGACAGAGGTCTTCATACAGACACATAAGTGTCAAACAAAGTACCTACTTATGTCAGATGCAGGTATGTGATACTGTTTTCTGTGGTTTATCTAGTTATTAAGACTGTTGGTTATAAATTGACATATAATGACAAGAGGTTGCCTACTGATAGAGGTCTTCATACAGACACATAAGTGCCAAAGAAAGTACCTACTTATGTCAGCGCAGGCATGTGACTTTGAGTTTTGTGATTTTGTTTTTTGTGGTCCTATCCGATCACTAAGACTGTTGGTTATAAATAGACATACAGTGATGATAGGTTGCCTATTGATGCTCTTGGATTGATCTTTACTGGTTATTACTGTCGTTATGCACAATGAAGTAAGCTATGGAGAAAAATCACGAGTTGAGTAAAGGCCATGTATGATTGTCAAACTGATATGCCAAACCTAATTTTAAGTAAAGTCACTATCATATGTTAATTAATTTTATTTTATGTTAATTAATTGTATAGGATGCCGAAGCTGAGCTCCCTACCTGGAAAATATGACTCAAACTAGCTTTTCAGTTCATTTTTTAACATCCTCATCATTTTTCTTTTTCTTTCTTTTCCTATTATCAGGACTGACTATAGGAACAGAGTGGTGAGGGACGGGTGGGCAACAAGTCAAAATGACTAGAGGGTTTAGAAATGTCGGGAGTTTTGATAATGAACAGGGTATGCACTTAGTACATATTAATTGTCGAAGCATCAGAAACAAAATAGGAGACTGTAAAATTATGTTTGACAATTGTAATTTAGATGTAATCACTGTATCTGAATGTTGGTTGGAAGAAAAGAATCTCACGTCAGAATTTGACTTCAAGGGATTTAATTCATTTAGGTGGGATAGAACATGGTTAGAAAATGGCAAACCAAAAGCAGCGGGAGGGCTACTAATTTACATCAAAGAAAAATATGTAGTTATGGAGGAAGATTTCTTACCAAAAATCAGTTCCAAGGATATAGAATTATTCTCAGTAATCATTAAAAGGGAAAAGGCCAAGAACATCTTGATAATTGATATATATAGACCACCACAAGGTGATCCTGAGGTATTTTGGACAACCATGAAAGACATTATTACCAATATTCCACATATTAATAGGTTTGAATTATTTATTATGGGAGACATGAACATTAACATGCTGGATACCACTTCTGAGTATGTAAGTGACTTCAAGCTGGGTATGTTGGGCTTTGGCTTGCTAAATGTCATAAATTGTCCCACACGCTATGCAGAAAATGATACCTACCTGGACCTTATATTTACTAACTGTGATACAGTGGAGAAGTCAGGATGTGTAGAATTTGGTTTAAGTGACCACGAGATGGTTTATGCATCATCAACATACTATGTAGAACCTAAATCACCCAAAGTAGAATTTAGTTGTCGCAGAATGAAGCAGTATACTAATGAAAAACTCATAAAGGGTTTAAGTGGCTTCAATTGGAAAAAATACTATGACTGTAAAGATGTTGAAAATTCATGGAAAATTATGGTTGATAGAATCACACATGTAATGGATTGTCTCTGCCCATTTGTAAAGTATAAGGTCAAGAAGGAAAGGGATCCTTCGGTAACACCAGAAAGAGTGAGTGCTATCAAAGAAAAAGACAGAGCTCTGAGTAAAGCAAACAAATCTAAGGATAAACAGAGGATCAAAATTGCCAAAGCCAATAGGAATAGAGTGTCCAGAGAAGGTCAAAAATGTAAGAGGGAATTTATGCCGGGCAGAAAGTCTAAAGCCATTATCAAATTGATAAACCAAGAGACAAAAAAATTGGTGAATGATTCAGAGGTTCCGGGATACATCAATGAGTACTTTACCAAAATAGGGTCAAAACTGGCAAGTGGCAATAATGATGTCTGGGTACCCGATTTTGAGCGAGTTGAGGTGGATATAGAAAACTGGTCTACCAATGAGGAAGAGGTGATTAAATTGATAAAATGTATCAAGACACACAAAACCTCAGCAGTTGATGGTCTGAGTACTAAGGTTTTAAAGGATGCCTTTATGTTTTTGAGTGAACAAGTTACACACATATTTTCAGTGTCACTTGAAACTGGAGTAATTCCAAGACAATGGAAAGAAGCAGTTATTATCCCCATTCCCAAGGATGGAAACTTGACAAATGTAGAAAACTACAGACCAATATCATTACTTCCAGTCCTTCCAAATTACTTGAAAAAATAGCACACAGAAACATCATGGACTTTTTAGATCAGGAAAAGATTCTTAGTGATAGACAGGGAGGGTATAGAAAAAATTGTTCAACAGTGATGACCATAGGGGAATTAACAGATGACATACTTAGAGAGAGAAATGTGGGGAGGGAAACTTTAGCGGTATTTGTAGATTTAAAGAAAGCATTCGACACTGTCCACCATGAAATTCTATTAAGTAAATGTGAAAGGTACGGGTCAAGGGGTAAGGTACAAAATTGGTTAAGTAACTACTTGGGAAATAGAAAACAGAGTACACTAGCAAATAATGTCAAGTCTCCACCATTGGAAATAACATATGGCGTTCCGCAAGGTTCCATTCTAGGACCATTACTATTTTTATTATATGTGAATGATGTGGTAAAAATCATGAGACATGTTAAAATATTACTGTATGCTGATGATACGGTGTTATACCTCTCGGGAGATAACTCAAAGGATGCAAATAGGAAAATGCAGGACGACCTCAATAGATATGTGGATTGGTGTAGGTTGAATCGTCTGACACTAAATGCAAAAAAGACAAAATACATGTGTTTCGCCAATACATATAAATGGAAGGATTGTAAACTTAGTGTTAACGGTGAAAAACTATCCGGAGTGTCTAGTTATAAATACCTGGGTGTGATTCTTGACGAGGCATTATCGTATGAGAAATTTGTCAATAACCAATTAAGGACCACAGGTTTTAGAACCTATCAGCTGGCTCGTCTGAATGCAGTGATAAATGTACCAATATCTGTTTTGCTATACAAGACTTCTATCTTGCCAATTTTAGAATATGCTGACATACTGTATTCAGGTATCAAAAAGGATTTGAAAAGAAGGTTGCAAAAAGTACAAAATAGAGGTTTGAAGGTTGCCCAGAGAGCACCATTTAGAACACCCACATATGATGTACATGCCGAGGCCAACCTTAATATGCTATGTGACAGGGTAGAGTACCACCAAATGAAAGAGGCGTATAGAAGAGCAAGTTTGGATAAATACCGGGATAATAGAAATTTAAACACCAGAGCATGGGATGGGCCTATCTTAAAATGTCATACCCCCAATGGGGCAGCATATACACGAAATTTAGAACATGTAATAGCGAATCTTTGGAACAATTTAGACCCCCCGGAACAAAATTCAGAATCTCTCGACAGTTTCATGTTGCTACAGAAGACTAAGTTAAAAATAAAGAAACCCAAGCTACAACCGTTTAGAATATAAAAGTACCCACTCCTCTCCCCCACCACCCACAAGAATTATGGTTTAAGTTACTTTGGTATAGATAATCCTGATATTTACATTTTTTAAATATTTTTTTATCTTAAATGACGATCTATTATTAATTTTTTCCAATAACTGTGTGAGCCAAATCTACCTGTGTCGGATTAATATAATAGGTAAGGCTGCCGAAATTAAACTAATCGAACAGAGTAAGAAGCAGCCGTTCTTTTAGTGTTCACCATCTGATTGACATATCATGATACCATTATTGAAGGCGTGATGTTATTTTGAAAACTGTGATCTATGACTTAGATGTAACTGTATACTGATTAATGATGAACACGAAATAAAGATAAATCAAATCAAAAAGGCCCATTGGCACGATCATGAAGACTGAATCCCTCTGATTTATGACACTGATTACAAAATTGCAACTAGTAATTGTACAATATGATCAGATTATAGGTCCTATGACTATAGAATGGATGACAGATATTTCCATGGTATAAAACCAGAAGTACCTTGTAGACTACTCTTAGCTTTAGGTAAGGACCCTTACAATTTAAGCTTTTACTTCCTTCCAGTGATCTAATCATTGAAATAAGGGCAAGTATTCATAAGACTCTATTCACAAAATGACAAATATATAGTCAAACGTGCACGAGTAGAGTTCCTCTCTGAGGGTTATTTCACAAGGCGAAACCGAAAGAAATAACCCTCAGTTGGGAGCTGTAGAAGCGCTCCTTTGTGTTCATTTCATGTCATTATTAAGAATATTTGTCAAAATTCACTAATTACACTATTTTATAGTGATTAAATTAACAATTTTGATGATTTGACAGGCCATACGTGCAAGGGTCATTTCACAGGGGGTGTTAAATATGGCCTTCCTTGGTTGAGCTAATGGGAGTGCAGTATTTGCCATGAAATAAATTCAATTGTGTTGCCCTGTATTTGGAAGTTGTTTTGTCAGTAACTATGTGCCAATGACTTTTAAAGTGCCTTAGGTAAATATCTTTCCCAGTCACATAACCTGTGTGAGCCATACACACAACATCTATTGACATGTGTCAAAAACTGTATAATTGTATAATTGGGCCTATGTTATTGTGATTGTTACCATAGTGACACTGATTCTAAGTCAGATGATTTCTGAATCCAACATCATTTGTTTCTTCATAACTCTGCTTGAGGCAACACCATGATTATTCGGATGCATATATCTGCAGTATCCTTAAAATGTTGACCATCATTTGAATATTATATTTTAACAAGACGGAGATTATTTGCAGAAGAAGACAGGCAGGTAACAAAATCACAAATCTATAATTTCTACCTTTTGATATTAATATTTGAACGGGTATCATGTTAGGAACGTTAATAATATCTCTTTGAACATTTCTACCTGAACTATACAGAAAATCAAACGTTTCTGGATGAACTGTTGCCTCATAACAGCACTGAGAACAATCTTACACATGAGGACAATTATACAGTGGCTTGGCTAATCATTGACATAATTCCATGGGGGATTGGAATATTGTTGAACAGTCTAGTTATCATTGTGATTCTGTATGGTTCCCTCATGGGGAATTCTGTCTTTATGATCCTGCTGCTGGTTCTTGCTGGCTTTGATAATCTAACCCTGGTGTCTGTTATTTTGATAGCGATAAATGATCACTTCCCTCTCTCGTCTTCAATATGGCTCTGTCGTCTGATTATGTTTGTCTATTATTCAACATCCAATATTTCTTCTTGGTCAATTGTACTGATTTCAGCTGAACGTTTCATAGCTGTGTTCTCTCCTCTGAATGCACCCATCTACTGTACAAGAAGGAAAATAATGTTTATAACATTTACAGTAGTTATAATTATGTGTATTGTTGAAATTCCACTTTTATTCACCTGTAACATTAAGAAAGAGTATGGCATGCATATTTGCCAGTCATTTGGATCCGGATCTCTGATTGAAACCATCTTTTCAGTTGTTCTTGGATGTATGTACTGTATCATCCCCCTTAGCATTATTTCTATCTTGAATGTAATGACACTGAAAAGGATTCGAACAAAAAGGAAGTTTAGAGCCCAACACCAGGCATCTAAACAAGGAAGATCTGCCAGTATGAACACAAGTTTGACCATCACAATGCTTGCTGTTTGCATTGTATTTGCTGTGACCACTTTACCTGCACGGGTTATTCTAATTATCCGTACAATATCAGAGTACATTGGAATAGATATAATCTATAAAGTAGGAAAAATGAGAGGGGACATTGAGATGTAGGCCCCAACATTGTGAGGTCAAAAATGAGGGGTCTAAAAGTCAACAAACCCACTCAATGCCTACAACAAACTTTTATTTCTGTATCAATAGCTTTCCTCGGGGAATTGCTGCATGATAACCTGAATCTATATGAAGTTGATTATGGAATATTTCATATTTGAAAAAGGATTGAAGCTAAGAAAAATTCAAAGTTTTGTCAGATATTCCATAAGGTTGGAATGATCAAAGCAAGGAACAACAACAGAAGTAATGATTTTCTCAATAAAATACTTGTATACTTGCCGGGATGATGGTCATGCAAAAGAAAGACAAGTAATTGCCCTATCTACTTCCCTCATAGAAAAAGCCTAGCGGTGTGTAACAAAACTCTACTATGTACATTGTGCAGTGGCACTGAAAAAAACTAGCTAAGCATTATACAATATTCTAACCAATTATTTTAGAAGAATACTTTTTTCCCTGGATCAGTGGCATCAATGACCCGAAGCCTGATTTATAAATGTATACAGCACAGCATACATTCTGTTATTCTGTTTATGTGTGTCTTAAATGTTATTTCATTTTGGTTGCAATAAAGATAATCAATTATAATATATATCTGAAGTTGATTCATTCAAACACATTCCTATAAGGGAGTCCATGGTACAGAGTCCCTGCCACTCCAACAACATACATCAATAGAACTGGACAGAAATTAGTGACTTTGGAAATGCTAAGGATTTATATGGAAACTTATTTAATGTCTTTCTTTGCAGGTTAACTGGAATTTTCAGGAATGAAAGTACAGACATGGCTTTTGTATAATTAAAAGGATTGTCTCTTGCACTGTTGTACATCCTCTTTCAATAGGATTCAAGGAATCGTCCCTGTTGTAACATCGCAGATCCAGTTTGGCAGTAGAACACAAAGTTCACAAACTGATTGCTGATCCAGAATTTTTTCATAAAAGTAACTTTATGAGTTTTTCAAGGTCTAAAATCTAAACCAGAATACCTGGATGAGGAAAACAGAATATTACATATCTCATTTCACATTTGGCAATGTTGTCACAAAAAAGACAATGCATACAGCTGACATGGTGAAAACTAGGTTTACCAGATCACATTTCTTGATGATTTTGGTGCTTAACTCTGAACCGTTTCTGAAAAAGTATCTCCCTCAATATCCTTACCATCAGATTTGAGATGATGCAAAATGGTACGATGCTGTACACTAAATCAGTTAAAATATAAAGAGATGTAGATCCAAACAGATGACAGACAAAGCCACTGATTTCTATCGTCTTGTATTTGCTGAATGATATGGGAAGGTCAATGATGCAAATCATAAATGTTTGAGTTAAAGTAACACAGAAGAGTCCACATTTTGTACAAAAACAGTATGCCTTTAATGGATGGAATAGAGCGATGATACATATTATAGTTATATTTACAATTAACCAAGGGGAGACACTAACAGTTGTATACTCCAGGTTCATAGGACAAACCCACATTGAAGATGCAAATAGAAATCATGTTGTCCTAGAATAACAGAGAATAATGCCATGTAAACAACAATAGCTAAACCCAGCAACATTATCATGAAGACCGATGTCTTGTTGAGAGAACCATATTATAATCACAAACCAAACAAGAGATTTCATTTCAATACCAGAGCTTGCAAATATGATATCTTTAAACACAATGGAATCCAGATTATCTGAACTATCTTTGTAATTGCTATTATTCTGATGTAATTCAGACTTGTTGCATAATAGTTGGTTTCCCATTTTGTTGGTGAAACTTTCTCACCAATATGCAGATTAGTTAGCTGATGCTAGGTTTCATGACTGATCGATGCAATGCCTCAAGGTATGATGATATCCTGTACAATAAAGTATCATCAAGATTGTCCTCCTGGGAAATCCCTGATGCATGAGTGAGCACCTGCTCTCTTATGTATCCCATAACATTGTTCATGCCGAGGGCCTATCCTTGGAAGTAATATTGTCTAGGCATAAGTAATTATAGTTATCCTTAATATTAGTTATATCAACACAAAAGCCTATTTTCAGTTACAATACCATCCACAAACATGGTGACTACCTAATGTGATGCAAATACAAATAAAAATTGATCCTGCAGGACAAAAATGCTGTACAACTTAATCAACCAGTACAGAAATTGGAAGTGCTACACACACAACTGTCCCCACACACAAGATCACATCAAAATATGCTAATTGGGAATTTAGATATATAATAGTTAGATCTTCACAAAAATTAGCTTCAGTACAAAATGTGAGACAGCCACATATGTCATTTTTAAGGATGGTTACTGCCTAGTTCTGCATGATATCTGAGTATTCATCCATCAATGGTATGAATAATTGCAGAGCAAAATTAATGTAATTGATGGTTCAATTTGTATTATGATATCAAAAGCAAGACTGGACATAGAAAGAGACATCAGAATTATGAATAGGTAATGTAAAGGACCACTGAGGTGGCTATTAGAATCCCACCTGGGCTTTCTTTGAATTACACTGCTGATGTATATGGTATCCATATTTTGAATATTGGGTTTTTACAAAGTTAATAAGACAGGCAATGTAATTCAAGGACCACAGTAAGAATCTTCCTTGCAAATCAGTCAAAACCACTAAAATGTGGACCATGTATTGTCCATACATGGAAGATATTTTTTCAGATGAATTTACTTAATAGTTTTCGTATCAAGTTTACTTTGTCCACTCTGGTGAAATCCACACTTAGAATGTGAATGCATATAAATTTGTGTACTTAGAAATATATTGACACTTTCAATAATATTTATTGACAGAACACTATGATTATAGATTTTTTATTTACAGATCTGAGTCTTGAAACAGGGAACAGCCAAGGTTTCACTTTTGTCTTGTTACCTACCATCCACCATTGGATCATTGTCATGTACATATACATCCTAAAAATATATAGTTTAAAAGAATGTTTCTAACATGACCATACATCATTATAAAATACACTTGGGAATTGCCATTTATGTGTTTCACATAAATATGCCATGCATTTCATATATTTCAGAGGACTGTTTCTTGTACTGTTGTACAACGGGTCTGGGTACCATGTTCTGACTTGTGCCTCTTCTGACATCTCAGAAGATGGACTAATCTTTGTCTAAAGAAAGACCCGGTCAGGCAGTACAACAAAAAGTTTAAACAGTGATTGACAACCCAGAACTTTTTGATTAAAACTACTACAAGATTGTCAGTAGGTAAAATGGTCACACCAATATACTTGGACAAAGAGAATGAAACGAGACAAATGCCATGTGGCAAAGTTGTAAATATGAAGGTAATGCACACAGCCACCATGGTCAAAACTAGGTTTCCTTTATCAGCAGATTTCCTTTGACTGTATTTCTGGTGTTGAGCTCTGAATCTTCTTTGTGAGAAGACCTTCCTCAGTATCCGTATATTTAGGAATGATATTATACAGAAAGGTATGATGCTGTAAACCAAATTAGTTAAAAGAACAAAGAGCGTGTCCAGCAAGGGTGAAGCTCCAAAGCGGTTGCAAATTTTCATACCAGCTTCCTTGGTAACATAAGAGAAAAGAATTGTTGGAAGGTGAATGATGCATATTATAATAATTTGTGTTAATGTGACACAAAATAGTTTTCTTCTTGTACAATAAATATGTGCCTTTAATGGATGAAATACAGCAATGAAGCGTTCCACAGATATATCTACAATAAACCAAGAGGAAATGGCTGCAACATTATGCTTCATGAACATATTCAAACTACAAACCCACTTGGATGATGAGAATGGAAGTAATGTATAAATGTTGGGTTGCTCTAAAGTCACAAAAAATAATGTCATATTATCAGCAATAGCTAGAGCTAGTAGTAGTCTCATGAATATAGATGTGTTCATTAGGGAGCCATGTAAAATTACTATCACAACCAAAGTATTCATTACTACCCCTAAGCTTACAACAATTAAAGATATAATTGTCTCAGATGCCAAGAAAGGAACATTGATATTTGCACAGTTTTGACATAATGCTGACATGTTGGTAACATCTGATGACATGTTATTGAATATATCATCCATACTGCTGTTCACTTTCTGCTGATTAAATTAGTCAATGTAGGCTCCAACTTATTGCTTGCTAAATAACAATTCCAGATGATGGATTCTCCTTGTACAGCAACTGCTTATGGAACTGAAATGATTGTGATGATGGTTCTCCAGGTATTGCCGTAAATTCTTGTGTAGCAGCCGCACAAGAGAGTCAAAACCCCAGTCCTGCTTATTGGGCCCTCTCTGGGTGGAGCTGAGGCAAATACAAGGGGTTTTGGTAGTATAGTACAGGACTAAATTAGCAATTTTCAGATTGCCTATGCAGCTTATAGGATCCTCTCAAGGTATTGGTGCGCCTTATATGAGGCTTTACTAATGTGATTTAATACGATGAAATGATATGACGATGTTCGACTAGATAAATCCCTACAAGTAGCAGACCCATGGGAAACCCTGCACCGTTTTGAGTCCCTGAACATGATCTATGTCAGTAGTTCATGAAAAAAAAGTATATGGACTACACCACTGACTGACAGGTGATGTGTTGACCCCTGTGAAATATGAGCTATATTACACAAGGGAGCCATTAGTTGTATTATGCTTTGCAGCAAGGTTTTTATTGGGGGCATTTGACCTTAGTATACTATGTATGGCTGCATTCACTCCACTAACAATCTTGGGACGCTAAAAGAAGAAAGATGATATTGATGCTACATGTGGTTGTTATGGTTGCATTGTTGACACTCTGAGTATGAATGGCAGGCACAATTCTCCCCCAGAGAGGTTTCCTTTTATGATCCATTCAATATCAGAGTGTCACTGAAAAGATAACACACATATCCAATTCCTTTCCTCAAAATGAACATCAATCAGTTACTAGAAAGGACAGTCTATACGAAAACCTGCCGGACACCGGCTATAGCCGGCTAAAGGCCTGCTGCTCCGGCAGAAGGTCTGTGTCTGCCAGTCCCAATGACTGGCAGTGATCCTGGCCTACATGCCAGTTTTTACGGCTTGTAAATCGGACCTAGAGAGTTAACTAGAAAGCCTGAATATTATGTAAAAAATCACACTAAAAATGATTTATATATACCAGTAGCCTCTATTGAACATCATTTCTTATGTCAATACTTGCTTTTTACTACATTCCTAGATACAAACATTTCCCCGGGGTATTCGGGCCTGCAAACATCAAACCAGGCCTGCAGATTTACACACCTTGCAGGACCGAATGTCCTGCA
Source organism: Harmothoe impar (assembly GCA_947462335.1). Taxonomy (NCBI): domain Eukaryota; kingdom Metazoa; phylum Annelida; class Polychaeta; order Phyllodocida; family Polynoidae; genus Harmothoe; species Harmothoe impar. Next base: position 2,600,815 of record OX381720.1, on the reverse strand, counting down.
AGGTGAAAAACTTTTCGTATAGACTGAAAGGAAGCTCTAAGCTTAGGTCTTTTATTCACATAAAAGGCATAGGAATAGTCATATTTCACTGAGTGATAACAGGGGTACACATTTTTCTTAGTAATTGGAGCATTGCATCCTGTACCAGTAGGTTAGGTATGGGGACAAATTTAGTGTATTCTCCCACCCAGGTTAGTACCTATTCCCTGAGCAAGTGAGGCTTCCTGTTCGATGTAATTCAAATTGGGACACCTGCTCTTTCTTGTACACAGAGAAAATTGGCACAGCCTAGAGAAGGCATTGTGTGCCTGTCCCCTGCGCCAGCGATATTCGCACAAGGAACTCGTGCATATAAGGGCCGCTATTCGCACGAGGAAATGGGCAGATAGGCGACATAGTGAGAGAGGGGACATGGCGATAGAAGCGACATGCAAAAAGACATGGTGAGAGAGGTGACGTGGCGAGAGAGGCGACATGGCGAGAGAGGCGACATGGCGAGAGAGGCGACATGGCGAGAGAGGTGACATATACTAGAATATAAATGCACATTTTTTTTATACATGTCAGCAAGTGACTCTATAGTAAAGTGGTGAGCATACTTGTCTCACACGCCATGGGCCAGGGTTCAATCCCCGGTAGTAACTTTTTTCATGACGTGGCGACGAGAGAGGCGACGTGGCGACGAGAGAGGCGACGTGGTGAGAGAGGTGACATATACTAGGATATAAATGCACATTTGTTTTATACAAGTCAACAAGTGACTCTATAGTATAGTGGTGAGCATACTTGTCTCACACGCCATGGGCTAGGGTTCAATCCTGAGAAATTAACTTTTATATTTAATGAATGCAGAAGGAGGAACTGTTTTCCAAATTTATGGAAAATGGCCACTGTAATGCCTATACCCAAAAAGGGAAATTGTAAGCTAGTTACTAATCTTAGACCAATAAGTTTATTACCATTACCTGGTAAATTGTTTGAAAAAGTAATGGCTAATAGACTAAGGTCCTTCTTACAAGATAAAAATATTATGCATTCGGCACAACATGGATTTAGGCCTGGTAGATCGACATTAACTGGAACTTCCACCTTTTTAAATGATATCTATGAAGACATTGACAATAATATGGAATCTTTTAGCCTCTTTTTGGATCATTCCAAGGCTTTTGATACAGTCTCACACCCTCTCTTAATTAATAAATTAAAAAATATAGGTCTTACACAAAATTCTTGTAAATGGTTCTTAAGCTATCTCACGAGCAGAACACAAAGAGTACTAGCAAACAACATCTTTTCCCAAGTCAAACCTGTTAAATATGGTGTCCCCCAAGGATCCATTTTGGGTCCTATCTTGTTTACTTTATATATAAACAACCTACCAAATTGTTCTGATATATGTAAAACTGTTTTATATGCTGATGATGCTGCTATGACTGTAAATAGGATTGAGGATCTTCAAACCCTTGTCCCTATTGTCAGCAATTGGTGTAAAAATAACCTACTAACAATTAACAAAGATAAAACAAAATGGATGAATTTTGGATATAAACCCCCCCTGCAAAATTTATTTGAAAAAAGTGTACAATTAGATGGGCAAGTTTTAGAAAGGGTAAGAGAATTTAACTATTTGGGCATAACAATAGATGATGCATTAACTTTTGAAAAACAGAGAAAGAACACAAAAAATAACGCTAATTTTAGGGTAATACAAATGGCTAGAATTAGAAAATATTTAGACGTACATGGGGCCTTGAAATTATTTAAGAGTAAAATCATACCTATTTTTCATTATGGGGATATCATATGGGATAATCGTAAGGGTTCTTTTGAAAGGGAGATACAAAATATCCAAAATAAAGCCCTAAGAATCATCTATAAGGTTAAGCTGGAAGAATATCCATTGTATTCTACTGTACAAATGCAGAATATGAGTGGCTGTATTCCTCTGAATCATAGACGAGATATACACCTGTTGACATATGCTTATGACATCAGACATATACCTGCATATATGGATATTAGACCTAGAAATACTAGGCTTGCTAATGGGCTACGGTATGTACAAAATGTATCTAGAAATCCTGTCGTCTATCAATGTTTCCATAGAGAAGCCATAAGGCGGTGGAATAAGCTGAAAGTTGAATATACCTTATTAGAAAAAAAGGATATTTTCAAAAAAAAAGATAAAGAAAGACTATCCTCGCTGTTATATAAATGACCGTTATATGGTCATAGTATAGCATAGTATAATAATATTATAGCGGCTCGCCTATGTTCTGTATCTATGTGTGTGTTGATTAGTTGATCAATTAATTAGTTAATTGATTGATTAATCAATAAGCATGATCAGATGATTAGCTGGTTGCCTCTCCACATAATCTTCTTACATGAATGTCTTGTATTCTTGATTTGTATATACTACGTATGTCATGGACCTAGTGCCATCTTATGACATGTTGATTTTCACATAGTATTACCTGTTTATACCTGTCAAATGAATTGTTTCTAAATGTAACTCATCCTCATCTCATCCCTCATCAAATGACAACAAAGATATATTATTCTTTGTGTTACTCTATTGTCGAAATGTATAAGTATATGACGCCATTACACAGTTAGTCAGAAAGCTATTATAATCTCTAGAAGGCCTGGACAGCATAACGGCATTGCCAAGTCCAGTGGCAGATTATGTATTTACATAATAACTGTATACCTTAATAAAAACACTTTGAAAAAAAAATCCCCAGTAGTAACTTTTTTCATGACGTGGCGACGAGAAAGGCGACGTGGCGATGAGAGAGGCGACGTGGCGACGAGAGAGGCGATGTGGCGAACTCGACATGTGACATAAGGAAAATAATAAGCGACATGACATTGGATGTATCATAAATTCAACATGGGACAACCCTTGTGTCAGCCTCGCAACTCACTGTAGATCGCAATATCATTTTAAAAAGATCCCTAATAAAAAGATAAAAAATAAATGGTTCCATATGTATAGGATGGGAAATATTGTAATTTGTACAGGGGGCGGGGGGGGCTATGTTTGGACACCTTATCTTATTATGGGGTCGCCTATCTTGTCAGTTCCTCGTGTGGTCGCCTCTCTAGTCAGTTCCTCGTGTGGTCGCCTGTCTCGCCGTCGCCTGTCTCGCCGTTTCCTCATGCGAATAGTATATGTTATTCGCACGAGCTCCTCGTGCGGATATCATCGGCCTGTCCCCTGCTATGCGGGGGGCTTTAAAACGTTTCATAACAGAGAAAAGTAAAGGTGTCACCATGACTCTACTACCATCTTGTTGACTCTGGTACAAATACTGGGAGGCAAACTGTGACTCTGATTGTCATGGCAACTCCTTTACCATTATTATGTGCATCCCTTGGCACTATGGACATCAGCAGTTTCATTTATGAAAGATATATATGGATCCCCAGACAGTTGATGTGTTTACCTCTATGTTAAATATGAGCTGTGTTAAAAAGCCAAGCCATTAGGTGTTTTATGCTCTGCATCAGATTTTTTTTCTGGAGTAATTGATCAAAGCCACTGTGGCTTTTGAATAGGCCTTCCGTACCAAAGTAAAACGTGGGCAGGAGTGAGGCGAACCACTGAACAATGAAGGTGTCGACATGAAAGTGTTGACTTTCAGCATGTCTACCTGCATCAAAGGAAATCTTTACATCAGCTCATCTTCACCAGCCACAACAAAGTCATTTATACGGTCTTCAAAGTTTATTAACTGGCCATTTGATATGAGGCAGAGGAATATATAAGTTTATCAGAAATGGCTTATTTCCTGGCTGAAATATAACTCCAAATGAAATATGTGATTATTGAATATATTGCAGTTCAGTAGCTGGTAAGCTTCCTATTTCATGCAGTTCAAACTGACATGGTAACTGTTAAATGTTAATGATACAGTATAACCAGAAGCAATTATTAGTATGCAACCACAGCAAAACCAGAACTAAAACTTATGATCCAAATTCCTATGTCTGAGGCAGACCTGGGTATAGAATCTGATCTGAAGATATTGAATAATGAGTATAAAATGACAGTAGGCAAAGTGGTGGTTTTCCCCAATTTCTGTGGCTAATGTATTTACCATTGGGCTCTGTGCCGTCTTTGTAAAATGATTAGTTTTGCTATATTATGTACACTCCAGATGAGGTGTTCTGTTTGTTTGCATATGCATTTTTTCAACATTCTTGATTCATGACATTGTCAAGATGACTGCTTCTACAACATAACCTACCACATCTAAACAACAACAGGATACAGGATACAGAGAAAAAAAACATATAAAAAGTAGTTTTTTAGTCCGGGAGGCCTTTGGTCTGGGTTTCCTTTGGTCTGGGGGTCCTTTGGTCGAGCGTCCTTCAGTTCAGGGGGCCTTCGGTTCAGGGGGCCTTCGGTTCAGGGGGCCTTTTGTCAGGAGACCTTTGGTTGGTGAGTCAGGGGCCCTTGCTGTGCTTGATCGAACGAGTGTGGTGAGGAGGAAAGCCCTTAAGCCCCAACTTTGCACCAGATCTTATCTAAAGGACTGTTTCTTGCACAGTTTTACATCGACTTTGAATATAAATGGATGACTCCTTTGTCTTACAAGATTTCTTTGTCTTACAACATCTCACAAGACAGAGGAGTGTTTTCCTAAAGGTTGATCCTGTGAGGCAGTACAATAAGAAATTCACACCATGATTGATGATCCAGAATCTCTTTGTTAGAAGTACAACAGGATTGGACTTCTCTATAAATATGGATCCACTATATTGGGAAAAGGAGTACAAAACAAGAAAGATTCCCTTTGGCAAAGTTGTCACAATAAAGACAGTGCACACTGCCAACATTGTTACAATTAAGTTTGCGCTATCAGTAGCTTTCTTTTCTTGATGTATTTGGTGCTGAGCTCTGAACTGTCTTTCTGAAATGATCCTTTTCACAATGCGTATGTTTAGGACAGATATGACACAAAAGGGTATGATGCTGTACACCAAAACAGTCAAAAGTACACAGAGTGTTTCCAGAAGAGATGAAGCTCCGAACAGATGACAGATAAATACAGCGTCCTTCTTGCTAACATAAGCAGCAGACCATATTGGGAGGTGGATGATGCATATGATAACAATAAGAGTAAAAGTGGCATAGAGTAGTTTTCTTCTCGTACAATAAATGTGTGCTTTAAATGGATGGAATACAGCGATGAAGCGTTCCACACTTACAAATACAATTAACCACGAAGACACAGCAGCAGAGGTGTACTTAATAAAACTTATCATGGCACACATCCACCTTGATGATGATAAGGGGAGTATAGGATAAATTGCATGTTGTGCCAAAGTCACAAACAGCAATGTCATGTTGTCGGCAATAGCTAGAACCAACAACAGTAGCATGAACACTGATGACTGCATGAGCAAACCTTTGGTAATTATGATAATCACAAGGCTATTCATTACCATCCCAAAGCTGATGAAACTTAAAGATATTATTGTTGTAGGCTCAAAGAAAAGCTTAGTTGGATTATCTCCAATATCCAAATAATCTGTAGTGTTTTGAGAGAATATGGGATAGTCATATATTGACTGGTTTCCCATTATGTTATCCATGATTACAACCTCCCTCTGCAGAGATGGTCCTCCTGGTAAACTCCCCCAAGTAACTGATGAAAGGACACATGTTTCCCTATGAATTTTCCACTGTTGTGTTGCATTATTCACTACCAGACTGTATAATCATGTGTGTTGACCTTTTGTGTGACATCCAACCTTTGTTAAACAAGGATGCCATTAGCCCTGTCAACATTAGCGCTTTCACACTATAAATTTCAGCTATTTTTTCATTACTAATACATAAAGTTTTGTCTTTTTATAAATAGATTTTGCATCAAACGCTATTTCTACTTCGTCATCAGTGAAATCAACACTGAAGGTTCATTTTTCCGCTTTACCAAGATGTTGACACTTACACTCAGCGCATCAAAGAGCAGTCTCGGGCTCCGACTTTACAGTCTAGGGGTTTAGCTATGTAACTGCAAACACTGTGAGGGGCAGGTTAGAACAATCAACATCTTTCCAATGCCCTTTACAATGCAGCCATGGCAAGTAACATACCAATTTAGACAGTATTTTCTTCCACTGCACAAACCATCCAATTTAATTAACTTTAAGCATAAACTTAAGATGAGTAAATGGCCTTCTTTAAGCAGATTGAAGCAAATTGAAGCAACCGTAATGCGGAAAAGAAAAAAAGTTGCTAAAAGCTGCTGGAACAAGCTCATTAATCAATTTTATTTTGTACCTAAAGTTGCTTACATCTAATGATTCATGATGTGTTCTCTTATTCCGTTTGATTATTGGTGTTAAAAGTATTGTTGAAGTAAAGTAAAGGAGTGTGACATAGTCAGTAAGTGTTGGGAATGGCTCGAGCCTTACCCAGTAGGCACAGAACATTGAATCAACATTGATAAATGGTTGTCAATGTTGATTCAATGTTGATACAATGTTTATTCAACATTGGACTGAATATTTTGCCCACTGGGTAGTCGATTTACAGCGCCTTGCATACAGCAGACCTATTATCCTGTTGGTAGAAAGCTTTTAAGGCAAATCTAGAATTACATGCAGTTGCTCTATCACATTACTTTGGGTTGCCGATACAAGACACCTTTACATGGAAAAATGTGGTCCTTTATAATGTGTGAGAAATGTATTAAATGGGTGTAGATGTTGGCTGTACAAAGACCACTCAAAAAAAAAGTACCTCATCAACATGGACCAACTTACAGCAACATTTTGTAACCTGGACCCGTAGGTTTGTAAATGTACTGAAAACTATGGGCCAAGATAAAAAAAATAACTACGGACCATTGGCTCCCGGGCCAGCATTAGTGTCTACCACTTACTGGTTATTTGATATACCATGATTTCAGACTAGAAATGAAAAAGATACTTGTCCATAGAAAATTTAGAGCCCAAAGCCAAAGATGTCAGCAAAATGATTCCTCTGAAAAAAGCAACCTAGTTTTCACTATGTTGGTTGTCTGTATGGTCTTCATAATTACCACTATGCCTACGCAGGTTTGTCTAGTGTTGAACTCCATTTTTATAGGATCGGGTGTTATTCTAGTGGGCAGGGTAGCTTTCAATATAACAGTAATATTCAAACATTTCAATCACAGTACGAATTTGATATTGTACTGCCTAACTGGGTCGATGTTTAGGCAGGTAATTCTCCATCTGCTGCGATGCAGTAGGTTGTTTCATGTAGCACAGTTGAAGAAACAGTGTAAAACCATCATTTTTTCCGAAATGCAATTCACTACACACACATGGTTATACTTTTGAACATCATGAACATATTAGAGTAATGTGTATCATGTGTTCAGCATTAGGAACAAGGGACTAGGTATTTCTGCTAAGCCTAATGGTAGTAATTAAAGTCATGAAGACATGATGCTTGTATCTGGTTAAACCTCCACATGGACACCATTGTGCAGTACTATTCTTAGGTATCCTCTGCATGAAACCATTGACATGGACTAACTAATGGGTTTATTACTAAAAAAGGTTTTCAATTGCAAAACAACAATGGATTGACTGCCAAAACACTTCTATCAGGCAACCTGAAATCAACTTTATTTTTCTGTATAGGTTATTGATGACATTGTAGGTACTATAGTAATAGTGTATGACTAGGTTATATGGGGTCTATTTTCTATACGTTTGAATACTGTTTGTTATGAATTTCTAAATTGCTTTCTGTTCTGTGCTTATCAATAAGTACTGACATTGGGCCGATCTAGTGATCTGATAATGGTGCCTCTAGTAAAGTACTATAGCAGCAAGAACTTGCGTGATTATTCAATATTTAGACTGCCTTGACTGACTGACTGAACATCCAATAGTTTTATGGAAGTTGCATGACGTTTATTACACGAGAGTCAAAATGCTTTTGGATGGCATAAGTGCAAGAAATCTTATATGTGTATTACCACCTCTATGCTGAGCTGGCTCGTTAATGCTACTGTTGATAAGTAAACATACTGTATGAGAGTCAATGTTACCCTGGCCATCAAGTTTGCTATAGTGCAGATGTCAGACATATTGTCAACAGGTCTACTCTCTGTCAATCAATATTACTTCCATGGGACCATGCATAAAGCTGCTGCAGTAGAGAAGGCTGAGGGATACATCACAGAGAAAGCTTTTACCCATGGGTTAGTTATAGTTACATGTACAGTTACCATACAGGAATTATTTATGTTTTCCTTCTTAGTGAACATTCATCGTCTCTATCAATTTATTGATAATTCACCAAACAAAAACGGTTAAAAATTTTAATGACTGATTTTTTCAGATTCCCAGAGCTGACGGAGACAAACCTTCTACATGGATAACATTTCTTATAATAACATATCACTTGATGACATGTTGTCATTATGTCAGAACTGTACGGACTCTTTACCCAGAAATAAGCCTTACTTGGCATCAAAGACAATCATGTCTTTAAGTTTTGTGAGCTTTGGGATAGCTATGAATAGTCTCATCATTATCATAATTACATGTGGGTCACTCATGAAGTCATCAGTATTCATGTTACTGCTGCTGGTTCTAGCTATTGCTGATAACATGACATTGCTGTTTGTGACTTTAGGACAACGTGAAATCTATACAACACTTCCATTCTCATCATCAAAGTGGGTTTGTGGTTTTAAAACGTTCATGCTCCATATTGTTGCAGCTGTGTCCTCTTGGTTAATTGTAAATATAACTGTTGAACGCTTCATAGCAGTGTTCCATCCACTAGAGGCACACATTTATTGTACAAGAAAAAAACTATATTGTGTCACTTTAACACAAATCATCATAGTATGCATCATTCACCTTCCAATATTCTACTTTTGTTATGTTACTAAGAAAGGTGATAGGAATATGTGTCACCTGTTTCGTGCTTCATCCTTGCTCGAGACACTCTTTATTATCCTAACAGTATTGGTGTACAGCATCATTCCCTTCTGTATCATATCTGTCCTGAATATACGCATAGTGAAGAAAATCATCTCAGAAAGGGGGTTCAGAGCTCAACACCAGAAATACCATCAGAAGAAATCTTCTGATAAAGGAAACCTAGTTATTACGATGTTGGCTGTATGCATTGTGTTTATAGTGACAACATTGCCACATGGAATTTGTCTCGCTCTATTTTCATTATCTAAATATACTGGTTCAACCATTTTGCCAAGAAACAATCTTATAATAGACTTAGTACAAAGAATGTGGGTTCTCAATCACTGTGTGAACTTCTTGCTGTACTGCCTGACTGGGTCTTTCTTTAGACAGACATTAATTCATCTTCTGAGATGTAAGAAGAGGCAGAAATCAGCACGTACTACAACCACACCGTGTTTAACAGTGCAAGAAACAGTCCTCTCAACTTGATACATTACATAGACAAATGCCAATGCTCATTGATACTATCTCTGTTGTATTTCATGAGTGGGGGCTGGGGCAGTATCCCACGAAGCCCCAGGCTGAGTGGGATGGGCCCCAGCCCCCACAAGTGAAATATATCAGAGCGGTATCAATGTAGTTTGCATTTGTGTACATTTTTTAATTTGAAGCCATTTAATGAAGGAAAAATAACTTTTTCTTAGCCCATTGAATACCGCCACATTGTATTCAATGGGGCCATTGAATACGACCATCCAGTGCTGAAGCATAGGATATCTTGTATTTCCAAAAAATTAATAACAGTGTATACACAAATATTGATTCCCAATGGTGTTTTCTAATTATGTATGGACATGCAGTACTTTGTTCAAGATCCAATAAAGAAGAGAAGACAACATTACTAGAGGCCTGACTTCACTGGGACAATTCTGACATATTTTACACATGTTCTGCTTTTTTATCCCACTTTTCGCCTCACAGATGTGAAACAGCTCTTTTGTGAGTTTGCCAGGGCACAAGGACAGCACTGGCTGTTGTGACTCACTACAGTTGCATTACATGAGCAGGGCCTGGCCCTACTATATGTGACCTGTTTTAACGAAATGGGTCGGAAGTCGCACATTTAAGAGCCTAGATATGGGCATTTTAAGTAGCATAGTGTGGAAAAAATATTATTTTTGAAAAATGAGTTTCGGACATTTTTCTAATGTATGAATAGTTATCTTATGGAATAATAAGGTACAAACCAGATTTCAACTCCCATTATTCCCAAAATGATGGCCATAGGATTTATAATTGTATTGTATAATATAGTTAATATATAATTTAAATGTTAATTATCTAATTTTAATTAAATTCCATTTAATTCAACGAAAATGTATCAAAAATATTGCCAAAGGGTCAAAACTGGCCAATATACTACATGTCACATATCAAATGAAAGCTCTTGATGAGCTGTACACGAATATTGCAATATCACAACATTTTTAATATGCGACTTCCGACCCATTTTGTTAAAACGGGTCACATATGTGCAGATGAACTAAATGAATAACAAACAAACAGTACAGAAATTCCTTTGTTATGGGATATTTTGAACATATTTTATGGATGTTATGGTAATCTATTGTATTTATATTATTTCCACACTTGCTAAGTCTAGGTATGTGTTATTATGTAATCTATGAATGTATTGTGGTAATGGGTATTGTGGCCAGCATAATTGGTACTGTGACAAAGTGCTGTTGCTAAAACCTGTCTGAAACTGAGTCATTGAGTCAATATAAATCATATTTAATATGCATTGTATGTGTGTAAAGAAGTAAGATGTCTAGTTCAGGAACAAACAACCCTGCATGTACAAGAGCAATTGGGCAATAAGTGTCTGGAACAGGTTGAGAATTTAAATAATTATTGATTATGATATATATACAGTTGTAGCTTTACATAAAGAATGCTGTCGTATTAACTTAACCATCTCTTATTACATTACTACCTGTACTGCAGCGTGCATGTCCATCAGAAAATGGGATTCATATTTGATAGAAAACCAATTCGATTTGTCATGTCAGCCGAGAAGGATCAGTGGGTTTATCTAACTGGTAACAAACTCAGCCACCATTAATGCTCTCTGTACAGAGAAAGGGACTTGTGCAATATTTTGCCACCTGCCTGCAGACTGAACCAGAATTGAGAGGGTATAGTTAAATGACTATTTCTTTATTGCTGTAAGTCCTTTTCATGAACATCGAGTTAATGGTATAGCACTGATAAATGGCTTGAAGTACCAAGTGCAGAGACATTGTGATATATGTGAAGTATTGACTACTCAAATGCTTCATGAATTGTGAATTATGGACTAGATATTGTGATACTGCTATAACTATACTGATTATGATTGAAATATTTGTACATTTCAGTAATGTTATATTGAAAAATCCTTCGTAAAATAAATACATATTACAAATTCAATAACAGTTTCAAGTTTCTAGTTTGTCCTTAGGCTGTTGTTTGACTGAAAAAAATGATATTTGTTTGTATATTATTATAAAACAGAATAACCACAGGACTAAATGGCACTTGCCATGTATGTAACACCGGATGTATGTATTACTACTATACAGGTCATAATTCATAGAAACTGTGCATATGGGATTTTTACAGTTCCGCAGGCTAGCATTCTTTAAATATATATCTCTTCATGGAATTTTTTGTCTTAAAATATCGGGATGGATGAGTTCTTCATGTTACATATTGGTTTTCATGGTTAAATATCAATATTTAGGGCTGCACGGACCTAAAATAGACCAAAAATGACCCAAATTTGGTCATAAAACCAAGAAAAATCACATATCTTTATAAAATTTTCAATAAAGATCATTAGTTATGTGCGGTTCCATATCATTTTCTTAAACTATGAGATATAACGGTAAATTTGGGTCAAAAATGATATTAGTGAGGCCGATTTTTTTATATTTTACAAGAAATTAGCATTTTGTGAAATGGAATGTCCGGGCGAATTTTTGGGAACATTGTCACCCCCCACTTGATACCCATAATGCATATGTTTTCATTATTGTCATAAAAAATAGAGTTATATAGTAGTGTATGTATAGTGAAAAAAAAATTGGATTTCCTTCATAATCTTCTTCCTGAGGGGGCTATGTGTGGTTTCCCTTCAAAATAGCAGTTTTTGTCGACAGGACACCCAAAATACATTAATCATGTCCCTGTCTACCATATTCATATTTAACTATGCCAACTATGCCGGTTATTTACTCCCTACTTATATCTAACTTCCCACTATATCAGACATTTGGTTCCTGACCTTAGGCTGCAACAGCAGGAGAAAAACGTTCATATGTCCGGGCGATATGTCCGGGCGAGATATGTCCGGGCGAGTGACACCTATTAGTCTAAATGAGATTTCAAACAGTAATCAAAGGTCTACAAAAATGGCAGACCTACCACCGGAAAGAGGGAAATCTCTGTTTTGTAATGCGGAAATCTGCCTCATGATATCTGGTCTAGATCAATTGATATTAAGCCATATAATTGCCATGGTATGAAAGGTAGGTGCATGATCATCACCATACATGATCCTTTTGTACATGTAGGTACTTTATCATGACCCTACATGATCTTATTGTACATGTAGGTACACGACCATGACAGTACATGGTCCTATTGTACATGTATAGATATGTGACCATGACCCTACAAGATCCTATTGTACATGTAGATACATGACCACGACCCTACATAATCCTATTGTACATGTAGGTATGTGACCATGAGCCTACAAGGTCCTATTGTATATGTAGGTACGTGAGCATGACCCTTCATGACCCTATGTTATGTATAATTAGTTATTCTCCAGAAATAGTGTTTTTAAAATAAACTATGACTGTTGTTTCTCTAATTGTAACAAAATTCATGGCTATTTACCAGTTGCATCGTAGTAGTTATACATCTGTATTTCAACCCCCCCCCCCCCCGAGGATATTAGGTTTTTCTCCTGTGTGGAGACTTACTGTGTGTCCTTGGGTTGTGACGAGTGTCTGCTCATTGTAGATTAGCAATGATGAATGGAAGTGTTTGAGTTCTATAATACATACTAGACATATACGACAAGGTGCTAAGAGGTGTTATATATTTCAATATAGGAGTAGTATTAACCCTAGAGGAACACATGTATGGTATTTCAAGGGGGAAATGTCCGCCCGAGTGACAGTTTATATCATTACAAAGCATTTTCAATTTGGATTCTCAGGTATACACAGATTTTTGCTGCATTAAAGCTATATACCACCTAAATGTATATGCCACGGGGGTTGTATTCCATATAATTGGCACTACTTGCCTAATTTGGGACTCCTGTTAGCCAAAACAACAAGTAATGTATATTTAGATATGCAAATTTAAGGTAAAGGTTCACGTTGCAGCCCTGTATAGAAAGACCTCATACCAAGGAATCTACCCATTATCACTGGTCTAAACACCAATAAAACTCACCAATAAGACCTACTTCAACAACAACAAAAAGTATAAATGGTATCAAATACAGATAAGTTCTTATATGGCTACCCTTAGTCAGAAATATCCAAAATGTCACTCGCCCGGACACTGTTTCCAAGGTGTATAAGTTCTAGGGGTTGCCATAGCAACAGTTTTCATACTTAACTCATAATGCTTTGTGGGCAGATGAACCAACACCTTTACATTTCCCACAATGAATAACATTTAGATACTCCAAGGTTTATTTTCAGACCCCCAAATTTACCCCCGAGCCCCATATGCACACTTTCTGTGATTTATGACAACCTACTATAACACTGTCTAACTTGTTAATGTATTAATCGAGCAGTCCACAAACACATATGGTAATCCTGAAGTTAATGGAAAGGTTCAACTTGATCATGTCCAACTTGAAGCCGGGCCATACCAGGGCCCTCGTGATTGTTTTTTACTCTCTTAATTGCGAGGAAGATATGTCTGTACATGTGTGTGTCAAGGAAAAATAGAAACCATATTAAGTTTCTGCTACATAATTCACCATAATATATCTCGCGTATACTTCTAGGTTCAAACTATCAGAATGATAGTACTATTTTTATTTATGTACTATTATCACATCAATGTATATGGGCACTAGTTCCCAATCATGATTTATTGGTTATTAATACCTTTGATCATATCTTTGGATTAATGTTGAATTTATGCGCCAGCGATATTCGCACAAGGAACTCGTGCATATAAGGGCCGCTATTTGCACGAGGAAACGGCGAGAGAGGCGACCACACGTGGGGGTGGTGAGAGAGGCGACCACACGAGGGGATGGTGAGAGAGGCGACCACACGAGGGGATGGTGAGAGAGGCGACCACACGTGGGGGTGGTGAGAGAGGCGACCACACGAGGGGATAGTGAGAGGGGCGACCACACGAGGGGTGGTGAGAGAGGCGACCACACGAGGGGTGGTGAGAGAGGCGACCACACGAGGGGATGGTGAGAGAGGCGACCACACGAGGGGATGGTGAGAGAGGCGACCACACGAGGAAACGGCGAGAGAGGCGACCACACGTGGGGGTGGTGAGAGAGGCGACCACACGAGGGGATAGTGAGAGGGGCGACCACATGAGGGGTGACATAGATAAGAATGTAATGCCCCTCAAGCTGTGCCTTGCTACAAGCTGCTATGTAGTATAGTGGGTAGGGCTTTGGCCTCCATACAAGAGATCTGGGTTCGGTTCCTAACCAAGTCTATGCATTTTTCGTTTTTGTACTGATGAGATAGGCGACCGTAGCCGAGGAGATAGGCGACCTAAATGATGTGATAGGCGACCTAAGTGATGAGATAGGCAATCTAGCCAATGAGAACACTGGGGGAGACTTAGTTACGGGTTGTAACTCTCAGTAGGGAGAGAGGGGTCAGTTTTCTACTGGTTGTGCTTATCCCAAACAATCATATAGATTTCTGCTGCCAATCAAGACAGGCCATGAGTGGCTGTTTATGCTATTGAGAGGCATGTTAGATGAGGTGAAATGTACAAATAAAGTTTTAAAATTCCGACCTACCTACCCTTGGTTTCAGACCATGTAACCTGAAACCTATTTTCTTGGCCCAACCCTGCCCCTTGTTCCTTCATATACTTCATGGCTTAGCAATCCCGACAGCCTTAATGTTAATTACAAAATGAAAGGAAATACTTCTTTCACAATGTACACTAAATACCTGTACTCACAACCCCCCAACCCCTCCTTTTTGAAATGTGTGTATCATATCATTGGAAAATTCTTTTTTTTCGGGGGGGGGGGGAGGCAAATATATTCCCCCCCCCCCTGCTTTGTGTCCTCGAGCGCGTTGCCTCTCTCACTGTATCCTTGTGCACGTTGCCTCTCTCGCCGTCGCCTCTCTCGTCGGTTTCTCGTGCGAATAACTTCCGCTATTTGCAAGAGCTCCTCGTGTAAATAGCGGCCGCTATTCGCACGAGGAGCTCGTGCGGATGTCAGCGGCCCATTTATGAAATAGATACACATTGCAAAAATCAAAATAAAAATCTTATTGTAACACCCATTAATGATGAGGTCTATCAAAGGCACATAATTATAGGTAGTAGTCAAGTCAGTGTTTCTCTGGTGGATATAGACCAGTATGGAAGGTAAGAGTGACTACTATAGATAGCTCAGTGGTTTGTAACAGTATAAAAATATTTATAAAGTGCATCTAAATGTGAATTACATAATGCCATAGAATATCCAGCAAACATCTAGCATTAGTCGTGAGTCCCTTGGATATTTTTGGTATGACAAAGTGATTTCTGGCTGACATTATTTAGTCTCCCTGGGCTCCACTTTCAGGAAATTCCATCCTTTGCCTTCAGGAAGTTGGCATTGAAGGCAAAGATGAGTGGGATCTGAAATACAGACAAAGATTCAAACATTGATGATGCATGTCAGCTAGGCATTAAAAGGCACAACATTCCAAGAAAAACTACCCGACACATCTGAGTAGAGGGAATGGGAACTTTCTTGAGATGGGATGTTGTATTTATAAGTTTGAACCATTCAAACTTAATTATGAAAGACATGATTTTGCTATACATATGCTTGTCCAAAAGTACATATCTTATATATATCTCCAATCATCGGAATGAAATGTTTAGAAAAAAGTATGGAACATATAGTGATGAATTCAATAATGCAGAAATCAGAAGCCTTCAATTTTACTATGGTTTATTTACATTTAAATCTTTACATGCATGCTTGTTCCAAGCAAAAAATAGTGTTTTTTTTACATAGTGCAAAAGAACAACTGATCTAAATTACAATCATCTTTAAAGTGTGTCTGTTAATCTACCTTGGTCTTGTCTGACTTGGTGACCTTGACCTTCCTGAGGACATGAATGATAGCAACCTTGAGCTCCTGGACTGAGAGTCTCATCCCGATGCAGTTCTGTGGGCCATGACCAAATGGCAGGAAGTGGTATGGGTTATGGTCCTTCTTCTTCTACACTTATGACTGGTTATCAACATTGATTCAATGTTTATTTTTTATTTTTTAGCGATTCGTTATAATTGGATGCAGACAAAATGTAACTTGCAGACAACTTATTTGATTTGGATGTAGACAAAACACAATTTGATGACAATTTGATATACTCAGACACGGACAAAATGTAATCCGGGTATTACGGGACACAACAGAGAGGCATTCTGGAGGCGACGTCCTTTCTTTTCTTCATATAAATACATACTGTTATAACTTTTGAATATTGCATACCATGGCACAAGGCAATTTAGGGAAGTTTAGGATAATTTACTATACTCATTTTTAGTGAAACATCATATTCATACTTCGATGACAAAATGATAAACATGTTGTTACAATTGATGAGAGCACTTATTCAAATTGAACAAGTTGTTAACACAGCTGCTGCCAGAAAGTTAATACCTGTGTATAGACATAAAAACTGTCCTCAGTATGTTATGGTATAAGCCTATAGAGATACATCTTAACTCTTTATGACCTGCATAATGCATTTATGTGTTATGCCGACTGCCTTCATAACAAATGATGCATCATGCCAACACTTTTGGAGTGTCTGCATGGTACATGAATGTAGCTCTGACAAGCTATTCGCAAAGATTGCATAAATGCATTATGCCCAAAGCAGCATAAAGCATGGAAGCACTATGCAGCCCTCAAAACCCTACCTCCCCCCATATTAAACCAAGAGTAGCGGTCCTTGCTCCACTTTAACTCTTGCTGGAGGGGCCGGTTGACATAGGCCTTTAACAGGACTTTTGCTGCTCTGAGGACTGAAAAGGAAGACAGCAGACAAGTGCAGGTATCACATCAGCCGATCGCAGTTCTCAATAGCACCTCATAGACTGACAGGTTAGTCGGGGTTTATTTCCTGTTGCAGTTTGTTAGCTCAGGTAGTCAGATCATCAGTGACCTTTGTGTGCCTAGCTGCATGGGAAATATGAAGGTAGGGTGGGGGGTGGAGAGTTGGGGGTGTGCGGCAAACACCCCCCCCCTCTCCCCCCCGCCTGCACTTTTGTCCTGCATTTTCCCAATATACATAGCAATTCCATATATTCCATATGGGAACGTATTCTTCAGAAATCTTCTATACTTTATTTTCTGGACCCCCTTTCTTACATCACTATGAGTCACTTGTAAAATAAATGAATAAGAGAGTCAAGAAGAAATATAATCATGTAATAGATATCTCTCTTAGATGATATGTCAGTGAAGACTGTCGAGGCAGATAAGAAATTTAGCAATTGATTAGATTGACAGGCAGTAAATATCCTAATTATTCTTTCACTGGTCACTTTCAGACAGACTAGCATCATGCTCTTTGAGATTGTCGTAACTGTGACCATCAGCTTGGTTATCACTGTCACGTGGCTACTCAGTAAACCGGCTCCTTTATGGGGGGAAGGAGACAGTTATGGTCCAGGCTCCAGAAGACTAGGAGCATCTGAAAATTTTATGGCTCGTTTAGGAAAGAAAGGAGAATACAATTTATCCACTATCATATTCATCAGGTCAAAATTCCCCTTGACTGGAGTTCTTATACATAAAGCACTCGTTGCACTGTCTCAGAGGCACCCATTACTACGAATGAGACTTGGGAAGGAAAATGGCCAGTACACCTACATGAAAGAGATAAAGGACTTTGAAGTGGATCTGGAAGTCTGTGATACAAAGAATTGGAAAGAACTGATGGAGAATGAAGTGGCAAAAATTTATGATGTTGAAAAAGGTCCTCTGTGGAAGGTGAAGTTCATCCCAGAGACCTCTTATGAGGACGGAGAGGAAGCTGGCTATCCATACCAGGCTGCATGCGTCTTTGGATTTCACCACACAATTGCAGATGGATCATCTTTCTTCAGGCTCTTTCGTGAATTTGTGGCTAAACTTCATGCTATACAGGAAAATGTTGGATATTTTGTTGAGTCCATGCCTCTCTTGCCACCAGTGGAGGCTTACATTGATGATGCCATGGTATATTCCTTAAAGTATAAACTGAAAGCAAATATTGTCCATGCCCTTGGTATACTTGCTTCTATCATTCCACCAATCCTTCCCTTATTATTGAAAAGCTATCCTAAGCCAGCACCATTTGTGAATAACCTTGGTGTAGAAATTGATAGGAATCCAAAAGCTGCAATACCAAACTGTTTCATCCCCGTAGATCTGACAAGGGAACAGACCTCTCAACTTCTGGCATCCTGCAAAAGACACAAGACCACCGTGCAGTGTGTGATCCAGACAGCTGCTTGCTTGGCATACTCTGCAATGGTAGACGGGGGCAGAGTTACACACTCACACAAAATCAGCTGCAGCCTTTCTGTAAATCTCGTCGATTCCTTGCCTCACATGAGCTTACTGATTACTTTGGGATGTTTATATCAGTGCTCTCAATGAATACAACAGTTGGGCCAGCATTGGGGTTCTGGGAAATAGCCAAAGAGGTCGGTGCAGATGTTGGAGCTAAACTGAAGCCACACATGCTGTTTCTCCCTTACAAAATGTTGGCTATACATGCCAAGATGAATGATGACTCAAATAGGTTAAACGCTACCTCTCCTGACCTTCCCGACCGAATAGCTAATGACCTAGATTTCCACAACTATGGCAATTTCAACTTCCTGAACCAAGATGAAACCAGTCAGTGCAAGCTGTCAGGATTTTTCATAACACCCTACCACCCAGCCAGTTTGGGAGCTATGTTTAGTAATTTCCTTGCTACTGTTAATGGCAAACTGTCATGGTCCATTTTCAGCCGCTTATGTATGCAGTGAGGAACAGACCCAGAAGTATGCAGAAATGACACTGGAGGTACTGCTGGAAGCAATCAAAGAATAGCAGGCACTTCCCTGTTAATGCTTTAACCCTTTAACGATGGCATTTGTCATCATGACGCACTAAGGCAGCCCCGCAGAGCAAGTCGCAGGGGCTATTTTGGTGCATCATGTCAACCACTTGGTAGCGTCTTAATCTCGTAGGTTTGGCATGATTAGAGAAGCAGCAGACCCTCCAGAAGGGCCATTTTCTTTAAGTCTAAAGCATGACAGTACTAATGGCTAAAATCCTTTCTAATGTCTCTGGATATAAGAAAGTTAGCTTGCGTTATATCAGTAATGGCTATTCTAAGTTTATCAATTGTATGTCGGTCAAATTGACGAAGTCTGATTTTTCGAAAATTACTATGGCAAAACTATTGGCTATGGCAAACTGACTAATACTAATTATGCCTAAAAATTAAAAGCCTAAGGTGGGTTAGGCAGTTATGATGTCAACATCATTTCCTGGATCCCTTTTCGCCCAACCTATGTTAGTCAATGCTATCAGGCTTTTAAAACTGATTCCATTCTAGGCATATTAAAGTTTGTCATTTTAACTACGACATTAGTTTTGCCTTAGTCTTGTTTTTTAATATGAGTTCGTTATTTTGACCATGACGAACATATAAAAGCCACTGCTGACTAGCCCCTCAAACCTATGGAATTTCAGTGCACTATCAAAAATGTACTGTATCTTCATAAGCTTGAAATGTAGCATTTCTTAAATCGAAATTTATCATTCCCATACATGGTGAACAAGTGAATGAATTATAGAATTCTTGTACATAAAGTCGTAGTGGATTATTGTGTACGACAACAGGGTTATGGACATGACATTGTCTGCACATTGTAAAAGCTATAGATATATATATATAACATGGGGTAAGTTCAAGTTTGATGGTGCATTGTATGTTTGGTAACTACAACATAACTTTAGTTTGATGTTTTCTTTATTGCAAAAAGCTTTAATAGTTCTGTTTGTTCTATGACTTCTGCACATTTCATGGCATGAGACTTGCCAATTTTGTGAAGTCTTAGGACAATTAAGACGACTTATAATGGTGCTCAGACTGGCCTTTTTTGAGACATCTTGCTCATTATGTATTCAAACACCTTTCTTTACAATTAATAAGGACTATTATTCAGACAAAGGTAAATGTCAATCCCAGCTGCTGCCCAAAAGTTTGCACTAAGGGAGTGTTCATTTATTAGATACTAGGGGGGGACGTGAAAATGTCCGACCCCTCCTGAGGGGGGGGGGGGCGTAAAAAATTCTTATCCCTTTTGAGGGGGAGCGTAAAAAATTAAGCGCCTTTTTAGCAAAAAGCCTGCTCGTTACTATAGTTCAGAGGGGGGTGGGCCAAAAATTGTCTGCATCTTCAGCATGGGGGGGCTCAAAACATTTCACGTGCTCTCGAGGGGGGCGTAAAAAATGTTCACCCCTCCGCGCGAAATCTCACCATCCCCCCTGTGATTAATAAATGAACACTCCCTAAGCCACCACAGTAAAATATTGGTTTATAGATGTAACATTGTCTGTGAAGGAGCAATAACAATTAACATGGGATGATTGACGATGCATTGTATAGATGTTTGGGAGCTGCAATGTGGTATGCGGTTGATGATTCTTTTATTGCAGTACAATATTAACAGGTTTATTTGTATCCACACAGGAAAATTTAAATTGGAAATGATCCTTATAATGCACCCGCCACTCCTTATCACTGTCATATAAAACATGTATGTATTACTATAATCTACTGTTCACATAAAACATGATTGAAATGTATACCATGTTACCATGTCTAATTACCGTTTGACCATAATACTTGTATTATGAACTCTCTCAACCACTGCGGCGCCAAACGCCACTAACGCCTATAAAGTTATGATCCGATACACACCTTTCCAGTTCCCATGTAGTTTATAATGCAATATCTAAAAATTATACTAAAACTAGCTTGGATCATATTCAAATCACATTTGCATTTTCTAAAAATCACCATGTGAAAATCATTTTCACAGATTCTGCAATAAATGTAGGCTTATTAAATGCAGCAATGTCCAAAGGCAGCCAGGTACATGGGAAGAATGAAGTGCATGTCTTGATTGTTTTAAGTATTTAATATTGACCTAAAGCCTATCAAAGGGGGAAAGGAAAGTGATTAGAGAAGTTTTTTCATTGTAGTATTAAGCATTTCAATATGAATATATACTGTCAGAATGGATAGCATGGATAGTCACTGCTCGATAGGGACCCAGAACGCACTCAGAACAACTCTTACTGCTGTGTAATAAACCTCTGTACCTAAAGGAGCACCTACACCCCAGGAATGGACATTATTCTTTATTGAAGACTTCAATATATGTCAACAGATCATCGAAAAAGCACCGGTTCAATGTATTTTTGACCATTTCACATTTTGTCGCCAATCTGGTAGAGATTGCATTTCTACTAACTTTTATCGTCTATGACACTGGAGAAGACTGGTAAATGTTTGTCTGAATCTAGACCCAGTCATGCAGTAAAGGACAAAATTTATGCCATGATTGATATTGTCCATATTGTATGCAATTTCAAAATATATTTTGTCATGATCGAACATATCCATTCCAATGTACTCTGATACTGTTCGGATGATAACAACAAGCTCTCCTGGTAAAGTCGTCACAGCAAACACAATACAGATAGCGAGCATTGTGATGGTCAAACTGGTGTTCATACTGGCAGATCTTCCTTGCTGAGATGTCTGGTGTCGGGCTCTAAACTTTGTATCTGTGTGAATCCTTTTTAGTGTCATAAAATTCAAGGTAGAGATGAAGCAAAGGGGAATGATGCAATACACACAGCCAAGAACAAGTGAATAGACTGTTTCAAGCAGGGATCCTGATCCGAAAGACTGACAAGTAAGCATTCCCTCCACTTCTTTAGTATTACAGGTTAATAAAAGTGGAAGATCAATAATACGTATCAGTAGGACCATAAGCAGGATAGTGAACATAATCTTTCTTCTTGTACAGTAGATGTGTGCTTTCAGAGGAGAGAATACAGCAATGAAATGTTCAGTGGAGATCAGAACAATTAACCAAGAAGATACCATTGCTGCAACGTAATAGGCAACCACAATCACACGACAGAGCCATATTGATGAGGAGAGAGGTAGGTAGTTATATATCAAAAATGAAATGCTACACAACAGAGTAAAATTGTCAAAAACAGCAAGAACCAGCAGTAGAGTCATAAAGACAGAAGTCCTCATGAGGGAACCATACAGTATCACAATGAAAATCAGACTGTTCAACACTGTTCCAATGACACATAGAGTGAGATTCGTGATCTGGCTTGGTGTGAAGTAATCTGCTGCATATGTGGCTGTGACATTGTTCTCAGTGCTTTTAGTAGCCAGTGTATCATCCAGGAATGTTTGATTTTCCATGAGATCCATGATGTAGATTTTGTACGAAGAAGGCTAAATCCAATAACCTGTTCAAAGTCTGTAAATAAACTATCAAGGGTAATAAACAGGGGCTTATGAATATCCCAGATGACCACACTTCATAGACAGTTTCTGTTGTATATATATTGCAATCTACAATGGTGCACCGCTGCAGAGAGAAGGCAGAGATTCTCCCAGACACAGGTACAAAATGCTGAAAGGGGAAATCACTACTGCTAACATTTCCTACACCTAAACATTACTCAGATAAAAGGTCTGCCCCCAATAATCTGCAGCCTAATGAAATATTTAGCAGTGTCGTTAAATCCCAAGATCACTTTCTGTCCGCTTTATTGATTTGGGTTTCTTGTGTAAGCAGGATGCATGTAACATCCAAAACATGGAACTCCTGAGAAATCAACTCTTGTTTACTTCATCAATTTTCACGTTGTGGTAAATCGATTAAACTGAGTCTTCTCTCTACCTAGTCTAGGAAGGGAAGCACAGGTGGGAATTAAGAGCATAGAAATATATAAAATACCCCAAATGTATTTGACGATTCATTATTCTGTATAATCCGCCCCCTTTGATTATACAATCGCTTTGTCAGGGACAAATCTATACGTTAGCATACAAACAAGCTTTAATAATCTGGCAGATTTTACATATAGTCATGCTTTTTCCTTTAATAGGTGTGGTCAGATTATCAATGTCTCACTGCACATTGGTGTCAGAGAGAATACACTTCAGGCTTTATTGATAAGGTTGACTTTCTTGGCCTTAAAAGTAGCTTTTAAATACTGAAACACATTTGAAACATGACATGACTAGGAAGAGAACAATATTTACTGCATCAATAAACACTAGAGGGTGCATTGATTGTGTTGCATGCTGCTTTTAAGTTAGCCGAGCTGTAAGGGACATGTGCAGTCATTACAGTTTAGGCTATACCGCAAAATCTACAGCCTGTTTTAAAGAATAATTCACAGCTTTTATGTGTCTCTCATTGTTCATGCATTCTGGGATATTACCTGTGCTCCAACGTTCATTGCATTCTCATCTGAAGCAACTGCGAAGAACATTCTTGAGATGTCAGTGTATATCCGAAGCAATATTATACATTTTTTTTACTACTTTACCATTTATCATTTAGTGGCTTCACACTGTGGGGGGCTGCAGTTCAATATCTTACAACACTGCACCCTGATATTTCTAGTGAAGCCATGAGTCAGGTCATGACGAAACGCAGGAGGACAAATCAACAAAATCAAATTAGGTTGAAACAGTTTTAGTACCCATTAAGAACCATGTCTTGGGCTTCTGTGGAGCCTCATTATACTGGGTTATGTCAGGCGCTTACGTTTTAGAGCTATCGGACCATAGTAGAGGTTTAAAAAACGAAATATGTATCTTTAATGTTGCCAAATATATAAAGTCAGAGATTAAAAACTCTTAAAATGACAATTGTTTGAAATTTTGGAAAATCTGAAAGAAATTGCTCAAAATAATTATATTTCCCTAAGGGAGTGATCATTTTTTATCAACAGGGGGGGGGGGCAAAAAATGTTGGACCCCTTGACCGGGGGGGTTGTAAAAAATTTGGACCCCTCTTGGGGGGCGGGTCAAAAGTTTAAGCTGTTTTGGGCCAAAAAACCCGCGCGTTACTATGCGTCAAAGGGCCCGCGCGCGCATCGATTTCCGACCCTTGGGGGGGGGGGGGGGTAAAAAAGTTTCCAGTTCACTTGTTGGAGAACATCGTGTTCACCTCCTCCAGAACGTTATCCGCCAGGACATAGGAAATAGACTTGGTAGACTTGGTAGCTTGGCCAGGATGTTGTCCTTGGAGATGCAGACACAGTGATGCTCCTTTGGGAAGTGGAACTGCTTGGCAACACGGCTGGGTCCGGACAGCAAGGAGAGCGTGTACTCTCCCTTGGCATTGGGTAGCTTCCTCACCTTACCAAGGACCCACCTGTACATGTAGGTACATTCCAGGAAGTCTCCAATGCTATATGAGTCTTGCACTGCAGTGGCAGGCACAGTGGTGGCAGGCACAGTGGTGGCAGGCACAGTGGGGGTTCGTGCCACACGGGCTCGTGCTGCACGTCAAGCAGTAGGTGGTACCCGTGGTTGTACACCACGGGCAGGTGCAGCGGCGACAGGTGCAGTCGTAGCAGGTGCTGTGATAGCAAGCACTGTGACAGGTGCACGGTACTGGCCCAGACGCCTTCCTGTGGCTGGTGTGGTAGGTGTGACTGCTGGGAACAACCGGTGCTTCTTCCAGCCTGCACATGTACCAACAAACTTGCCATCCTTCCCGCAGCACTCTTTGAAGCATGACTGCTCCTGCCACTTGACTGTTTCATTGCGGGTCACACACACAATGGCATGGAGTGTGAGGGTGCCAGCCAATGCATTGTCAGCGCACAGGTTGAAGATGGACAATCGAGCCAAGCCGATGTCCTCCTCTGGTATGCAGATGTACCAGACCTTGTCTGAGTGTTTATTGCCAGTGTCTGCGAACTCCTGCGCATTCTCGATCTGCACACCGGCCTTCATCAGAAAGTCGGCATTCCGTTTTGCCACTGCATCGATTCCATCGCAAGGCCCTTTGCCGTGCCCAGCCTCGTAGTAGGTCCACGTGGCCTTCATTCCAAAGCTCTCCTCATGTTTGCAGAGCATGGAGAATATCATATATCATATACTCTTATCGATTCATCAGCACTTTATGCATGTAGCCACTAAGGCCTGACAAGTTTCTCCCAACTAAATCATATGTTTGATACTGATGGCTAACATAGTGTATCGGACTGAAGGCATTCTAACTTAGTTTAAGGGGCTGCAGACCCACAGACTGGGAGAGACAGGTATACAACAACATTGATATTGCATAATTACATCATATCGATTTGGATAAGAAAACTTGTCCATTGCAACAAGAAGAAAGAATAACCATAACACCTATTTTCTCTTCTAACTGAACCCTAAAATCGTTTTGGATCTGTCCTATATGAAAAAACTCTTCATCTCATAATATGTGCTTCATTGAATAGACCTTATTTAGGCAGCCACCTTGGATTTGGCAGCTATTTTAAAAGTTGAATGTGGTAGTAATGAAACTGTACACCTTGTAAGATATAGCTTTAACATTGTGATTGATTAGAGCCAGTACCGTTTTTTTTTTATAAAATAAGGACTTTACCAGTTATTGACCTTAATACACCTAAGCAGTACAGGATACAAATAAAATGGCTGATATTTGAGGGAAAGGGGCCCTTTAATCATAACTTCTCTCAATGGTTAACTGCATAGGTGTAGTATCAGGAAGAATTATCTCCTTTCCTATAATAGCAGAAGTAAAGGAAATGGGGATGCTGTGTATTATGCATGTTCTACCTGTGTCCGCTGTCGAATCAATAACTTTATTGAATTTATATCATATTTAACAGACAATGTGTACAGACCACAGACACAGATTAATATTTTCAAACATTAGTGCTGGGATGGTGCTTGCTAACATTGAGCAATTGGCATGGTGAGTCAGTATAGATACGCTATTGTTATCCGGCTCTGAAGACACTCTAGAAAAAATGTCCTGCAGATTAACCAGCTTCAAACTGAACAGACATTTTTCGTTATTCTTTCAAAATTGATAAATCATGTCTACACTTAATTCATGAGTTGGATGTACTTTAGAAATGTAACAAGGTAACAATCACATAAACAAAAGTATTGCTGATTCTCTATGTGTTTGTCACTATCTGGTAGCTGGTCACATTAACTGCCATCAAGTCATCTATTGGTATAAAGCGATCGAGACAAAGATAACACAGTCAGTAAAGTTTAATCTAATTTATCATAGAGCTATATCACAGGAAACACAAAACTGCTGAATAGTGGTACTTGGACGTCTATGAAAACCTCTTCTCAAGGGACCCTTAGCGGGTCCTATTCAAGACTGATGACCATGTGATGCTTAGACTGAAGTGACAACTAGGATGCAGAGGTAAGCTAATACATGTTATAGAATGCTTTATATGATACAATATGGTACAACCCTGTTAGATGGGCTACCCTAGTGCCGACCCATACCACCTCATGTAATAAACAGTATTAATGTAAATAGACATAACCAAGGTTATATTCTGGTACCCCACTATAAACTTGACAGAAAATGATTACAGTGTAGATAGTATATATCAGGACATGATAGAGTTCCACATGGCATTTTCGTGTCAGGAATCACACGGAGGATTATCTCTGGAGTTATATGTTCAGCTATAGATACATCTTCAAGACATACTTGTTTGATGATTACCAACTTATTAACCTCATAGGCCCTGTAGTTTTGTTCTAGTACTGAATGCCATCTTTAGAAAAATTGGATAACAAAATGGGAAATCTGAATGACTTCCACATAATTATCATCATCTAATTCCCCTTGATTTGGCATTCATGTCAATAATATTAGTAGGTTTTTGGAATAGTAATGCGTGGTTGTTATCATAATAATAAAATTCTCTCATGAAGATACAATTATTCGTGATGTCACTGGTGGTTCTAATTGTCATTTGTATTTCAGAATGGAATACATCAGAGGCAATCCCTCAACAGAGGGGAATTATTTGTTTCTTGAGAACACTACAAACTACATAGCTATTTCAAATGAGGCACATGCTACCATCTGGTCAGCGGAAACAATAATATATTTGGTTCTATGTGGTATTGGGATGGTCTTGAACTGTCTAATTATATTTGTAATCAGCTACGGCTCTCTCCTGAGGACATCAGTTTTCATTAATCTTCTTTTTGTTCTAGCTATTGAAGATAATATGACATTGTTGTTTGTGATATTCAAAAAAGGTAGAATATATTCATTGCTACCTCATGGAACATCTCTGTGGCTTTGTTGCTTCATGGCCTTCATGGAATATATGTCTGCCACTACTTCCTCCTGGCTAATTGTATTCATATCAGTAGAGCGCTATGTTGCTGTTTTTCATCCCCTGAAAGCGCACATTTATTGTACACGCAGAAAGCTGTTCTTTGCTATTTTAGTTCTTGTTGTTATGATATGCTTACTTCATCTTCCAATATTCGCAACTTGTGATCTAACCAAGGCAGGTTCTGTGTATGTCTGTCACACCTTTGGGTCTGCATCTTTATTACTTGATATGCTCTATATCCTTGTACTTGTACTGATGTATAGCATCATACCCTTCTGCATCATCTGTTTCCTCAATATGAGGATACTCAAGAAGATCCTCTACCAGAAATGGTTCAGTAAACAGCATCAGCAAAGGAACTCTACTGTTAAAGGAAAACTAGTTTTCACAATGTTTGCTGTATGCATTATCTTTATAGTCACAACATTGCCAAGCAGCATTTATGGAATATTCTGCTCCATATCAATGTATACTGGTTTCAATTTTAGAGGCAATTCGGCACTCTATTTTCTAAATTACACCTGGATCATAAACCACTGTGTGAATTTCTTGTTGTACTGCTTGACTGGGTCCGTCTTTAGGCAGACTTTAGTCCATTTCCTACCATGCTGTAAGAGATACGATTCCTCTGGCTCAGTTGAAAGGCGATGCAAAACAGTACAAGAGACAGTCCTTTGATTATATTAAGATTATGGCTGGATCTTAAAAGCGCCATAGAGCATTCCTATTACTACATAGTAAGGGAAGGTATTTCAAAACTTGACATTGTATATAAACCAAGCTTCATCCTAATATTTTCTTTCAATTCTCTAATGATACTACTTTTCAAAAGTGCAAGATAGGTATCAGATATATATTGTTATGATTTATGGAGGAACAATTTCTCATCAGCTTTGAAACACTGATTTTAAGAATTGCCATTGAACAATTCTCTTCTACAAAATGCTTATCTTAGTGAAATAACCACTCGTCATTGTCATGGCTTATGGCAGGCTATAGTCATACACGGCTGATTTGTCATTAATAGAATGTTCTGTGAATGAACAATTTAGTTCAACTTGTTTTGTCCTTATAGAACCTGTAAGTGGCATGGTCACCTAATCATCACCTCATCTCTTCTTAGTTTAACACAAGTAAGTTTAACACTTAAGTAGACACAGGCTGTGTACCGCTGCTGTATGTATTATCTTGGATCTGCACCCTGAACCAACTTCTCCCTTACATAGTCACTTGAAAATTGTTGGAAATTGTTGAAAACAGGCGAAAATAGGGGCAAATAGGAGATTTTAGTCATTTTTCATGAAAAATCATCAATCGTTATGTGACTTTGCTACTTTGAACAGCTCCGTAGAGTAATTGAGATATAGCTAAAAGAAAGAAAATGGTCCCAAGGAATGACACCTAGATTAATCTCCTATTATCAAAAGTCATGATAGTGTTATCTTTCCATCCCATAAAGCTGTTTTAAGAAAAAAGAATGCTTTTGTTCCATTTGCACTTCATGGCTTCTAAAACCTTCGAAAATGGAACTAATTTGATAGAAACATTAAATATGATCAATTTGGTGTACAAAATGTAAAGTCTCAACACATCTGTGTCAAATAATGCATGCATATGTGTAAATTTGAACCAACCTATTACGACCCCTTAACATACATTTATTTTTTTCCTTGTTTTTTAACATGCACCCTTGAAGCATTGTTTTTTTTGATAATACAACCAACAAAAAACTATTAAGGCTTTGACTGAGTTATTTGTTCAGATCACTATTGGCAGCTGAAACAGAGTGATATCATGGAGAACATATTTGGTAACATATCAACAGATAACATGTCATCACTATGTTGGATCTCCTCAAAAATCCTTAGCTTTTCCAAATACCATAAAAAAGTCTTTTGCAACTAAGACAATCATGTCTTTGAGTTTTGTGAGCTTTGGGATAGTAATGAATAGCCTTGTGATCATCATAATTACATTTGGGTCATTCATGAAGTCATCAGTCTTCATGTTACTGCTGCTGGTTCTAGCTATTGCTGATAACCCTGATACTGTTGTTTGTGACTTTAGGACAAGGTGAAATCTACACCTTACTTCCATTCTCATCATCAAAGTGGGTTTGTAGTACAAAAACGTTCATTCTCCATATTGTTGCAGCTGTTTCCTCTAGGTTAATTGTGAATATAACTGTTGAAAGCTTCATAGCTGTGTTTCATCGTTTAAAGGTACATATTGATTGCACAAGAAGAAAACTATTTGGTGTCACTTTAACTGAAAGCATTGTAATATGCATTATTCATCTTCCAATGTCTTACTTTGATTACATTACCAAGAAAAGTGATATAAATATGTTTCGCCTGTTTAGTGGTTCAACTTTGCTTGAAACACTCTTTATATTGCTAACTGTATTAGTGCACAGCACCATACCCTTCTGTATCATATCTGTCCTGGATATACGCATAATGAAGAAAATCATCTCAGAAAGAAGGTTCAGAGCTCAACACCATCTTCTGATAATTATAAAGGGAACCTAGTTTTGACCATGGTGGCTGAATGCATTGTATTTATATTGATAACTTTGCCACATGGCATTAATTTTGCTTGTTATTTCCTCCTTTTCCAAATATATTGGTTCAGTCATTTTATCAGACAATTTTCTGGTACTTTTAGTGGGAAGAATGTGGGTTCTCAATCTCTCTGTGAACTTCCTGTTGTACTGCCTGACTGGGTCTTTCTTTAGGCAGACATTAGTCCGTCTTCTGAAATGTCAGAAGAGTCATGAGTCAGCACGTAAAATCCAAGCATATTATGCAACAGTGCAAGAAACAGTCCTCTGAAGGATACATATTGTATGACACATAGATCTATGTGTTTACATGAATAAACTTTCTTATGGCATTTTCTAATGATGTATGTTTGTGTCAGAAACAGTCCTTTAAACTATTTAGCACTCATCTATGATTATGGCAGTTATTCTATATCGGAGGAAAGACTACAACATTAGAGGCCAGTCTTCACTAGAGGATGTCGATATGTTCTGCTCATTCCTAGCACTGTTCTCACATGGCACTCATGATGAGCACAATATCAGTATGAATTGGTCATGTGCATTAGCAATGTTTGAAATAATTAGAGAAAGAATATTGTGTGAATTTCTTTATTATGTATTGCTGTAAGATATTTATCATAATATATGGCATGCAGCACCCTGTACAGATATATGATGACAAATCGTAAAAAATTGCCACTCAAGCACCCAGTAGTAATGTGCTGGATTCTACTATTAATTAAATGTAATTAAAATGTAACTTTCATATTCTAAACACATTAGATGATATAATATCATTGACACATTATATGATGTAAGGTCAAAAGCAGGTATTTGGTACAGAATGCATTGTGTAGCAATAATAAGATAATGGCAGCCTAATCGATTTGAAATCAGATTACATGGAATTTTATTGTCTAAAGCACTTCTTAGAGTAAGAGTTGGTGCTAAATGAACATGTTATTCTCAAACACAAGAAGAAAACTGCCACCGAATAAAATGTAGATAAGGGTTAATAATATGAACAATTTAGACATCTGCCTCCACACCTTGACATCGTTTAACCACATACCTCCTTTCATTTAATTCTTTTATTCCTTGAATCGACCCCGATGACCAATCAAAGCCTGACCAACTTTGATTCTCAAGGACATAACATCAGTGCTTTAAGGCCAATAACGTTGGCATCATTTGTCTGTTTTAGTATTTTTTTTTTCACATTTACTGGATCATTGATATCCAAATGAGGTTAATTACATATGCCTTTTTCCATATGCCAGGATAATGAGATCTGTTCTTTAGGACGGATCAACTCGTTGAATCTGAGTATAAATAAGCGAGTGGGCGTGGTCCGAGTAAAGTATAGATCAGGATGTCCACTTCATGTAATGTGATATAAAGTTAACAGATGCTGTCAGAAAGTGTTATTGTTATTATGGATAGGACACAGGACTGCCAATATGGGATAATTAATAAGAAAAAATTGTGTTCAATATGCATATAGCTTTTAGTATCTGAGTGTCAAATGTCATCTTTAACCTTTAATTTAGTGAAATATCACACCCATGTTATCGTAGAGCATATTCCCGCACTGGGAGTATGGTAGTATATTGATTGTGACAGACCCTAGCTAAGGTTTTCCCAACCGTCACAAGGGGGGACCTCTAGCAAACCAATTCCCTGCCAGCTCCACAGACGCTACTTTGTTCCCACAGGGACAAGACCTACAACTTATTATGTGATCAGAACTTTATGCAATAGCAATATAAGACATTTAGGGCAGTGTTTCAGACAGTGTAATGCTATACTACTAGTACCTAGCGTTCCCCACATTGAGGATAAGATAATGATAAAAGAACAATGGCAGGTAGAAATTCACCTCTGTCTCTCAAAATCAAGTAAGAATAAAAGACATAAACTTTAGAACTTCTTTTCTATCAACTGATTATTATTCTTTGTGAGTGAAGGAATCTGATATATGATGCCCATTCAAAGAAAACTCTTGTATAGAATGGATCACAAAAGGAACCCTATTAGGGGGGGGGGGTTGTATGCAATTCATACTCAAGAGTAACTAGAGCAGGGTTTCCCACAAGTCAGTTACTTTCAGGGATTTATACAGTGGAAAATCATCATATTATTTCATCATGTTAAATCAAATTAGCAATAATACCTCGAGATGCATAACCACAAATCACCATGCAAGATACCTTTATTGACAGATTCCTATTATCCTATCAGGGAGCAACAGCATGGATGAAATATCTAGTAACATGTCATGGCATATATATACCGAGGGACAATATTTATTCTTATAAGCTCTCTGCACCCAGTGCCATTTAGAGATAACACTCAGTGTTCTCAAGTATAACCAAGATGAATGTAGTGTTTCAATCACACATAGAGTTAAACCTGTGATCCGGTTAGCTGTAAAGATGGAGGAAATGGGCACCTGTGTAGCTATGGAATTATACTCTGTGCAAGTAGCATATCATCAAGAAATGTTTGATTGTCCGTCATGTATAGTGTAGTATATATGTGAACTATAATACTCATTCAGCACATTGTTAAGTTGTACAGGGCACTGAATTCTCTGACATAATGCAGATAGCTTCTCCAAGACCCAGGTAGATATTCTCAAAGGAGGAGAGCTTCATCGTTACCATACTCAAATATCCATATCCACCTGCAGGGGTAAACATTATAGATTTGGGATTTTGTACCCTGTTTGGGATCTTCTGCAAAACTAAATTATTCTATTGACATGAATAGATCTATGCATGCAAATATGAAGAAAGAAATTCAATGCCTGATGAATTTTGGTTTATTTTGTCAGTGTCACCATGGTCACAGTCACTTGGACATTACACAAGAAGATGTATATGACATTTGCAACCAGCTGTGTCGGTCATCTCAGCCCAAGAATATATTCATCGTCTCAATGTTCATTGTGTCTTCATACGTATACAATATTATTCTCAGAGTTTTCCATCTTAGCCTACTCAGACAATTTAAGAACATTTATCAATATGGTCCGAGGAAAGTACTGATATGAGTGTGATGCCCACTCCATGTAACATGATGACACTTAATAGATGGTGGTAGGTATTGTGAACGGGATCAATGTTGACCTCAGGAGCATCTCACATAGTTACTGATACAACAACCTCGAAATACACAGCAACAAAATCAAACATAATAATCTTCCACATGTATTCTGACTTATGCGACATGTTGAGTTCACAGTATTCAGTGAAGTACGTATACGTACCTCACATTGCTCAATGATTTTGAGACATGTACTGTCATTCATCGTCAAGCAAACTACAAGAATCTACTCATCAATATATTCTGCATGAATATTCTCAATATATTCATAATTCTACCTGTAACTGAGATGAACCCCAAATATCAAATTTCGATACAGCAATGAAACATACACCAATGTCATTAAATTATAGGTTTCTGTTCATGCATTTTCATCTAGTTCAAATACTGTGTCCATGAATCCATGTCTGAACACCGTAATGATTGACATGAAAAATTATATTTGCATGATTGATATTCACTTCAGAATACATTGAATATGCTTGTTGTTCTTTATGTGGCAACAGTTCAGGCTAATTCATTCATATTCCATCATCCATATTACTTTCTCCAGACAGCTCTGTACCCCTCTGGTTAACACATAACTATTGTTACAGTTTGAGAGGAGGTATGAGCATGGAGGATATAACTCAGAACCAGACTTTAATAGAGGGATCTTTGTTTAATGAGACAACCACACAGAACATTTCAGATTGTCCAGATCTAGAAAAGACTGATGGACTGCCATGGAAAACAATTGTGTTTTTTGCTCTTACTGGCATTGGGATGTTTCTGAACAGTCTCATCATCATAGTGATTACATTTGGCTCCCTGATGAAGAAATCTATCTTCATGATACTTCTATTTATTCTTGCTATTTGTGATAACTTGGCACTGCTGTCTGTTATTGCGAAAGAGAAGGAAATGTATGCCTTACTTCCATCGGCATCATCGGAATGGCTGTGCCATATTGTTATGTTCATTGGATATGTAGCTCCTACTTTGTCCTCATGGCTAATTGTTTTTATATCAGTAGACCGCTTTATTGCTGTATTTTATCCATTGAAGGCACACATTTATTGCACAAGAAAAATACTTTATTTTGTCATTTCAATTTTAGTTATTATAATATGCATCATTTATGTTCCAGTTTTGTTCACTTCTTACATTATCAAAGAAGGCTGTAAATATTTCTGTCACTCCTTTGGTTTACCGGGTCTCCTTGAAGCTATATACATACCATTTATTGTACTCGTGTACAGCATTATACCCATTTGCATCATCTGTATCCTGAACATAAAGATAGTTAGACAGATCATTTTACGAAGACAGTACAGAGCACAACACCAAATACAGCAGCAACAGAAATCTGAGAAAACTAACTTAATAATCATGATGTTAGCAGTTTGTATTGTTTTTATAGCCTCCACTCTGCCTACTGTGATTTTACACTTAATATTTATATTCTTTAGGTCAGATGTCATACCTAAGCTTGCTCTAGATGTTATAAGACAAATCTGGATAGTCAATTATGGTATAAATTTTGTGGTGTACTGCCTCACGGGGTCACTGTTTAAGAAGACACTGGTTTTTCTTCTGAAGTGCCATAAAAAGCGTAATTCATCAAGAAACACGGGAATACAGTGCAGAACCATCCATGAAACTGTCCTTTAAAACACATAGTGCTTGACTACTGGATCTAGGACCAATAACTCTGGTAGCCCACTGGCTGTTGATAGATGAAGACAACAAAACGGTATAAGGTGTAATAGATGGAAACTTTATTATGCAAGTTAGTATTGTAATCCATCAGGGGCACTCTAGTCCACCTGTGCATAGCACTCCTGTTACATTCAGGCAGAACAGTGTCAGATTACCAATGCGTTTGTTAGCCACATGCAACTCAGGGAATAATAATTACAGAGACTCAGTTGATTAGCCATTATTTATATTCAAACAATGCCTGTTAGTGTTTAACCATCTAATAACCAGTAATTCATAGGTAATTGATACGAAGTGGTGATACATGACATTAATACAACATAACTGAGATCTGTTACATTCGCATCATATTTTGTAATACAATTCTTTATTGCAAATAAAGCTGTGCAAGAACATGGTACCATTGTCTTATGAATTTGTTCTTCACACCAAATGTAGGACACTGCATGAATCAGTCCTTTTAAAGACATCAATTGTGCAGAACTCTCGCATGACACTATCTAAGTTTAGATTCCTGCAGCTAACCTTTGCGAATATCTATTCATCTGAGAAGTATTAGTACTGCTAGGGTTAGCTGTGTATCCTTATCCCAAGTAGTGCATTAAGATTACATTAAGAGTCACATATCACAGATTCTCAAAATAATTTAATATCCAATCAGACTATATATAAAGAGTTTGGATGCAAAACGAAGCATCATTTTAAAAATGGGGGGAAAATCGGACAGAAATATAGATTAGGGATAGTAATATGTAATCCTCTAAATATTTTTCCAAAATTTATTATTTTTCATCTCATTAGGACCTACTTAATAAACATTCAGTTATCAAAGTACAATCATTGACCTCAGAGTGTAATTAAAAGCACTATACATGCTTCAATTCAGGGAATGATGTATGTTGTTTTGCATCCAAACTATTCATATATTGATGTCTGAGTCATTTGTGTCTGTTTGTATATTTTATTTTAATCTACACACATAGATATAATTATCTACAACAATTATGAAGTTCGAGATTCACAGAGAGCATGACTAAAAATGACTGCTTTGTTCTGTTGTCTGTCCTATTTCCACTGACGTCGCTGTCAACTGCAGCGCAATAGGCCTGGTTGGTTTCACTCTACAACACTGAAAAATACTAATGAATGTTTGTCTAAACACAGACCCTGTCATGCAATACAAGATAAAATTCATGCTGTGATTCATAATGTCCATATTATATGCAATGCTGAGAAATATTTGGTTCTGATAGATATCTACTCCAATGTACTCTGATATTGTACGAATGATTATAGTAACTCTTCCAGGTAGAGTAGTTACAGCAAACACAATGCAAACAACAAGCATTGTGATGGTCAAACTCCTGTTCATACTGGCAGATCTTGCATGTTGAGATGTCTGGTGTTGGGCTCTAAGCTTTCTCTTTGTGTGGATCTTTCTAAGCGTCATTGAATTCAAAACAGTAAGAACCAACAGCAAAATCATAAAGACAGAAATTCTCATCAGGGAGCCATAAAGTATCACAATGATAACCAGACTGTTCAACACTGTTCCAATCCCACATAGAGACACCCCTGTGATGCTGTGAGCTAGTGAGAATCTGGCATTATGTACAGGCATAACAATGTTCCCACTGCTGTTAGCAGACAATAAATCATCCAGAATTGTTTGATTTCCCTCGAAATTCATGATGTAGATAATGTGGTTTACACAATATTGCTGAATCAAATAGCTTGTTAAAAGGCTATAAATAATGTACCAGGAGTCTTCAATAGAGGGTCTGGAATCTGGTTAGGAATATGGTCTACAAGTCTACAAGTCTACATAGGTGCAGCTTTTCGGACAGACCGCAGATAGTTCCTCCCAGACTCAGGTAGAAATGATGTAGGTGGAAACCCTCATTCTCCTGTAACCAATATTGGTTCACGTAATTAAGACCTGAGGATAAATCTTTAAGGATTTCCTGGCCCAATGTTTGCTTTGACCTGGTCAAACATCAGTGTTGAGGTGAAGGAATCATGGATTCATTATTCTATTCACTTTTGCAGTCGATCGCCCTTCTCTAAGCATTCTTATTGACTGCATGGTGGATGATATATATTAATTCATGCAGTTGAATCAAGTCTGTAAAAAACATTACAAGTAATATCCATTGCAAAAAATTAATGTTGAGAACTGTTGAGATGTTGTCAAACTGCATTGGTCAATTCATGTGAGCTTCAATGTAATTGACAAATATGTGCAACCATATGCTTTTTGATAATGATATATAATGCCAAATGATACAAAATAACCTCTCCTGCAATGCTTTCCTTTTTGAGGGGTAACCTGACCTTATTATCATTGGATGTTATAGATATGCAGAAGTTCCGACATTGCACAAAATTCGCTAATACATGTGATATATCAACACCATATAGTTGGTGTGGTGATTCTTTTGGCTCTACTCCCCCCCCCAAGTCCAGTAATGTTTGACCCCAAGGACTATCTGACTGGGAGGGACATCAGAGGAAAGTAAGTCAGCTTTCCTTTGCTTATATTAATAAAACCTTGTAGATTTTAGAATAGCTCATATATATATGATAACATGTAATACCGTAAATTCTCGCGTAGAAGCCCCAGCTAATATGCAAGTAAGATGGCCTGTGTGGCTCATATGGTCAGCCCAAAGATGTAGTTTGTATGCAAGTTTTTTATGAATACATTAGAAAATGCCAATGCCTATTGATACCGTCTCTGTTGTACTTCACAAGTGAATGAGGCGGGGGGGGGGGGGGGGGGCGCATTGAATAGGCCCTTCCAGAACTTGGGCAAAGTAAATCTTGTATCTCCAAAAAATAAACTACAGTACTAAATTAGCAATTTTTAGACACTATCTAAGGCTTATAGGATTTGTTAAAGTTAGGGGTGTGCCTAATAGGCAAGTTAGGCTAATACAAGATCATATGGTAAACATGGAATTCTGACCCCACAATCCAGAGACAGCTGCCCACTGTCTGCTTTAGTGAATCCAGCAAGCTCATACTCTTGTGAAACAACTTAACTTGGCACTGTACATATTTTTGATTCTGCAAAAATATCTACAAAGCCAATATTCATCCAATATAGGGCTGTGTCTCACGACCTTTGGCCAATGTTTTTGTCTCTGACTAGGTGCCGTCTCTGACCAGGTGCCGTCTCTGACCGGTAGCCGTCTCTGACCGGATGCTACTTTGGGGGTTTAGTTATCTTCTACCAACAGCAGGAGGCTAATTATAATTACATAACAACCGCCAGAAAGTTTTTACAAATCCTTATAAAATGGACTATAGGTTAAAATTTGAATTGAATTAAATTTTGACACCAGGTAAGAGATGGCACCCGGTCAGAGACGGCACCCAGTCAGAGACGGCACCCGGTCAGATTCAAAAACATTGGCCCAAGGTCGTGAGACACAGTCATAGATATAGGTCTAACATATTTCAAAATCTGCAAATCTTTGATTCCGTTGAAATTTATTTTTTAGCACATCCATAAAAAAACTTGTAAACTTCGGGAGCTTTAAGAAATTGAGCTTTCACCATGTTCCAGTGATTTAATCTATGAAATGAGGACAGCGATTCATGAGACTTTTTATCAACTACATCCTGATTAAAATACAGAGAAATGTAAACTGAACAAATAGCTAAAGTCAGAATAGAAAATGACAAATAATTTGATCCTGTTGCTATGTTTAAGGACTTCGTTGTACCAGCAACTATGTGCTTTAGACTTGTGCTCCTGAAGTTAACATCGATCCAAAATATATTACCTGACAGCATCTATTAATTTCATACCATGTTTTAAGAAGTTAACATCATGATCTGAACTTTACCTGAGCCGTTTTGATCAATGCTTCCCTTATCCAGTTTACCCATGCAGATGAGATGCACATTTTAATGGATTTGAGATGACAACATACTGGTTTTCCTAATTTTCCATGAATGATTCATATCAGATGGTGATGCTGACTCATGGAATCATAATTGCTCATTGGAGATGTAATCGGCCTAGCATTATTTTTTTATCATCAGCCCTGCTTAAAACAAAACATGCATACCGTAAAACCTCGCATATAAGCCTAACTTGCGTATTAGCCGCACCCCTAACTTTGGGAAATCCTATAAGCCTAATAGGGTATTTGAAAATTGTTAATTAAGTACTGTATTATACTTTAAAAAACTCTCGTATAAGCCGCACCCCATATAGGCGTGTTTGGTATCAAAAGAAAGCTGGCTCTGATTTGCGTACAAGCCGCGGCTTCTACGCGAGGTTTTACGGTAGTACCTGTCCGGCATATTTACACTTGCATGGATTTGAATTTGACAGGGAGTTTTGAAATTCAACCAATATTGATATTTGAATGTGTCTCATGGATCAAGTAAAGACTGGGTCAGGGATAACAGTAAAGACCTCCTTTTCACCATTTATACCTGAGTCTCTCTACACTACTACATCATTGTAGACTCCAGCGCATACACATCATCTTCTACATAGACCTGAGTTTCCTGGAGTATTCAACCAGATTTACTATTCTCTGTTGAAAACCTTAATTACTTACTACCCTGTTAATAACACAATTAGCTAATTCTAAGCATTTTAAATAGCAGATTCAATAGTATTGTGTGTACATAGTACATTATGAATTCTGTGGAAAATCAAAAATTTCTGGATTATATACTAACTGCTAATGGCACTGGGAACAATGTCACAGCTACACATGAGTCAAGTTACTTTACAGCAAGCCACATCACAGGTGTAACTATATGTGTGACAGGAACAATATTGAACAGTCTGATTATCATTGTGATACTGTATGGCTCCCTCATGAGGACATCTGTCTTCATGATTCTGCTTCTAGTCCTCGCTGTCACTGATAATTCATCCCTGCTGTGTGTTATTTTGTTGAAGTTGAATAACCAATTTTCTTTCTACTCATCACTGTGGCTCTGCCGCATGACGGTTTTTGGGTTTTACACTGCAGGTATTGTCTCCTCTTGGTTGATTGTACTGATTTCTGCTGAACGTTTGATTGCTGTATTTTATCCCCTGAAAGCACATATGCACTGTACAAAAAGAAAAATGATTTACATAATTTTGTTACTAGTAGCTTTGATTTGTATTGTTGACCTTCCACTTTTGTTTACCTGTAACATTAAAAAAGTGAATGAGATCAACATTTGCCACTCATTTGGATCC
The DNA here is from genome assembly GCA_947462335.1 of Harmothoe impar. Classification (NCBI taxonomy): domain Eukaryota; kingdom Metazoa; phylum Annelida; class Polychaeta; order Phyllodocida; family Polynoidae; genus Harmothoe; species Harmothoe impar. Next base: position 2,560,551 of record OX381720.1, on the reverse strand, counting down.
GGGTCCCTGATTGAAACACTCTATTCAATTTTTCTTGGATCAATGTACTGCATCATCCCCTTTTGTGTCATCTCTATATTGAATGTACTGACACTGAAAAAGATCCATACAAAGAGGAGGTTCAGAGCCCAACACCAAACATCTCAGCAAGGAAGATCTGCTAATATGAACACCAATTTGACCATCACAATGCTTGCTGTCTGCATTGTTTTTGCTCTGACAATTTTACCTGGACGAATTATCTTGATCATTCGTACAATATCAGAGTACATTGGAATAGATATCCTACAAAATGAAATATATTTCATGGTTGCCATAAATATTGACAGCATCAATCACAGCATAAATTTCATCTTGTACTGCATGACTGGGTCTGTGTTTAGACAAACATTCATTAGTTTTTTTCAGTGTTGTAGAGTAAAACCAACAAGGTCCATTCAGCTGCAGTTGACAACGATGTCAGTGATAACAGGATAGACAACAGGACAAAGCAGTCCTTTTTAGTCATGTTCTCACTGAATCTTGAACTTCATGAATGCTGTAGATAATTAAGTTTATGTGTGTAGATAAAAGAGAAAAGCTACACACAGACACATATGACTCAGACATCAATATATGTAGTCTTATTATATGTTAAATTATATCTAAATCTATGTTTTTTTCACATGTAAGTGTGTAATTCTATGAAAATCATAATCTTAATGCAAAAATTGGGAAAAGGATACACAGCTAACCCTTTAGCAGTACTAATACTTCTCAGATGAATGGATATTCACAAAGATTAGCAGCAAGAGGACTCAGATATTGTCATGTGAGAGTTTTGTACAATTGATGTCTTTAAAAGGACTGATTCACGCAGAGTCCTGAATTTGGTAAGAAGATCAAATAAAGACAATGGCAAGTGTAAATCTCAAGATATATGTGATTCATGCCCCATACACCTCTACATCTAGTAGTTATAGGATGAGTAGGGGTATTCATTATAGGTTCCCTTCACTGTATTTCGCTTACAGCTTGGTACAACCCTTTTTTATGCCGAAGTGGTGGCGTAGCCACCTGGTGGTGCCGCCAGGCACCACCAGAACGAGGTATATGATGTTTGCACTTTGCCAGAAGTCAGAACGGGCGCCGCCATCTTGGATTGTGCCGCCATCTTGGATTAAGGTGTGACAGCACAAATTTATGCTATGTGATAACAATAATATAAATTAACCTTTGATAGTTCCTGAGGTTGATTATAATCATTCCTACCCCCCCTAATATGGACCCAAGGAATTCAATGGTTCTATCGGTTTGTTGCATATACAGCTGGTTGCCTAGCAACGGCTATTCTAATTGTTTATCTGCCTAGCAACACACATTTCTATGGTCCTGAAGTTGATTATAATCATTCCTACCCCCCTAATATGGACCCAAGAAATTCAATGGTTCTATCGGTTTGTTGCTAATACAGCTGGTTGCCTAGCAACGGCTATTCTAATTGTTTATCTGCCTAGCAACACACATTTCTATGGTCCTGAAGTTGATTATAATCATTCCTACCCCCCTAATATGGACCCAAGGAATTCAATGGTTCTATTGGTTTGTTGCTTATACAGCTGGTTGCCTAGCAACATCTATTCTAATTGTTAATCTGCCTAGCAACACACATTTCTATGGTCCTAGGTTGATTATAATCATTCCTACCCCCCCAATATGGACCCAAGGAATTCAATGGTTCTATTGATTTGTTGCTTATACAGCTGGTTGCCTAGCAACGGCTATTCTAATTGTTTATCTGCCTAGCAACGCACATTTCCATGGTCCTAAGGTTGATTATAATCAAACCTACCCCCCTAATATGGTAACAAGGAATTCAATGGTTCTATTAGTTTGTTGCTAATCCAGCTGGTTGCCTAGCAACATCTATTGTAATTGTTTATCTGCCTAGCAACACACATTTCCTTACCCCCTAACATGGAATTCATAGGAAATGCCATATTTGAAGTAATATCATCCTTCCCCCTGATAACCCCTTCCCGGCCCTGCTTTTTTGGTGTCTTGAATTGGTTCCCTTCAAACATACCAACCATGTAGACATTATGTTTCTTCGAATGCAAGAATTGCAGTTGTTGCCGCGTATAAAAATGCCTGAGGCAATTTTTTTACGCGGCAACAACCGCAATTCTTGTTATACCACTAGCTGTATGCAGTATACAAAAGGTGTGAAATGCTTTGTTCTCTGTGCCCACTGTGGTAAAAACAATGTTATCGCACAATGTGATACTAAAGTGATCATTATATATGATATATTCTATTCTATGTTGTATTACCTATAATAGCTAACTTAGGTGTTTCTATTTATGATTGATGCTGGTGTCAGATATTTCTGAGCTGAAAAGGTTCTTTCTGTACACCAGGATAAAATAAACAGGATTGGTGTATTTCCATCATCTCATTTTCAAAAAAGAAATAAAATCACAAAATATGATGCGAGTGTAACAGATCCCGGATATGTTGTATCAATGTCAGGTATGGCTACTTTGTATCAAAAACCTATGACTAACTTGGTATTGGATGGTTAAAGCCTAACGTTGATAGGCATCATCGAAATATAAACAATGGCCAATGAACTGAGTACTTTCTCTGTATTGTTATTCTCTGAGTTCCATGTGGGTAACAAAGACATTCATCATGTGACACTGTTCTGCCTGCAGGTAATAGAAGTGCTATGCACACAAGTGTATAGACTGGAGTGCCCCTGATAACTCTGATTGTTAAGAAGATCAATGTATGCCTTTGGTTTACTATATTAACTTGTGTAGTAACTTCAGTAACTGGGACTGGGTTCAGAACCAAAATAGTAACCTCACACTAGTAGGGGAACAGTCTGAGTGAGTGCACTACGACTACTACTAACTGTAAGGATCGTAGGATTTTCAGTTACCAATATCCAAGAAGAAACACAGGACACTTGTTAAGGAGTGAAGGGATATTTTTATTGTAGGTGCTTTTCTAGGTTACAGGCAAATCCTGTTGTGGTTCGATCACGGCTATACAAAGTGTGGAATCTTGGCATGATATATGGTAAACCTGGCAGAACTTGAAACAGGTGCTTTTACTCAATGGGTGGATGGTCCATGTGGGGAGCAAGCTTCTTCCAGGTTCTGTCACGTAAGTCTTACTAGCTGATTGACTATAGCCTACACTTGGTGAGTGAACCCACAGTCAGGACCTCCAAGAGGGAACTGCCAGTGACCGGCTATGGCTTCCTTATATGCAGGCTGCCAACGGTGGCGACAACTAGCTGGGTTGTCAGATAAAACTGTGCAGTTAGTTTATAGAACCCAGGTGGTAAAAGCTGGGCTGGGTTAAGTTAATCGGGGAGTTATAAATAGTATACTGATGTAGAATGGGGCATCACCACACTTGTATGATAAAGTTTCCAACCTTATGCCATTTTGTTGTCTTCATCTATCAATAGACAGTAGGCTACCAGAGTTATTGGTCCCAGATCCAGCATTCAAGCACTATGTGTTTTAAAGGACAGTTTCATGGATGGTTCTGCACTGTAGTCCAGTGTTTCTTGATGATTGACGTTTTTTATAGCACTTCAGAAGAAAAACCAGTGTCTTCCTAAACAGTGACCCCGTGATGCAGTACACAACAAAATTTATACAATAATTGATGATCCAGATTCTTCTTATTATATCTGAAGCAAGCTTAGGTATGACATCTGACCTAAAGAACATGAATATCAAGTGTAAAACCACAGTAGGCAATGTGGAGGTTATAAAAACAAAACAGACTGCTAACATCATGATTATTAAGTTAGTTTTCTCAGATTTCTGTTGCTGCTGTATTTGGTGTTGTGATCTGTACTGTCTTTGTAAAATGATCTGTTTTACTATCTTGATATTCAGAATGCAAATGATGCAAAATGGTATAATACTATACACAAGTACAAGAAATGGTAAGTATATAGCTTGAAGTTTAGTTGGAGACCCAAAGGCATGACAGAAATATTCACAGCCTTTCTTTGTAATGTAAGAAGTAAACAAAACTGGAACATGAATGACACAAATTGTAACAATCAAAACTGAAGTGACAAAATAAACTTTTTTTCTTGTGCAATAAATGTGGGCCTTCAATGGATAAAATACAGCAATGAAGCGGTCCACTGATATAAATACAATTAGCCATGAAGACAAAGTAGGAGCTACATATTCGATGAAGATAACAATATGACACAGCCACTCTGTTGATGCCAATGGAAGTATGGCATAAATTTCTGGCTCTTTAGGTATAATAACCAGCAGTGTCATGTTATCACAAATAGCTAGAATAAGTAGAAGTATCATGAAGACTGATTTCTTCATGAGGGAGCCACATGTAATCACTATGATGATGAGACTGTTCAGAAACATCCCTATGGTAATGAATGAGAGAAACTCAATTGTTTTCCATGACAATCCACCTGCATTATCTGGATCAGGACAATCTGAAATATTCCAGTTTTGTGTAATTGCCTCATAAACCAAAGATCTTTCTAAAACAGTCCGGTTTTGAGTGATGTTCTCCATGCTCATACCTCCTCTCAAAATGCCAGACAATAAATATGTGTTAGCCAGAAAGCTGCAGATACTTCTGGATAAGGAAATTGGGATGTTGGAAACTAGCCTGGGCTGTTGCTATGTAGAGAACAACAAGCATAATCAATATACTGTGAAGTGAATATAAATCATGCAAATAGAATGCTTCACGTCAATGGTACTACTTTTCAGATATGGAATGATGTACACAGCATTTGCATACAAAGATTAGGATTCATGAACAGAAATTTGATGACATTGGTGTATTGAAGTTAGATGTTTGTGTGCATCTCACTTACATGTAGAATAATGAATATATCGAGATTGGTCATGCAGAATATATTGATGAGTAGATTTTTATGGTTTACTTTGCTATGTTTGCAGGGAATATTACCAAATGGTGAGATATGTTTACAAAATGCAATGTTGGCCCACTCTTTATACTGGGAACGCAACATGTCACATACTGTGATCATACTTTATTTCACTGGGTTTATATTTTCCCTATATTCATGGAAATTGAAAATCCCCAAAATTCTTGTATGCTTCAGTATGGAATAAATACCAGCTAATTAGTCGTTTGTGTAAAATGCATGGATTCCATGGATCCGCGGAAATGTATACCGTGAAATTAAGTGCTTTCACATTAAATCAGAATACACATGGAAGATATATTCGATTCTGTTGCTGTATACTTAAAAATTGTTGTTGTGTCAGTAACTATGTGACATGCCCCTGAGGTCAACATTGATCCCGTTCACATTACCTGAAAGCATCTATTAACTTCTATCATGTTACATGGGGTGGGCATCACAATCAGTATTTTCCTCACACCATATTGATCATTGCTTCTCTTATGAGGTGTGAGTCTAAGATGGCAAACTCTAAGAATGATATTGCTCATGTATGAAGACACAATGAACATTTTCTCAGGCTGAGATGACCGACACAGCAGGTTGCAAACGTAAGTATAAATGACATATTATGTAAGATAGTTGTACTGATATAATATCAATATACACATTTTCTTGTGTAATGTCTGAGTGACTGTGACCATGGTGACACTGACCAAATAAACCAAAATTGAATACTATAAATTGACAGGAAGTTCTACTTTTTTACTTCATTATTTCTGTTGGCTGCACCCTACCTACATGCATAGATCTCTTCGTATCAGTATAATAATTTGAATTTGAACAGGGGACAAAATTCCAAATCAATAATCATAACTACCTCTGCAGCTGGAAATGGATATCTGACAGGTTTCATGTTTCTTTGAGTCAGGGGAATGGTAATGATGAATGTTTGTGCTTTACCCTATATCTGATAATTCCTCTTGGCTGATTGTACTAATTTCTGCTAAACATTTCATTGCTGTATCATTTCCTCTTAAAGCGCACATTTACTGTACACAAGAAGAAAAATAATGTTCATTATCTCAATCATAGTCATTATGATATCTTGTATCAACCTTCCACTTCTATTCACCTGTCACATTATTGAAGTGAATAATGAAAATGTTTGTCAGTCATTTAGATAAGAATCCCTGTTTAAAACAATATATTTTGCTGTTTTTGGAAGCGTGTACTGCATCATCCCCTTTCGTGTTATATCTATCTTGAATGTAATGACACTGAAAAGGATTAACACAAAAGAAAAGTTCAGAGCTGAACATCTGATATCTGAACAAGGAAGACCTGCCAGTATGAACAGAGATTTCTCGCTATTCTTATACTAACTATTGTAATGGTTGTTGTCAGTGCGCCACTTCTCTTTACCTCAAATGTTAGCAGAAGGGACAACATGTATTTTTGTAATGCATACCGATTAAATTCGGAACTTTTTGAAACAATCTATTCATTCATCCTTGTAATGGTATATTCTATCATACCATTTTGTCTCATTTCTATCCTAGATATACTTACAATGAGAGGAATCTATTTGATGAGAAGATTCATAATTAGATATCTACTTTCTAAATCTGTGACCCAAACACCAGTTTTATGATCACAATGTTCACAGTATGCACTGTGGTTGTACTGATGTCTTTACCTAGAAGGCTTCTGATAATGTTCCGTACAATATCACATTTCAATTTTGTTGAGAGGCAAAGCATATATGTTTTTATTGCATACAAACTAGATTACATTAACCATGGGGTGAACTTTCTACTGTACTGTCTCACTGACCAGTTCTGTGTTCAGGAATACATTAGTACAGCTTTTTTGGTCATGTGGAAGAAGAAGGTTACAAAGACAGACCCAAGCAACATGTCATACAGTGGAGGCACACATCTGCCATTTGTGAACTCAAACATTATTACTACATTCATCTTGGTTATATATATATTTAATTTGTGAACACTAAGTGTTTCTAACACAACCATACATCATACGGTTAGAAAGTACATTCATGTAAACACATACATATGTCATACAATGTGCATAGTTCAGAGAACTATCTCCTGCACTGTTGCACAATGTGCTTGGAATTTACGTGCTGACTTATGACTCTTCTGACATTTTAGAAGACGGACTAATGTCTGCCTGAAGAAAGACCCAGTCAGGCAGTACAATAAGAAATTCACACAGTGATTGAGAACCCACATTCTTTTCATTAAAAGTACCAGAACATGGTCTGATAAAATGACTGAACCAATATATTTGGAAAAGGAGGAAATAACAAGACATATTCCATGTGGCAATGTTGTCAATATAAAGACAATGCATACAGCTACCATGGTGAAAACTAGGTTCCCTTTATCAGAAGATTTCTTTTGATGGTATTCCTGGTGTTGAGCACTAAACCTTCTTTCTGGGATGACTTTCTTCACTATGCGTATATTCAGGATAGATATGATACAGAAGGGAATGATGCTGTACACCAATACAGTTAGGAGTATAAAGAGAGTTTCAAACAAAGTTGAACCACTAAACAGGTGACACATATTCTCATCACCTTTCTTGGTAACGTAACAGAAGTAAAATATGGGAAGGTGAATAATGCATATCACAACAAATTCAGTTAATGTGACACAGTATAGTTTTTTTCTTGTACAATAAATGTGTGCCTTTAATGGATAGAACACAGCTATGAAGCGTTCAACAGTTATATTCACAATTAACCAAGAGGACACAGCCCCAATGATATGGAGCATGAAGGTTTTTGTACTACAAACCCACTTTGATGATGAGAATGGAAGTAAGGTATAGATTTCACCTTGTCCTAAAGTCACAAACAACAGTGTCATGTTATCAGCAATAGCTAGAACCAGCAGCAATAGCATGAAGACTGTTTTTTTTATGAGGGTGCCATATGTAATTATGATGATGACAAGGCTATTCATCACTATCCCAAAGCTCACAAAACTTAAAGACATGATTGTCTTAGTTGCAAAAGACTTTTTTATGTTATTTGGAAAAGAAAAGTAGTTTGTGGAGTTCTGACATAATGTTGACATGTTATCTGATGATATGTTACTAAATATGTTATCCATGATATCGATAACTCAGCCGGCAATGGTGAGGAGACAAATAACTCAGTCAAAGCCTTGATAGTTTCTGTTGGTTGTATAGATAAATTGATAAATACTTGTACAAATAATTGATAAATACTTCAAGGGTGCTGTTCAATAACAAGGACAAATTGATAACTCCTGTCTGGTAGCTGCTAACTATAACTACTTTGACTAATTGTAACTACCATCCAACAATCCTTGTCCTCCATATAAGGCCCTGACAGTAGGCTGTGTCTGTTATGTATCCCTCTGCATTATCTCCTCAGCAGCTTTCTGCATTAAAGTAATATTGACAGACAGGCGATGTGTTGACGCTGGATGTGATATGTGAGCTGTATTAAATGTAAATGCCACTAGATGTGTTGCTGTTCTAAAACTAAGTGCACTGAATCATTATCATATCTGCTAAAAGTGATCATACTGTATACATAATGGCCAAGTAGATAATTCACTACATAAATCAAAGTGTGCTTTGTGCTTCTTGGGCAGGAGAAATATTGATTACCATACAGAATGTGTTCTAACCTTTTACTATTGCAGCACAAAATCTATTTACATATATTATATTCCTTACACTAATGCCATCGACAAACATTTTAATCTGTTGTGTCATGAATGTAATGCCGCTCCAAATAATATCATTGTTCCTCATCACTAAGCCATGACAAATATGACGAGGGCGCTTTTTTTTGGCCTTGGTTTTTTGCTGAAGACCAAATAGGTAGGGGGAGCTAGGCGCTCAGCAAACTTTACATTCACATATAATGATTAAGAAATTAGAAATCTATATATATTTTGCAAAAAGAATAAAAAACATTATTAAAAGTGGTTAGTTTAAATATTGAATAAAGACTGCATGATTAATACTTTATCAGAGAAGGCTGTTGAAATAGTCCTTTCTAGGATTTAAACATGTAGCATTGGCAAGGCCCTTGCATTGTTTGGCCAGTATCCTAGCCAACCACGAATCGGTACAGATGACATAAGGACTATTCAACTCCTACCCCCCCCCCCCCCCCCCCAATCTTCACAAGATGCTGTTAGGTAAAAGGTATCATCCCACAATGACGGAATAAGCTAGGCACCTTGCCTCTACATATACCAGCCCTTGGCAAAAATGGCCAAGGTGCAGGGAACATTTAGGAAAAAAGAATCATTTCTTTGCACTAGATTCTGTTTTTGAAATTTAAACTTCATTGACCAGATTTGAGGCTAATTCACAAAGATTGTCCCTCACTCCATCATTGGGTGTATGCAGGGGCAAGATGAGGTGATGATTGCAGGGTGAAAACCATACACTATCAGCTTAGTGACACTTATAGTTATTTCATGAGGTTTATTGTTCAAGGACAATATGATTCAAACAAAGTTATTCATATACAGGAATTCTATAAATGACAGATTTGTGCTGTAAGACTATAGCCTGCCGAAAGACATAGTAATGTCATGTAAGCTATTGTGTCACTAGGGTAACCACTTTGTGGAGGAGAATCTTTCAATGATAGCTCTTGTATTCTGTGAAGTCGTAAGGATCCTGGTATACTGTATGTGAGACATCCATGCAACTAATCCGCCATTGTATGTTTGTGTGTGAATGGCCATTCATGTTTAATAGATTATACAACAAACTTTCCTTGAGGATAAAAAATGTTTTTGCATGAACTGAATCCTTTGACAACTATAAGGCTCTAGGATTACATTAATAAAAGGTAGCATCAAAGAAAATTGAATGATATAATAGTAGTCAATGTCAATTTTTGAAATACCTTCCCTTACTAGGTAGAAGAAGTAATGTTTTATGGTGCTCTTAAGTACCATCCATAAATTTAGTATGATTCAAAGGACTGTCTCTTGCACTGTTTTGCATCGCCTTTCAGCAGAAATTGAGGAATTGTATCCCTTACAGCATGGTAGAAAATTGACTAAAGTCTGCCTAAAGACAGACCCAGTCAGGCAGTACAACAAGAAATTCACACAGTGATTCAAAATCCAGGCACGGTCTATAAAATTGACTGCAGGATTATCTCTTGGTATAAGATCAACACCAGTATATGTGGATATGGAGTAGAAAATTTGACAAACCCCACTTGGGAATGTTGTTACTATAAAGACCACACATACAGCAAACATTGTGATAATTAGCTTCCCTTTACCAGAGAAGTTCCTGTGCTGATGCTGTGCTCTGAACCATTTCTGGTGGAGGATCTTCTTGAGTATCCTCATATTGAGGAAACAGATGATACAGAAGGGTATGATGCTATACATCAGTTCAATTACAAGGATGTAGAGCATTTCAAGTAAAGATGCAGACCCAAAGGTGTGACAGACATACACAGAACCTGCCTTTGTAAGATTACATTTGAACAATATTGGGAGATGAAGTGCAGCTATTATTACAACCAGAATTGAAGTGGCAAAGTACAACTTGTTCTGCGTACAATATATGCATGCCTTCAGAGGATGAAGAACAGCAATATAGCGCTCCACTGATATGAAAACAATCAACCAGGAAGAAGTAGTGGCCATCATATATTCCATGAATTTGATGAAGCTACATAGCCACAGAGAAGATGCGAAAGGAAGAAAGGTATATATTCTACCCTGTTTCAAAACCACGAACAACAACGTTGCATTATCTTCAATAGCTAGCATAAAAATAAGTATCATAAAGACTGAAGTCCTCATTAGAGAGCCATAGCTAACAACAATTATGATGAGACAGTTCAAAACCATCCCGATACCACATAAAAGCAGATATATTATTGTTTCTGTTGACCAGACTGCAACATGTGCCTCGTCTGATATAGCCGTATAGTTAATAGTCTTCTCAGGAAACCAATCATTCCCATCTATTGAAGTATTTCTTCTGCTATATTCCATTCTGAAATACAAATGACAATTAGAACCATCAATGATATCATGCAAATTCATGTCTTCATGAGAGAAAGTTATTATCATGATAACAATTGCTCATGACTATTCCAAAACCTACCAACATTATTGACATGAATTCCAAATCGAGGGGAATTAGATAATAAGAATTATTTGGAAATCATTCAGAAATGGTATAGAAGAATCGGTTTCCCATTTTGTTATCCATGCAGCTGTAACTTTTCTGAAAATGGGAATCAGTACTAAAGAAAAACTACAGAGGCTCAAGGATAATAATTCGGTAATCATCAAACTACAGCTTGAAGATGTATCTAAGGCTTTTCTGATAGTTCCTGTTCTATAGCTATGAATATAACTGCAGAGATAATCCTCCGTGTGAATCCTGACGAGGAAATGACATGTGGAACTCTATCATGTCCTGTATGTACTATCTACACTCTGAACATTTTTTGTTGAATTTGTAGTGGGATGCCAGCTTATAACATTGGTTATATCTACTGATATCAAAACTGGAACGCGGTTTAATTAGGTCTTCGGTAGGACCTGCAATTAAGAGCTCCCATAGTTTTCCATGGTTTTCATGGTTGGACCTTCTAGTATTACTAAGCTGAGGATTGTTCTTGAGGAGATATATGTCTCCTGTGATAAAGTGTTGTAATATAGTAACTTCTACTGACCCTGTTATTGTTGTCTCTTATCAATTGCTTTAAACCAATAGATAACCCAATGGCAAGTGAAGCAGACCCAGCTACCAAGATGGTTACAAATCTATACAGAATCAGCAAAACTGTTGCTTATGTAATTGTTGCTTTGTTACATTCCTAAACTACATTTAACGCATACATCAAGGGTAGACATGATCTATCAATTTTGAAGAATAAACCAACATTTCCCTTTCAGTTCATGGCTTGCAAATCTAAAGGATATTTCCTAGAGTGTCTTCAGAGCCAGATTATGTATACTGACTTGGTACAATGTGATAATAGCCATGTACACAAGCACAATCCAAATACATTTTAGCCCCGCACTAATGCCATCCATAAACATATCGTTCTGTGTCTCCGTGGTCTGTACACATTTTCTGCTGAATATGATACAAGTTCAGTAAAGTATTTGATTTTACAGCAGACACAGGTGGAACATGCATAATACACTAGCCAGCACCCATGTTTCCTATACTTCTACAATTGTAGGAAAGGAGGTAATTCTTCAACATATTACACCTATGCAATTAACTATAGAGAGAATTTGTTAATACCGGCCCCCTTTTCCCCAAATATCTGGTCTTCTTACTGTATCTAGACAAGCTTATATGACAGCAAAAATTCACGTTCATCATGATCCTGTATCCACCACTAGTTAGGTGTATTTATATAAAAAAAGCAGTGAAGCCATTGTTTTAAGAATGAAATCACCAGATCTTTTATGTGTGTGAAGAATATGTGGAGAATATTTCTACTCCTTGTAACAGAATATCTGATGAAATTTCGTTCAAGATGGCCACAAATTCCAGATCATCCTAAACATAATTGATCTGGGGGCAAATACTGGTTCCAATTAATCACAGTATTAAAGCTGTATCTGAAAAGATGTATAGTTCTATCTCTGTCACATTCAACTCACTTTTAAAATGGTGGCCGAATCCAATATGGCTGCTTTAAGGAAGCAAGGCAAGAACTCGTCAAGTATAATGAATTGTGATACTTTATTCCATGGCTATCCTTGGCCACACCTCCTAAGTAAATATATATAATCATTCCATCAGGATGAACGACGGCATTTCGAACACCAAACGACACCCCTCCAATCGAATGCTCCCAGTATTGGCTGAATTTGGGGCGGTGGAGGGAAGCCGTGTTAGCCACAGCCCCTCCCCTGTCGCTGCTACACTCTCCCCAAGTACGTATTTAGACGCCTTAACACAAGCCTCACTATCTAGGCATTCGATTGGGGGGTGTCGGTTGGTGTTCGAAATGAGTATAGTTTTTTTCTTGTACAATAAATGTGTGCCTTTAATGGATAAAACACAGCTATGAAGTGCTCAACAGTTATATTCACAATTAACCAAGAGGACACAGCCACAATGATAGGGAGCATGAAACCCACTTTGATGATGAGAATGGAAGTGTTGTATAGATCTCACGTTGTTCTAAAGTCACAAACAGCAATGTCATGTTATCAGCAATAGCCAGAGCCAGCAGCAGTATCATGAAGACTGATGTTTTCATGAGGGTGCCATATGTAATTATGATGATGACGAGGCTATTCATTACTATCCCAAAGCTCACAAAACTTAAAGACATGATTGTCTTAGTTGGTGAAGACTTTTTTATGTTTTTTTGTAAAAGCTTTGTTTTGTGGAGACATAATGTTGACATTTTATCTGATGATATGTTACTAAATATGGAACAAATAACTCAGTCAAAGCCTTGATAGTTTCTGTTGGTTGTATTATCAAATAATTGACAAATACTTCATATGTGCATGTTCAATACCAACAAATCATTGATAATTCCTATCTGGTAGCTGCTAACTATAACTACTTTGACTAATTGTAACTACAATCCGACAATCCTTGTCCTCCTTATAAAGCGCTGACAGTAGGGTTTGTCTGTTATGTATCCCTCTGCATTATCTACTCAGCCTCTTTATGCGTGAAAGTAATATTGATTAACAGCTAGTCGATGTGTTGACACTTAATGTGACATGTGAGCTGTATTAAATGTAAATGCAGCTTTGCCAGCACAAAAGCCATTCACATATATTGAATTCCTTAGACTAATGCCATCAACAAACATCTCAATCTGTTGTCTCATGAATGTAGCAGCTCCATTCATGAAACTTATATTGACTGACAGACAGTAGATGTGTTGACGCTAATGTGAAATGTGAGCTATGTTAAATCTAAATGCCATTGAATGTGTTACCTAACACTAAATCCACTAAAGCATGTCTGCTAAAATAATTCATACAATATAAAATGGCAAGGTAGATAATTTACTGCATAACTAGTGGAGTGCACTGAAAAATGGGCTTTGGGTGAAACAGAATTTGTGCTAACATTTAACTGTGACATTAGTTAGTTCAGCACAAAAACATCTACACGTCTTCATTTCCTTCCACCAATGCCATCCGCATACATTTCAATAATTGAACGTCATGTGAATTTAATAAAACTATTGAATCTTCTGTCAGTCAGTCAAATTGGTCAGTTTGAATATTGAACAATGACTGCATGATTAGTACTTTAGTACATTAGGCTATGAGGACAGCCCTTCTAGGACGGACCATGTACCATTGGCAAGGCTTCAAATTCAGGACCCCTGCATTTTTTGATGAGTTTCCTAACCACTCCCCCAATCTGGACAGATGACATAAAGACTATCTAACTACTACCTTTTCAAAAAACCAAACCTGCCACTCTTCTTTGCTTGGCTCCTAATCTCGTTTTAAAAGATTTTCCTGAGCTGGTTGATGTAGGGTAAAGGGTAAACAATGGTACAAAACTAATTGACCATATCTGCTCTATCATGAGGTCAGGGGGGGTTTCCAGTGTGAGGACATGGGGTGAGAAACATGTGAACTAAAATTGGTCTTGTGGACCTAAATACTTTTACATCAATACATATATATGTCATCACACAGTGACAATCCAACATCTGACAATCAACTAGTCTGTAGAGGGACATTGAGTTAACTACCCCCTATGTGTCTGATACACTTTTAACATATAAACATGCAGGGATAAACAGGAATCTCATTTGGAAATTGACCTTCTGAAAGCCCACAGTTAGCTAACTTTGAGAAGGTCCTACACACTGTTCAGTGGATCTCTATCAAATCTAATATTAGCAATGAACAGACTGATATATGATGCCATATAAAAGTGAGGGAGACCCGAGGGAGACAGAAGGTTTATAGGTGAGAATTATGATACTATAACTACTAGTGTGATGTGTGAATTCCAGTACATTCATATAACAATCTAGTTTCTATTGTCTCCACAGGGTGGCATGACAGGGCTGTTAGCAAAGCTCTTTGCTCACCTGTGCCATGCCGCAGAAGGCACAGGGAACCATTAGTTCCTCTAATTCCCAATAGGCCCAAAGGGTGCTGTTTACCTCCTCTGATCATGAGGTGTATACAAATGTACTTTTGATAGGCTGACATCTAAAAAACACCGATACCAAAAACTATTTTATATTTTTCTACATTTTACACCACATATAAAGTAACATATATATTTGTTATAACTTTATGCTTTATTTTTGAAGGTACAAAAATTACTAAACCTAAGTATAGGAAGGGCCGTATTCAATGCCCCCTATTAAATACAATGTAGCCGTATTCAATGGGCTAAGAAAAAGCTGTCTTTCCTTCATTAAATGGCTTTGAATAAAAGATAAACACAAATGCCGACTACATTGATACCGTCTCTGCTGTATTTCACTTGTGGAGGCTGGGGCATATCCCACTCAGCCTAAGGCTTCGTGGGATATAGCCACAGCCCCCACTCATAAAAAACAAAAGAGACAGTATCAGTGGGTGTTGGCATTTGTCTATGTATCTTTATGTTGGGTAATATATGGGCAGCTAGCAACTACTGCTTGCAGATGGGCTGTTACTTTATTGGTCAACGCTGTAAAATTTATTTTGTCACCACCGGATATATCAAATGTATTTTTAAGCGGCTCACAGCTTGTGTCTACTTAAACAGTCTACATGTCTTAAACTAAGAGGAGATGAGGTGATGAATAGGTGACCATGACACTTACAGGTTGTTGCACATAATCTATTGAAACTCACATGATTTTGAATATTATTCAAGGACAGTACAAATTGAACAAAATGACCCATCTACAGAACATACTATAAATGATAGATCAGCCCTGTATGATTATAGCCTGCCATAAGACATGACACTGGAGAGTGGTTGTGTCACTAGGGTATCCATTTTGTAGAAGAGAATTGTTCAATGGAAATTCTTGAAATCAGTGAGAAATTGTTCCTCCATGAATTATATTAATATATCTGATAACTATCTAGCACTCCTGAAAAGTAGCATCATCATTGAATGAAAGTATTATGATGAAGCTTGGTTTATATACAATGTCAAATCTTGAAATGCCTTCCCTAACTATGTAGTAGCTTTATGGTGCTTTTAAGAACCAGCCATAATCCTAGTATGATTCAAAGGACTGTCTCTTGCGCTGTTTTGCATTGCCTTTCAGCAAAAGTTAAGGAATCTTATTTGTTACAGCATGGTAGAAAATTAACTTAACCTACTGCATGTGAGACATCCATGCAACTAATCCGCTATTGTATTTTTGTGTGTGAATGGCCATTCATGTTTAATAGATTATATAACAAACTTCCAGTGAAGATAAGAAATGGTGTTTGCATGAACTGAATCATTTGATAACTATAATAGGCTCTAGGATTATTAAGAAGTAGCATCATAAGAAAATTGAATGACATAATAGTAGTTTGCTTTATATACAATGTACTAGGTAGAAAGAGTAATGTTTTATGGTGCTCTTAAATACCATCCATAATCTTAGTATGATTCAAAGGACTGTTTCTTGCACTGTTTTGCATCGCCTTTCAGCAGAAATTGACGAATTGTATCTCTTACAGCATGGTAGTAAAAGGACTAAAGTCTGCCTAAAGACAGACCCAGTCAGGCAGTACAGCAAGAAATTCACACAGTGGTTTATGATCCAGGTGTACCTTATAAAATTGACTGCCAGATTGCCTGTTGGTATAAAATCAAAACCAGTATATCTGGATACGGAGGAGACAATTTGACAAATCCCACTCGGGATTGTTGTCACTATAAAGACAATACATACAGCAAACATTGTGAAAACTAGTTTTCCTTTAACAGTAGAGTTCCTTTGCTGATGCTGACCTCCGAACCATTTCTGGTAGAGGATCCTATTTAATATCCTCATATTAAGAAAACAGATGATGCAGAAGGGTATGATGCTATACATCAGTACAACTACAAGGATGTAGAGCATTTCAAGTAATAAAGATGCAGACCCAAAGGTGTGACAGACACACACAGAACCTGTCTTGGTAAGATCACAAGTTGCGAATATTGGAAGATGAAGTAAGCATATCATAACAACAAGAATTAAAATAGCAAAGAACAGCTTTCTGCGTGTACAATAAATGTGTGCTTTCAGAGGATGAAAAACAGCAACAAAGCGCTCCATTGATATGAACACAATTAGCCAGGAGGAAGTAGCGGCCGAGACATATTCCATGAAGTCGATGAAGCAACAAAGCCACAGAGATGATCCATAAGGTAATAATGTATATATTCTCACTTTTTCAAATATCACAAACAACAATGTCATATTATCTTCAATAGCGAGAACAAAAAGAAGTGTCATGAAGACTGATGTCCTCAGGAGAGAGCTGTAGCTAATTACAAATATAATTAGACTGTTTAAGACCATCCCAATACCACATATAATCAAATGTATTATTGTTTCTGTTGACCAGATCACAGCATCTGCCTCATCTGAAATAGCCATGAAGTTTGTAGTGTTCTCAAGAAACAAATGATTCCCATCTGTGGAGGTATTTCCTCTGATGTATTCCATTCTGAAATACAAATGACAATTAGAACCATCAGGAATATCAGGAATATTCGTGTCATGAGAGAATTTTTTTTATCATCATAAGAACTACTCATCACTATTTCAAAAACCTGGTAAGGAAGTACGCCTTGAAAATGTATCTAAGGCTTTTTGATAATTCTCGTTCAAAAGTTGTAAATATAACTTCAGAGATAATCCTCCGGCTGATTCCTGACAAGAAAATGACATGTGGAACCCAATCATGCCCTGCTATACTATCTACACTGTAAACATTTTCTGGTGAATTTATAGTGGGGTGCAAGATGATGACATTGGTTATGTCCAATTGTATCCATAATGTTGTTAACTACATCAGGTGGTACCGCTTGGTACTAGGGTAGCCCAACCAACACATCATATTATGTAACACATTATGTATCATGCGTTAGTTATGATCACCTGTGCACCATACTACCATAGTATAGAGGTCACAATTGTCATCAGCCGTATATATATATAAAGCCAAACTGGACGGGATCTTAGTTAGGTCTCTCATAGTTTCCCAAATTTTCCATGGTTTTCATAGACATCTCAGTATCACTAAGATGAGCATTATGCTTGAGCAGTTATGTGTCCCCTGTGATATATGTGTTGTAATAGAGTATGTTAACTTCTAATGTCCGTGTTATACAGATAGATAACATGATGGCAGTTAATGTGAACCCAGCTACTAGGTGAATACTTTTGTTTATGTAATTGTTACCTTATTACTTGGTACATCTAAATCATAAATTAAGTGTAGAAATGATTAAATCAACTTTAAAAAAAAAATTAAAAATTCCTGTTTAGTTTAAAGCTGGCTAATCTGCGGATAGTTTCTAGAGTGTCTTCAGAGCCAGATGACAATATTGTATGTAAATTGACTTCTTACCATGCCATTAACTCCATGTACACAAGCACCACCCCAGCACTAATGCCCTCCATGGAACTATCAATCTCTGTCCTTATGGACAGTACACATTGTCTGTTAAATATCATGCATATTCAGTAAAGTTATTGATTATACAGCGGACACAGGTAGAACATTTATAATGCACTAGTCAGCACCCCTGTTTCCTTTACTTCTGTTATTATAGGAAAGGAGGTAATTCTTCATGATATTACCTATGCAGTTAACTATTGAGAGAATGTGTTAACAAAGGGCCCTTTCCCTCAAATATCAGGCATTTTATTTGTATCCTGTACTATTTAGGTGTATGTATGTCAATAACTGGTGAAGCTTTCATCTTTTACGAATAAAATTGCTAAATCTGTGCGTGAAGAATATGCGGGTTCAGTTAAGACCAAAAATTATGCGTTCTGGTAATTCTTTCTTCTTTAATATTGCAAAGTTTTCAAATGTAAACCCACACTTACCAAGATACCAAGTTTTATCCAGATACCAGCCCCTTCGGGGACTGGGATTGTGGGTGGGGGGATAGTCTATAGCCCTATTCGAGGACATACCCCCCCCCCCGAATGTAGGCCTACTCCCGTTAGATTTAGGCCCGACCCCTCACCTATGCCTACCTTCCAAAGTACCATGGTAAACTGCAGCATCGAACAGACCAGCCTCCCCCCCCCCCCACACACACACTGGGAGTCTGTGCCAACCTCAACATACACCCACACCCATTGCACAGCGACCCTCGGCAGTGGACCGTGGCGGGAACAGGACAGGACCGGCGTCCCTCTGCCTCAGATAGTCCTAGTTACGTCACCATGGTGACGTGCATCCTTTACTACTGGCTCTCCACACCTCACTCTCCAAGCATATACTCTCGGAGGGGCTGCCGATTGAGAGTTTTGATCTTGATTATCCCCCTTATTTCTATAATTTACGGTAACATATTGATGGGGGACAATTAAAGGAGTATTTACAGTGGGATTCTGGTGTATATTCTCACCATTCTTTGATAGATACTTAATTTTTGTGCCTTTTTTGATGCAGCGAAACATGGCGGATTTTTTTTGGATTTTGTGCTTCTTGTTGCTAAGCCCACAGTACGAGAGTATTTGTATTACCTATGTTGTTTATCTTTTATACAAAATGGTATTCTGAGTATTAGTCTACTATGGAGAACCTGTATGACATAGGAAGGAATGGAATCTTTTAAAAAAAATGAAATTATGAAGAAAAATGAGTTACCTTTGAAGAAAATACATGATTTCATCTAGCCTCCTTTGGTTTATCTGTTCCCGGCAAGCATTCAATGCTTTTTCAATGGGGTGATTCCCTGGTGCCAAATAATGCCGTTTTATATATAGGGGAAATAAATCCTCCTACGACACCTGACTGTAGAATGAGGCATTACAGTATT
Source organism: Harmothoe impar (assembly GCA_947462335.1). NCBI lineage: Eukaryota > Metazoa > Annelida > Polychaeta > Phyllodocida > Polynoidae > Harmothoe > Harmothoe impar. The sequence continues at coordinate 2,540,621 of OX381720.1, read as the reverse complement.
GTAGGAAAGTTTGTTTAATGTCAGACATCTTGGTATCATACGCCAAATCAATACAATGTAATTATACAATGTTAATGTCATTGTCTACCTGTCTCTCTCAGTCTGCGGCCAAAAAATGCTACAGTTAGCTTGGAGGGCAAGACTTTTGGCAGGAATTTTCCCTAACGGCGAGACTTTGGTGTATCTCATAGAGTTATGATAACTATAGCCGATGCTCGCCCTGCCATAGCATTGACTATGGTCGATGCTTGCCCAGCCATCGTATCAACTATAGGGTTAAATAGTACAAATATTGGTCTCAAGATACCTAAGGCATATCTCAAAGTTATCTTCACCATCACAGATGCCACAATATACCTGTACATTGCCCTCAAGTATATCAGCTCACTCTCTGTAAATGTATTAGTCTTTTCCCCACTAACTGACTGAGCAAATGACAGTGGTACGTCCCACTGCTTTTGCCTTAAAAGGCAAGTTGGATTTGACAAAGATATCATATGCATGTGTGCATTAGTAAGGGCCCTTTTTTGACTTAGTAGACTTCCCCTCTGTGTACCACAATGCATCTCATTTAAAACAGTTTCCATTTCTTTTGTAAAAAGATCATGCCTACCATGGCCCTAATACTGACATAATTCAAAAACCTTCGGTACAGCTAAGACTTAATGTTTATCATATTTTGTAGGATACTTTCCCAATGTGCTGTTATACCTCTCAATACTTAAGAGCCAGAATCCATAAATTGGACCAAAATCTCTAATACACTCTGTAATATGATAATATATGATTAGACACTGAGATCTGAGCAAATAGCTATTTAAGTCAGGACAGAATAAGAGAATATACTCAATTTTGTATACATGAGTATACATGTCTAGCACCATGTTATTCAGTCAGTACAGTTCAACTGCAATAGCCCAGGTCACAGCACATGGCCGTTAGGCTGTACGTGCCCGCCTTCCAGTGGTGCTAAACACAGTGTAGAATTAGGGGTTCTTGATGAGCAGGGGTGTGGTAGAATGAGCTAGCCATGAAGTCCCCTCTCATAGCTGGTGTGTCAGGAGCCCATGTGAAATGACAACTTAACTGCTGGATGTCTGGTTGAAGACTGAACTGAGGAGAGAAGGCTCCTCTGCCTTTTATTCAGAATGGTTTCATAACTTGTTGATGACCCTTCAGCTATTATCAGCTCAGGTGTTTCATAATGCTTCATGTTCACCTTCAAATATTTTCAAGGACTCATTCATTTATGATTAATTATAAACAGTTCATTCTATATTTCTAATACCTCAATGATCTATACATTCAGGGCTGCAATAATATTAGCATCATTAAAAAGTAGCTTGTAGGGTTTTCTTGGTAATTCAATATCAACAATATATATATTTATACAGGTACTTGATTTGAAAACTCCGAAGGGCACGTGATGCCACGTATCCAGGTCCCTGGTACAACATGGGTGTTACATGCTCATGGCGTGATGACCAGTCCCTCCCCTGACCATGGATATCTTGTCATTTAATATTCATCCTAGACTAATTATATAGTATTCAATTAAATACTTTGTAGCATCCCCTTGGTGTATATATTCACTAAACACATCTGCTCTTACAATACTCTACATATTGTCTGTGAGCCTCACCAATGAATTTATTATACCAATATATGGTTGGATACGAGTTCCTTGTCTCCATTATTGGCGAGGTGGTTCGCGCGCCAAAGTTCGTGTTACCCGGTTAGGGGTGCCCCCTATGTTCTGTCGCTAGGCTTCTTGTGTACGTTGGATACCGCCTTTGTTTATGCCAGAGCACCGCCCGGAGAGGTTGGTCGGCTCGCTGCTTGCTTTGAATTATTGTCATATATATATTGTGTAATTTTGTGGATCACCACAGCCATGCAGCCTTGTAAGAGCTGCGCATTTGTATATAACCATCGCAAGGCGGCATGCCCTCAATGTAGGCAATGTTATTACCAGCAAAGTCAAGGTCCACACCACCAAGGCTTCCAGACTTCATTGTCAAACCCTCACCAGCAGCAGCAGGGGGGGGGTACAGGTAGACTCCACCAGGAGTGTATATATGACGTTGACACTTACGATATGATCCGCGACGACAGAGTCACTTGTGCAGAAAGTCTTGATGATATATTGTTAGCAAATATGTGGATTACCGGCCTTTGTGGGATATTAATTGTGTACAAAAAGTATCAGGGGTCCAGTCTCAGTTTAAGCCTTGTTTATAGCGGCTATATACATCGAGCAGGGCAGAGTCTAGGTGTAGTGGACTTTAGATGGACATAGTAGCCCTATCTATACTCTGTTCCTATCTAAGGTGTAGACACTGGATCCCTGTGCCTCTGATTTTGCTCCAGTGTACCTCTGCTCCCTTCTATGTAGAGTGTAGCAGGCCTTATCTGTGGACTTTGCATGTCACTGCTGGGCTATACTTCATGCTCAACTTAAGGTGTGCCAATACACACTCTAGCTACACTGGGACCCTGGGCCTCTGGGCAGTACAATCTCTATATGCCTGGTGACCATAACCTTACAGTCTATTCTAATAATCACTCTCAATTAGCTATTCCTGCCTCCTATAGTTATCAAATTAATTATTTCTCCATTAGATTAATTGCTGCTTAATTCTAAGTAATGATATGTAGTTAAATCGTTATTTAAGATATTCGTACTTTACAACAGGTTTGATATAGAATTGGCGGTTCTGTTCTCTATAGCCAGTTTTGCCCACAACCTCACCTTGAGATGATCTCTCTGCAATGACTAGATCTATGGGTCCTTTTGTGGCTTACGGTCCTTGTTACCCCTGCATTAGAGCAATACAAACAACACAGTGTTCACACCATTCTTATAGTCCTCCATTAAACATGCACTGTATCTGAATTGATTTGAAGCCCCTGTTGGAAATGTTCAATAAAACTGTTGCATTTCCAACCTAGTGGGCACAAAATTTTTCTTTCGTTCTGCACATAAGCTGACATTGATCATTGTCTCATTACAGATACCTGATAGGATAAACTTAATATCATGTCACAAGAAGAGGACCCATATGATCCTCAATCTATTTTGATCAATGCATTTTCTCTCAGTCAGGAAATTCTAGAAAATGTTTTTTTTTTTACTCAAAATCACTTTTGGATGAGAACATATATGTTTGTACAAAAGTTATAAAGCCTATCAGCCTGGTAAGGTCTTCTAATCCCATTTACTCAGCCTGTGAACAAACAGCAAATACTGCATCTCCAAGGATACTGTAACTCTGTCAGGCACTGTGTGTATACTGTATTGACACTTACATGAACTTGAGTAATGTAAATTTACAGGACGTTTCGCATTAAATCATTTTATTTGCAGACACACAGGTAACAATAATGTGATATCTAATTTGTTCATTACAATATGAAAGATGAACATTGCATGTCTACCTGTGACTGTGAGAAATCACTCCATATAAATTCTGTACATGAAGGCACAGCATAACAGCTCCAACTGACATACAACACAATCTGCAAAAACAGAGACTTCAATTCCTTGTACAACATCCTTCATACATGAACCAGTTTATTTTAAAGCATGTAAAGATCCCTTTGATTTAGCTATGGATTTTGTGGAAAATGATTTACTGCTTGCTAACAGAACTGGCAATAATGTCACAGCTTCACAGGACCCCAGTTACTTTACTGCTAGCCGAATCACAAGTTTAGCTGTATGTGGGATTGGGACAGTGTTGAACAGTCTGGTTATCATTGTGATACTGTATGGCTCCCTTATAAGGACCTCCGTCTTCATGATTCTGCTTTTCGTTCTTGCTGCTTTTGATAATATATCTCTGTTGTGTGTTATTTCAATAGTCATATATAACTACCTTCCTCTCTCCTCATCAATATGGCTGTGCCGTGTGATTGTGTTTGTTTATTACTCTGCAGCGATAGTATCCTCTTGGTTGATTGTACTGATTTCCACTGAACGTTTCATTGCTGTTTTCTTTCCTCTGAAATACCATATATACTCTACTAGACGAAAAATAATCATCACCGTCTTAGTATTAGTCTTTATGATGTTTATCGTTGACCTTCCATTTTTATTCACCTGTGGTATTAAACAAATTAATGGGATGCATGTTTGCCATGCATTAGGATCAGGATCCCTGATTGAAACAATCTATTCAGTTTTTTTAGGATGTGTGTACTCCCTCATCCCCTTTTGTGTGATATCTATTTTGAATGTACTGACACTAAAAAGGATTCACACAAAGAGGACATTTCGAGCCCAACACCAGACCTCTCAGGGAAAATTAGCCAGTATGAACACCAGTTTGACCATCACTATGCTTGCTGTTTGTGTTGTATTTATTGTGACTACTTTACCTGGCCGGATAACTATTATCATCCGCACAATATCAGAGTTCATTGGAACAGAAATCTATCAGATCCAAATATTTCTCCAGATTGGATACAATATGGACATTATAAATCACAGCATGAATTTTGTCCTGTACTGCATGACCGGGTCTGTATTTAGACAGACATTTATGAGTCTTTTTCCGGGTTGTGGTGTAAGGAAATTTACAAGAAATATTGAGATGCAGACAATGTCAGCGCAGGCAGAGAAAAGCAGCTGGATTTAGTCTGATTCTATGTATAATAACTGGATCTTTAACTTGTAATGAGTTGAAAATGCATGTACCTTGTACTGTTTGTTTTATTTGTCAGTTTTTTCCACTACAGATGCGATTGAATGTAAAGTATCATACAGTGAACGTATAGCTAGAGTCAGAATATTAATTAGAAAATATGTTGCCATCTATTTACATCACCATACCTGACAGCGTTATGTTGATTGTAAATTATGTTATAAGATGATGACAAAGACAGTCAGAATTATCCTATCAATCAATGTATCCCTTAGTAGGACACTCTAAAATAGAAAGCTGTCTGCCCGTTTAGACATGACTTACATGACAGAAAAATGAATTGCCAAAGATATTTAACCACAACCATAGTCATGTGTACATAGAATGATAAGGATCATTTACCAATCAACATTGGTAATTCCTGACTATTGTTGTTGATAAAGTTTACAAACCTTTATTTTTAACATAACACCATGTTGTGGCATAAGCGTGGATCTTTTCATTTTCATGAATGTATATGCCTCTACATGTATCTACGGTATGGGGGTGTTTTCTGAGGTATGCTGAGCTGAATTGTGGAGTTTCACAAGACAAGTATGTGACGGATCACTAGTTTGCCTCAAGATGGAGTAGTGGCAGCTTTTCCCTTATCAGCCTCTAGTAGTGGGGGGGAGCTTAGACCAAATATTTTGCCGCAACCAACTTAAAAGATGCTATCCATCATGAGAAACATGAATCTGGCCTTCGTTTTTGAATTTGAGATTCCTAACCCCCCCGTACGCCCCCTCCGAAGATAAAAAGTATTTAATTATTTAATTAAATACCATTTAAAATTATTTCTGAAAAATCTGTGCATAAAACCTGTATATAACCACTTGTGGATGATGTATAAAAATAGTCAGCATGAAATTGAACCATTTTCAGTCATGTGGAGAATCCAATATGGCCGCCAACTGTTAAAAATGACCCATTTTTTCCCTTTTTTGGAGCAAAACATGTACAAAACCATCTTGCAGTGATGTACAAATGTAGACAGCAGGAAAGTGAACTACTTTTAGATATTTGAAGAATCCAAGATGGCCACCAAGTTAAAAAAATACATATTTTAGCTTTTTTTAAAACTGTTTTCGCATTAAACCTGTATACAACCACTTAGTGTTGATGTATAACAATAGTCAGCATGACAGTGAACTATGTTAACATATGTCATTAATCCAAGATGGCTGCCAAATTGAAAAAAATCATAATTTTGTAATAGAAGATTCCTGGACAAAGCCGCTCTTTGGGGGACATCTTGCAGACAGTTAGTGGTAGAAAGAATGGTGGCCGATGAACTTTAAACTAATAATGTGCATAGCCATCTGTTTTGCAATGTGCACCAATCCCTTATGTTTAATCGCATGATAACTGGGCAATGGGTAGACATAGATAAATCATGACTTTGAGAGTAAACCCTGGATCAAGGCTGAGGAATTCGATGACTTCATTGCATCACACAAAAACAAATCAGTAAGCCTCAGAGATGAGAGGTTGAATCGACTCACTCTCACATGAGCTGTGATGACTCATCACTATCATGAACTATCTCACTTCCTTGAGAAGATTATGCATGTGACAAATGAACTGGCATGGATTGTTCACTGTTTCATCACACTTGAACTTCTCAAGGTCATGTTCTGTGTGGGCGCTCATATTGGTGTTCACCTGAGTGAGCCTTTCTTGTCATTAACAACTCCACTAGCACAGCCTACTCGACCCTGATACCAGCTTCCCAGCAGCTCTATTGGATCTTTCAACCACCGACCCAGTAGATCTTCTTGATACTAGTGAACCAGCATTCAAATTTGTGTCTGTTGTAAGGTTTCAAAGTACAAGGTACAACGATGACATTTTTGAAGCCATTGAGAAAACAGCAAATCAGCAATCGGCCACTGGTTCTAAAGGTTTCGGCTATGCTTTTACCTGAACTAGCCCTTGGGTTTCAGAAGCAAAAGGGGAATATCTTCGGATTTGGTGAATGTGATCCACAGAGTGAAAACATGCCTTCCTCAATGCATCAAGAGAAACTTGAACATGCACCTATCAATATGATAAAATCAGAAGGAGAGGTAGAACTAGTGATTTATGAGCTATGTGTCATAAGAAGCAAACACCTGGAGACTGTGTCTTCCTTGGTAGTGAAGGCAAAGGCATATGAAATCTAGGAGAATGTGCAATCTGGGGGCTTCAAGGCTTTGGTAAGAAAGAATGGGCCCATACCTAAACTAAAACGGGAATGGAAATCAAAACAAACAGCCCTGAGAGCCCAGAATATGACAAGCAAAGAAGTTGGACATATTCTAGTTGCTAGGCATATTAAAAGATCTAGATGGATGGGAGGACCATTCAGTTCCTGCCAGGAAGTGGATACATATATCAATCCCGTTCAAAGAAAAAGGAGGAAAGGTTCTATCTAGAGGTGAGATATGCAAGGGGCACATCTCTAACCATGCCAAAAACAAGTGATCTGTTGCGCCCGATGAGGGACCACAAGAAGCTGCCTATTGCAACATATGCAACAAACTTAAAGATCTTCCTTGACAATGTATGCTCAAAGTCTGATGTTTCCCTTATAGATCTGAATGGCTTTGGTCAAAACTGAGTGCCAGCCACTTTGCTACATAGCTAAACACAACTAGTGTTTTATTCTTATCTTTGAGCTGAGGTGATTAAAGTCTTAAGAGCGTCTTCATCATTCTGTCTTTTTGTTCAGGTTACTTTTACCATAATGAGCTCAACCATGTCTAACATTTGTCCCTGGTCTGGAGGGTCATAATAATTATAGGCTCACAGGAATTAGATATTAGTATAAGTTTTAGAATTGATATACTAGTGTACAGTACAGGCCATGATATTTAACATTTTACCTGAAAGGATATGAAATACTGATACTTTTTTAACAGGGCGGCTATCTGGGATTTTTTCATGTCTGAGAGTAGTTCACTTCCATGCTGACTATTTTTATATGTCCCACAAAAAGTGATTTTGTCAAGGAATCTTTTATCAAAATGTTTTAAAAAAAGTGTGGTTTCTTCAATTTGGCGGCCATCTTGGATTATTGACATATCAAAATATAGTTCACTGTCATGCTGACTATTGTTATACATCAACACTAAGTGGTTGTATACAGGTTTAATGCGAAAATAGTTTTAAAAAAAAATGTATTTTTTTAACTTGGCGGCCATCTTGGATTCTTCAAATATCTAAAAGTAGTTCACTTTCCTACTGACTACATTTGTACATCACTGCAAGATGGTTTTGTACATGTTTTGTTCCAAAAAAGGGAAAAAATGGGTCATTTTTAACAGTTGGCGGCCATATTGGATTCTCCACATGACTAAAAATGGTTCAATTTCATGCTGACTATTTTTATACATCATCCACAAGTGGTTATATACAGGTTTTATGCACAGAGTTTTCAGAAATAATTTTAAATGGTATTTAATTAAATAATTAAATACTTTTTATCTTCGGAGGGGGCGTACGGGGGGGGGGTTAGGAATCTCAAATTCAAAAACGAAGGCCAGATTCATGTTTCTCATGATGGATAGCATCTTTTAAGTTGGTTGCGGGTTTTGCATCACCAATTTGGCTGAATAAGCTCCCCCCCTACCTCTAGATGCAGGCTCACCGCTACGAGTCAGGGGGGGGGGGGGTTTCCAGTGTGAGGACATGGGCTGAGAAATGTGAACTAAAATTGGTCTTGTGGACCTAAATACTTTTACATCAATACATGTATATTTCATCACACAGTAACAACCCCACATCTGACAATCATCTAGTCTATAGAGGGACATTGAGTTAACTACCCCCTATGTGTCTGATACACTTTAAACAGATAAACATGCAGGGATAAACAGGAATCTCATTTGGAAATTGACCTTCTGAAAGCCCACAGTTAGCTAACTTTGAGAAGGTCCTACACACTGTTCAGTGGATCTCTATAACATCTTACATTAGCAATGAACAGACTGATATATGATGTCATATAAAAGTGAGGGAGACCTGTGGGAGACAGAAGGTTTATAGGTGAGAATTATGATACTATAACTACTAGTGTGATGTGTGAATTCCAGTACATTCATATAACAAACTAGTTTCTATTGTCTCCACAAGGTGGCATGACAGGGCTGTTAGCAAAGCTCTTTGCTCACCTGTGCCATGCCGTAGAAGGAACAGGGAACCATTAGTTCCTCTAATTCCCAATAGGCCCAAAGGGTGCTGTTTACCTCCTCTAGCTACGAGTACTACTCCAGCACCAGCAGCAGAAGTACACAGCCTGTGTATACAGACACACACATGCACTGCTACTCTACACCCCCATCATGCTGGTCCTGGGGCTGGTGGACGTACCCTGGTGGCTACTACTCACTGCCTTCTGCTGCTTAACCTGATGAGTCAGTTATTGCAGTTAGTTGTTGTATTTACTGCTTAATCTGGTGTAAAGTATGTATGAAGTAAATCATGTGTCAGCAGCATGGAGTAGTCAGTATTTGTGGGTCAGGGTAACAGTTACTAGGGCAGTTGGGGTTGTGTTCGATGATAATACCTTGGATGCTATTTCTCCACAAATATGGGGAGGTCCCCAAATTTGCGGACGTCCGCAAATATATTTACGGAGCTCCGCAAATATATAAAAATGTCCGCAAACATATCATGAGGTCCGTATTTGTATGCTTAAGTACCAAAAAGACATATATAGGCCTATATTTGCGGACCTCCATAAATATATGGAGAGTGTATTTACGGACCTCCGCAAATTTGCGGACCTCCGCATATTTGTGGAGAAACAGCATCCAGGCACGCACACACTGGTATATTATATGGGTCAGGATTCTCTAAGTAGGTCACCTTCTCTGTATTTGTTTGATAACATGGTGGTCCTACACAGTCCTATAAAGTCCCACACAGGCCTCTCCAAACCTATGTGAGGATTTAACATAGCAAGCATATGTGGTGTAGAGAATCTAAGAGTGGGAGTCTACTGAGGACTATCAGTATTACACTTTTGTTATATAATTTAGCTCTTTGCCTCACTAATGTATATTTATGATAAAACTTGTGGCCGTAGGTTTGTTGATTCTCTAATCCATCTATAATGAGCAATGGACTCATTAGATTAAAGGAGTATTTAATAACAATTTCATTTGATGCAAAGAGTCTAAGAATTGCTTAAAGGTATTCCACATAATCTACCGTGATGCTTATGGAACACAAAGAAAAGAAAAAAAATCATATGTCACAGGCGTTGTCTGTCTTTTTGGTGGGCATTCATATTAAGTTGCATTACATAATTATAGGCCCTCATATTTTTCTATAATTTTCCACACAGAAAGCAATGTCCCAACAATTTCTCAATGAAAATGAAGGCATGCATCTATGTGATCATTAAGAACATGTTTGAAACAAGAAAATTGGGGTCACGGGCAAAACTAAAATTATCCTAAATTAATAAACATAGTATCTGATCTATTGAATATATGAGCGTATGGGCATGGCAAATAGGAAATTGAGTGATCAGAAAATGTAGAATGCCAAAGTATGGCACTTGAATGGTGGATAAAGGTAATTCATGACATAAAAGTAAGAGAAATCTCCAGATACCACTGTTGCAGGTAGCTAAGTTCTTTGCTACCAAGTGGCGTATGATAAGATTGTGTGGAATACCTTTAATTGGTATTAATATATGTACTTGCTCTCTCCTAGGTATTATTGGCCCCATGTGAACTACTTTAGGAGCCAGGGTGTTCCCTGTGACAGAGCATTGCCCTTCATTGGCACAATGTATATATACTTCTCAAAGGTAGACTCAAGGTACAAGATGATGCTTTTATGTGGAAGTTCATTTGCTGTCATGATGCAGAAATGCAGCACTGGCCAATGCATGCAATGCAGCACTACATAAATCCATCAGGCCTAATATTCAGACTGTATAAACTGTGTATAGTTGGTATGATACATGAGTGTAGCCTTAGTGATATTTGGTAATATCTTATCCAAAACGATTACCTTTAAAGCAGAAAAGCCATGAAAAATGAAAATTACTAAAGCCTTATAATCACTTTGTATGCATGAGTTCCAAGATATACAAAATAATTGCATTACATTTTCCAATTTTACTCTGATTAATATGTTCTAGGCTGCCCCATACCTCGATGAAGAAGCCATCAAGAAGTATGGTAATGAGAGATGTGCTGGGTAAGTAAAATGAAAAAAACTATGTCTGTGAAAAAAATAATTCCAGGCTTAACATATTTATCATATCCAGAGTATTCAGACAGGCAATATAAACAATTTTCTAAATTAACAGATCTAAAGGATGTACGATAGTGTTTTTGCAGTCTAGAAATGCAGTTCTGTCATTTACAACAGTCTAGTGTCTGGCACCGATTTGGGCAGGCCTGTCCATTAGTCCATTTACTTTTATAATGAGTAGTGTGCTAGCTGCACACTAGTTCTCACCTATGCGTAACTGCATCGGGATGAGACTCGCAGTCCAGGAGCCGAAGGTTGCCATCATTCATGTCCTCAGGAAGGTCAAGGTCACCAAGTCAGACAAGACCGAGGTAAATTAACAGACACACTTGAAGATCATTGTAATTTAGATTAGTCTTTTTATTTGCACTACGCCAAAAAAATACTTATTATTGCATGGAACAAGCATGCCAATTAACCGTAGTAAATTTGAAGGCTGCATTATTGAATTTATCACTATCTGTCCCATACAATTTTCTAAACATTTCATTGCGATGAGCTGCAGACAGTTTTATAAAGATATGTACTTTTGCCCAAGCATATATATATCAGAATCATGTCTTTTATAATTAAGTTTGAATGGTTCAAATTCATATATAACATACCATGTCAAGAAGGTTGCCATTTCCTCTACTCAGATGTGTGAGGTAGTTTATCTTGGAGTGTTGTGGCTTTAGATGCCTAGCTGACATGCATCATCTATGTTTGACTTTATTTCAGATCCCGCTCATCTTTGCCTTTAATGCCAACATGCTCAAGGCTAAGGATGGAATTTTTTTTTTGAGTTTATATTGCATTTATTGTCACAGTGTGATGTTCATAAATACAGTATTAGTCAATTTGGTAAGTAAGCATGGCGGTATAATTCCACTCGGCTTCTAGGTATGATTGAACACATTATGAGGATCTGAGACATGACGAATAGACAGGTGTACAATTGAAAGTGGAGCCCAGGGAGACTAAATAATGTCAGCCAGAAATCACTGGGTTATACCAGAAATATATCCAATGGACTCGAGACTAGTGCTTGATAAGGTGTTTGCTGGATATCCTATTGCATTATGTAACTTATATTAAAGGCACTTTATGAATATTATTGTACTATTGCAAACTACAGACCTATTCATAGTACTCACTCTTACCTTCCATACTGAAGACTGGCCTTTATCCAGCTGTTTGCTATGCAAGGGACACTGAGACTTGACTATTATCTACAACTTTGTGCCTTTGGAATACCTTAATAAGTGTTACAATGAAATTTATACCGTTGACAAATATTTAGTGTCTCAGGCGTGCGGATGTGTAGCAGTGCTTATCACAATATGCAATCAATTCACAATACCTGAACCATCTCAGCATTCCACCATTGTTTATGTATCATATGACATGCAATTGGTCCTGTAATCTGATAATCAAATTAACATAATATATACTAGCACACATATATACGGGTCAAGCAACTTAGTTGTGCAGGTTTTGTCATTTCAGGCCTTTTCAGCCTCATTCCCACACAGAATTGAAACTTTTTGCATAACATTTTTATGTGTTCGTGTAGTAAATTGTTTGCATCTATCATAATGCATCTGTACTTGGTGCTTCATGCCATTTATCAGTGCTATTCCATTGACTTGGTGTTAATAAAAAGAACTTACGGCAATAGAGAAATAGTCTTCATCGTATATCTAAACTCTTTCAATTCTCATTGAGTCTGCAGGCAGGTGGCAAAGTATTGCAAAAGTCCTTTTCTCTGTACAGAAGGCATCCATGGTGGCTTAGTTAGACATCTTCCTTCTTTACACAGAGCCAATGCATATTGCGGTATATATGAATGGACGTATTGACACTGTTTCAGACAGGTTTTATAAACAGCACTTTCTGACAGTGCCAGGTATGCTGGCCACAATGGCGGTTACCACAATACATTTATAGATTACATATCATATACCTTGCCTCAGCCAGTGTGAAAATAGAACGTGTACAATAGATTACCATAATATCCATAAAATATGTTCAAAACATCCCATGAAAAAGGATTTTCTATATTGCAGTGAGTCACAACAGCCAGTGCTGTCCTAGTTTCCTAACAAACTCACAACAGTTATTTCACATTTGTAAGGGCGTCAATATGGGGAAAAATATGAAAAAAAGTGGAACATGTGTAAGATATGTGCTCAAGGATTTTCTTTATCCCAGTGACTTCCACACGGTCAGTGTTGTCCTGTGATGTATCTCTCTGCCTTCTCTACTGCAGCAGCTTTATGCAGGTAATGTAGGATTGACAGACAGTAGACATGTTGACAATACAGCTGACATCTGTGCCATGTCAAATCAAATGGCCAGGAGAAACATTGATTCCCATACAGTATGTGTATTAACTAATTAATGGTAGCATCGACTAACCACAGAAGTGAATCCGTAATATATATCTCCCAACACAGATAATTGAAGAGATCTAAGCAACCGTTAAGCCAGGGAAACTTTAAAGATCTTAAATACAGGTGTTTCTACCTGACAGGTCTTGAAGACCACATCCAGAGGTTTTCAAGTGGTTGTTTAGCTATTATAAACGGGTACCTTGATATATTTACTGATTGTTTCATATAAAAATCAACTCCTGGGGGGGATATTTCTTTCTTTATTATTTGATTAAACTAAAACGACAGTCAGTGACTCTCATGCACGAAATACCAGTGATTGTGCTGTCCCCAGTGAGAACCACATGAACTACAGTACCGAATACCCAATGTGACATAACATTGGGTGAAAACCAACCCAATTGGGGGCACTCTCCATATATCACCTCAAGTGTGGTACCCCTAATACAAGAGGTTGCTCAACAAACTAGACAGGAAGATCCCCATGAGCCCTTGCCCATAAATGGCCCCAGAATGGAGCCCTTCCCTGGGGATCATGCTCACACATGACAACAAGTATGACAGAGTGCCCCCACAGGTTTTACCTGGACTGACCCTACTGACTGCACCTAGCGCAGGGCACTGTGTTTGTTTGATCCCCAATTGCTCATAAATAGCACTGACTGGTAACTCCTTATGACCATCCTGTCTACCAGTAACCATACCAATGAGGGTCATTCAAATATGATCTGGGTGAGTGGGCCTCCCCCCCCGCATACACATGCATGCACATCACACATGGACTCACAGATGACCATACACAGGAGTGCCCCCGTGTGTATAGTAGGGAGAGCACACATTGGTCAATTCAATATTTGGAGAGCTTCACAATGTTTGCTAGAAACACCACTGTATACACATCTTAATGCAATGCCTATTAAAGGATTATTTAAAACATTATGTTTGCAGTGGCATATTCTGGTTTTCTCATATCATTCAAAGCCTCTGGAGGTGGTTGTTAATCATGCAAGCAAATATTGCGTCTGGGGAAATGTTAACAGTGAAGGTCTCCACTTTCATCATTTCTACCTGTGGCTGGGAGAAACTATCCGCATTCTCTCTACAGAGCTGCTTCATTATAGATCTACTTTATCTAACCAGGTTCCAAACCCTCTATAGATGACCCTTTACATTATGAATTTCGAGGAGAATCAAACAATTCTTGATAACTTGCTGCCTGCTAACAGCAGTGGAAACAATGTCACAGATGTACATAATATCAGCTTCTCACCAGTTCAGAGCATCACACATTTAATTCTATGTGGGATTGGAATTGTGTTGAACAGCCTGGTTATCATTGTAATACATTATGGCTCCCTCATGAGGAGTTCCGTTTTTATGATCCTGCTGTTGGTTCTTGCTGTTTTTGATAACTTATCCCTGCTGTGTACTATGTTATATGCATTAGATATCCTACTTTCTTTTGTCTCATCATTGTGGCTGTGTCGCATTTCAGTATTTTGGCATTACACAGTGAATAATATCACCTCTTGGCTGATTGTTTTGATTTCTACTGAGCGTTTCATTGCTGTATTCTGTCCTCTGAAAGCACACATCTACTGTACCCAAAGAAAAATGATATTCATAATGTTGATTATAGTAGTTGTAATGTTCATTGCTGATATTCCACTTTTATTCACGTGCAACATTAAAGAGGTAAATGGGACACACAGTTGTGACTCATTTGGCTTAGGATCTCTGATTGAAACTATCTATTCAGTGTTTCTTGGCTTTTTGTACTGCATCATCCCCTTTTGTGTAATCTCTATCTTGAATGCAATGACACTGAAAAAGATTAACACAACAAGGAAGTTTAGAGCTAGTCATCAAACATCTCAACAAGGAAGATCAGCCAGAATGAACACCAGTTTGACAGTCACAATGCTTGCTGTTTGTATCATGTTTGCTGTGACTACTTTACCTGGAAGAGTTACTATTATTATCCGTACAATATCAGAGTACATTAGAATAGATATCTCTCTGAATCAAATATTTCTCCCCATTGCATATAATATGGATATTATAAATCACAGCATGAATTTTGTTTTGTACTGCATGACTGGGTCTGTATTTAGACAGACATTCGTTAGTCTTTTTTGTTGTTACAGAGTCAGGAAACTAACCACAGCTATTGAGATGCAACCATCAACAGTACCAGTGCAGGCAGGGATAAACTAGATAACCAGTTCCTGACTAGAGAGTACATGAACTGATCAAAGATTGATGTATTGCCAGTAAAGAAAACAGCACTGGCTGTTTGTGTTTAATCAATTCATCAAAACTGTTCAAACAGCTTAAAGCAAAAGGTCAACATTTGACCATATAACCTGAATTATCTGACGTTGTACCAATGTTGGCAGAACACATAAATCTACCAAAGTTGTACCAACATTGGCAGACCAACACTGGCACAACGTAGAAATGTTGGTTGTGACGTGCCGATGTTGTGCGACGTTTGCCCAATGTATCCTTGCAATTGTGTGCTGGGAAAGCTACTATCTCAAAGACTTGACCATTTGTGTGTAGGGTACTTTACAATCGTCATCTCTAACACATGTTCATAATTAGCAATAACCTTCTCTCACTCTAAGTGGGATGTTAGTCAGGATCACTAGATACATATCCTAGATAGGTCACTTAATCTGTCATTAATTAATGAAAACATGACCAATACCTGCTTTAAATACTTTGAGCTACAAACTATGTAGACTTTGTTATGGTGAAATAAAATAACTTTAATGGAGGTGACGGTACTAGCCCGTACTAACTCTACTCTGTAGGAGCAGGAGTGTATGGGAATTGACTTTTCTATGTAAAGTCCCTTCTAAATTCTACATAAGACCCTGGGCGTATCACTGTAGTTAACCTGTATATATAGCTCCAATCCACTGACATTATAAAAGATTAATTGAGAATAATGATTTTAAATCGACCTTATTTATATTGTAAATGGCCTCTGCTGGCATTCTCCTAGTTGTGTGCATTGCCTCTTATATTGTGAATATTTATCTCATTGAGTATATCAAATACATCATAAAGGGGTGCAAGGGGTACTGGACTCAGTTCACCAAGCCTGAGTATCATTCCCCAGGCAGTGGTTATGTGCAGAATAAAATCCAAATACATAAATTAACATAGATTATCCACCAGTGAATAATGATGCCCGGTCAAATACAGCAGTGAACAGAATAATCACTGGATAATTTCTTCCCCTCCGCACTTATATTTGAACAGTCTAAGCAGCCATTGGACCAGGGGAGCATTAAATAACTCCACTTCAGGCATTTCCACCTTCCTAGGTCTTAATTATGTGTACTTATCTTGGCTGTGGGAATATTATAACAGTTAAGGTTTCCACTTTCAGCGTTTCTACCTGTGTCTTAGGAAAACTGATTTCTGCATTTGCTCTACGGAGCTGCATCATTATAAAATGCAACATGTAGACAATAGAAACAGTTTATAGAGACTTTTTGAAAACTTAACCGGTCTCCAGACACTATATAGATGACAATGGAACTATTACTTTTAACAAGCTGTTTTATTCAGCACTATTGTGTACAACACACACTTTTTTGAATCATGAATTCCGTGGAGAATCAAACATTTCTGGATGATTTACTGCATGATAACAGCATTGACAACAATACTGCACAGCTACTCTGTTGCTAACAGAATGACAGGTTTAACTTTATGTGGGATAAGGACAGTGTTGAACAGTTTGGTTATGATTGTGATACTGTATGGCTCCCTGATGAGAACTCCTGTGTGATTCTGCTGCTACTTCTTGCTGTCTTTGATAATTTATCCCTATTGTGCTCTATCTTATTTAAGTTAGATCCCCTTGCTTTCTTTTCCTCACCGTGGCTCTGCCGAATAATGTTCTTTGGGTTTATACTGCAAATATTGTATCTTCTTGGTCGATTGTACTGATTTCTGCTCAACGTTTCATTGCTGTATTCTCTCCTCTGAACACACACATCTACTGTATAAGAAGAAAGGTAATGTTTATGATCTTGATACTAGTTGTTGTTGTGTACATTGTTGACCTTCCACTTTTATTCAGCTACAAAATTGTTTGTCAGTCATTTGGATCACGATCTCTGATTGAAACAATCTACTCAGTTGTTCTTGGATGTGTGTACTGCATCATCCCCTTAGGTATTATCTCTATCTTGAACGTTATGACTCTGACAAGGATTCACACAAGGAGAACGTTCAGACTCCAACACCAGACATTTCAACAAGGGAGATCTGGCAGTATGAACACCAGTTTGAAGAATAATCCATAAAAATATAACATGATTTGCTAAATGGCCGTAAGTCCCTGTTTTCACACCCATCTACACATCCATAATATTCTTTTCTTGATGTGTTGCTACTATAAATGACAAATTCAACACTGAGTGCTTTTAGAATGCAGATATATTGGACCGTAATAAAGCGAATCAATAAAACAAATGCGAAGTTTATTTCGATGGTTGTAGTGACTATGCACTCAGCTCTGCCGCCATGAGCCAACTGACCCTCATCCCAGAGTAGAAAAATATCAGGTTGACCCAGATATGCCAAATTGTCATATAACCATTAAAGCCGGTTCAGGTAAGGTCCAGGAGTCATTTCTGAGTCCGTTAGTGTCTGACCCTGGGGGGAGTCATGCTGATGCACACTTCTTTCTCTGTGGAGCTTTTCTTAAACACAGGTAAAGATAATTGGAGGATAGACCATCGAAAAGATTGTCTATATATAATAATGTTAAACTTCGTATGGGACCCATTTGTAATATGTTGTAAGCCAAAGGAATCTTGTAAGAAAAAGAAATCATCCATTTATAATCAAAGTCGATGTATAACCGTGCAAGAAACAGCCCATTAGATAAGATCTGGTGCAAAGTTGGGGCTTAAGGGCTTTGATTTTCATCGCAGTCATCCCTACACTTCACCACACTCGTTCGATCCGGCACAGCAAGGCCCCTGACAGCAAGGCATCTTACTCAAGGCCTCTGACTCAAGGCCTCCTGACAAAAGGTCTCCTAACAAAAGGCCCCCTGAACTAAAGGACGCCTAACCAAAGGACCTCCCACCCCAAACCAAAGTACCCCCAGACCTAAGGAACCCCTGACTGAAGGCCTCACGGGCTAAAATGAAACTGCTTTTTAAAATCTCTTTTTCCCTGTATCCTGTTGTTGTTTAGATGTGGTAGGTTATATTGTAGAAGCAGTCATCTTGACAATGTCATGTATCTAGAATGTTGAAAATGCATACACAAACGCAATACCAGAACACTTTTTTACATTAATGTCAAAGGGAGACAACACAATTGTACTGTTTGTCATAACAACATAACCTGTACAACTTAGGGTTTCCTTATAAGGTCTACATGAAATAGGAAGCCCACAAGTTACTCGACTGCAATATGTTCAATAATCATAACTCATTTGAAATAAAATTTCATGAGTCATGAAAAGGGAATGTGCCTTTTCTGATAAACTTATATATTGCTATGCCTCATATAAAATGGCCAGTTAATAAATTTTGAAGACCATTTAAATGACTTTGTTGTGGCTGGTGAAGATGAGCTGATGTAAAGATTTCCTTTAATGCAGGTAGACATGCTGAAAATAGACACCTTCATTGTAAGGTGGTAAGCCTCACTCCCGCCCGCTATTTTCTTTGGTACGGAAAGCCTATATAAAAATCAATATGCGTATCATGGTCTTACATCAGAAGCATTACAGCTATACAACATGGGCTGGGATAGAGTTACCCGAAGAAAACATTAGATGCAGAGCATAGAACACCTAATGGCTTGTTTTTTTTCACACAGCTCATATTCTACATGCAGGCAAACACATTAGAAAACATTAGATGCAGAGCATAGAACACCTAATAGCTTGGTTTTTTTCACACAGCTCATATTCTACATGCAGGCAAACACATCAACTGTCTGTTGATCAATTTGTTTTTCATACATGAAACTGCTGATGTCCATAGTACCAAGCGATAAACAGAAAAAGGTAAAGGAGTTACTACAACTCTGACAGTCAGAGTCACAGTTTGTCTCCCATGTGACTCTGTTGGAGGAGAGTCAACTGAGTTTGACTCTCTGTTCCTGGAGGGTCAACTGAAGGGGAGAGAAAATTGACACTTGCATACATGAGTGGTGTGCAGATAGGGTTGATTATGAAATCATGTCAGGCTTGAGTGGAGGCAACAGGTATATTAGTAAACAGGCCAGGTGAGGCCTGTGTGAGAATTGAGTGAGTGACTATTTGAAATATGAGATAATTAACAAGATGGGAATGTGGGTTAAACGTGCTTAGCCTTTAGCACCTGGGTGTCAAATGTCAGTTTTGATAAATAACTTGGTGAAATGTCCATGTTATTGGTATCTTATGGCAGCAATAGTGATAAAAGGCATCTGGGGCAACATTTCAGACTCCTGATAATGCTGCATTATGAATATAAATAGAGCTGATATACCTCAACAGTGTTTCCCACATTGAAGACAAGATAATGATAAAAGAACAATAACAGGTAGAAATCCGCCTTTCAAAATGAAGTATGTGAATAAAAGCCCTAAGGTCAGAGCTTCTTTTCTCTTAACTGATTGATATTCATGGTAAGTGAAGGAACAGAATATGTGATATCTATTCAAAGAAACTCTGATATAGAATGGATCATAAAAGGAACCCTCTCTGGGGGAGAGTTGTGCATGCCATTCATACTCAGAGGATCAACAATGCAACCATAACAACTGCATGTAGGATCAACATCATCTTTCTTCTTTTCAAGTGCTAAGACTGTGAGTGGAGTGGATGCAGCCATACGATGCATACCCCCAATGAAATTCTAGCTGCAAGGCATAATACAACTAATGGCTCCCTTGTGTGATATTGCTCATATATGTCGCATGGAGGTCAACACTATTGTATAAGCCGCATCACTACCATGGGAGGATCCTTTAAGCTGCACAGGCAATCTGCGAATTGCTTATTCAGTACTGTACTACACTACCAAAAACCCTTGTATTTGCCTCTGCCCCACCTAGGGAGGATCTTGTAAGCAGCACTGGGGTTTGACTCTCTTATGCAGCTTCTACAAAAGAATTTACAATAATACCTGGAGAACAACAATCACAATTATTTCAGTTTAATAGGGCTGGTAACCGCTAGGTGGCGCCACTGTTCTAAAGGTCCCGGAAGTGGCCTGCAGATGGCGCACTGCCATAGACGTTACCTTTGCGTCGCAAACGTCGTCGTGTTGTTTTTGCAAACAGAATACTTTCAATGCAGTAAATCGTTTCTAATTTCATTAGGACGTGTCCTGACTGTTAACAGATGTCACTGGGATACTAAATATGGTATTTACTGTCAAGGTAATGTCACAACAACTAGAAACGTGTGAGCCAATTATCAATGAGCGATAATACAGCATTTACCATAGGGATGGCGCCTGTGCAAAGTGATGACAGAACCGGGGGACAGAGGAAGACAGGTAAGTTCTGTGAGCTAGTATTTGTAGTAGGGCTATTACATACCGGGGGTACATGCACCAGTTACTTAAATATCACGTCATAGCGGGAGTAATCCGCCACGCAGGGTAAATATTTTGACATCGAGGGTCTAGTTGATGTTGATCATAGAGTTTCAAACTGACAGTGGAGGCGAGTTCAGGCCCTTTAGTGCAGTGAATGACGCAGCGTAGAAGGGAGGCAGGAGGGGGGCAGGGCTCTCAAAGTTGATTGTGTGTATATATGTGTGTGTGTGTGTGTGTGGTGGGGGGGGGGGGGGTAGTCATGGCTGGACCTTCACACACAACACAACGCTGCCATAGGTGCCAGTTTTGGCCACTCCGGGTAGATAAGAAGTCTCCCAGACGGGGAGGGGGAATGGCGAGGTGGAGGGGCTGGGGTCGGTTTAAAAAAAGTGGCCAAGTCACCATGTGAGGGGGGGGGGCTAAAATTTTGCCATCCACCTCCAAATTAAAATCAACCTGCATCCCCATTTGGAAGGATTCTTTGACAGAATATGCCTTATTTTTCGTTGATTAAAAACAATAGGGCCTACCAAAAGAAGCAAATAATCATGTCACCCTACCCCTAGGCCTACCCCCCCCCCCCCCGCCTGCCCCCATTCAGTGTCACCCTGTAGGGCCCCAGTAGGCACATAAGTCAGTCCAACATTGAATCAACATTGAAAAAAAACCAGTTTTCAATGATGCTTAAAATTTTATATTCTGGCATATCTGCGCCTACTGGGGCCTTCACCACGGGGGGGGGGGGGGGGTCCCTCCCTCAGGTCAGAAAGTCGCCGAAATTAATGGACCCAAGTCACAAAGTCGTTTTCTTAGACAATTTATCCTACTGTGAAACTTTTCCAAAAGTCGCCAGGTCGCTTTTATTTTTGTATAGTACAGTAGAGGTCGCCAGGTCGCTTTTGACCCCTCTGGGGCCACCACAGGGGCCCTTGATGGAGGGGTCCCCATGTCCCATATCCATTTTTAAAAATGCTCATGTTGCCATGACGAATTTTTGAAATTTCCCCATGTCCCTATCTGTTACTTTCCCATGAAAAGCCCTGAAAAGGCCTATGTTGGCGTGTTAAATTTGGGGGTCTAGACTAGGGCCATACCACAATGTTACCCCCCCCCCCCCCAGAGTGGGATCAAAACATTTTACGCCCACCCCCAAACCCACCCCCCCCCCCCGTCCCCTGTAACTAATAAATGAACACTTCCCTTGATGACCAAGCATCAACCATAATTGGTACCATGGCTAGCTAAGCATCGACTATGGTGGCTCCAGAGGGGTAAAGAGCGACCTGGCGACCTGGGCTGTTACAATAATTTAAGCCACCTGGCGACTTTTGGAAAAATATAATTACCCTTATCCTACAAAAATGTCCCTAATGCTTTAATTCATTTGTCACCAGGTCTAGCCGAGAGGCATAGGGCCTACATATATGCTGTAGGATTAAGTTTATTGACTCAGGTTTACCCTGAGTCTTGTGCGACGGGTAGCGATGGGCTCCTCGGCGAAAAAATTAAAAGTTCAATAATTCATACATTTCTATCGTTCTACGCTTCATTTTGCTTTCCATATATGCATAACAACATAAACCAACTGTTCCCTGGCGCAATAGTTCCTATATTGACGCTAAGTGCGCTAAAAACACAAAATAATTTTTTTCTAAAACAGGGTGGTAATTTGCTTCACTATAGAAGTCTATGGGAGACTGTAGACAACCCTTGACATTGAACGATTACATATTGAACAGCTCAGTGCTAAGTCAATGGGACAGATCTCGGCAGCCGACCAAGCGGGATGAGACGCTTTTTTTCAGCAAGCCTCTACTGGATCCGATGGTAATTTAACACAGGGAGGTTACTACTGTATTCAAATGTACACCAACAACAGTGTTTGAATGCGGTCTGTTTTCTTCCTTCTACATGTCCTGTCTTCTCGTGTTTCACATGTCAATTTGAGATAACATCGTACAGTGATATAGCACTTTGATATAAGTTATATCAGTGTACACATATCCAAAAACAGTTTTCATCGAAAGCAGAATCTCGTACAAAAAAAAGCAGGAGTGCCCCCCCCCCGAGCGCGAAAACGCTTCGCGGAGAAGCATCTCGATCATAACGAGGCTACTGCATAAATTACCCGGCTCAGGCTTCAGTACAAGGCACACAAAGGAAGCCACTATTGGCCAGGAAGAATCTCACCTGAATTTATCCATATAGAATACTTCATCTTTCTCTCAACATAGCACACGCAATACGTGTATCTCACACGTTGTATCAGAGTACAGCGTTGCAGGAAATAAGCCGAAATAAAGATTCAAACTGCGTCAAACAAACGCAGGATATCCCGACATTTTGTCACTCGCTGAAAGTAACATGGAATGGATGCCCGATCCGACTGAAAACTGTCACAACGGAGCTCGCCCTTCCACTTCAGCCAATAGTAAATTGTCCTGTGTTTCATCATATTACAATTGTGTCGTAGGATATTGTAACATACCACCGAACGTACCACAGAATTGTGTATTGCAGTGCCATTTCGTCTGTGTTTACGGTACTACAGTCTTTCCCAAAGCAGATGACATCCTATCTCACATAGTATGCCCAACATACACTGCACTATATTAGATACCGGAATGGTAATTTAATAGATATGTTACTGTCCACTCCTGTTCAATACATAACAAATATTTTCAGAACAAAAAAGACAACCCTGTACTAGTATATAGCTCAGACCCTACTATGCACTGTTCCCTGTTATATAATATAACAGGGCCATGTAGTACAGCTACAAGTTGCTTGAAACTGTTTCCTGCAATTCCACACAGGTTTATCATACAAAGGAAAAAAGAAAAAACCTGTAACCTCAACGCCCTCCCGTCCCCCGGCCCTCTTACTATGCCACTGCCCTACTTACTTGCGGCCCAATCAGGAGAGCGGGAAAAAGCACTGCACTCCCCTCTGGTGGTCTCTACTGATGCTACTTCTTTGCAACTGGTCACGTATTGTAACTTTTGTGCACTTTCCCACCGGGGACTTATATCCGGTTTCATCGCAACGTTCCGAGCGTCTACTCATCATTCCGAACTTGTGTGGACTTTGAACATCCTTTTTGGTGAGTATTTGACTATCGGACACGTCTACTTGAGCTTACCCAACCTGTCTATATGGCGGAAGTAGGAACGAAGTACTCACGTCCAACACTTCAGAACCCTTAACTATTTTTTTTTTATAACAGAGTACGAACAGAAAGTATAAGCTTGCACTATAAATTGCCGCCAGACTTCCGTATTCCTAGTGTTCATTTGTTAGTAACGAAGATGGGAGGGGGTGTAAAAAAGTTCAAACCCCTCCTGAGCGGGGGGGGCAAATAAATGTCTGACCCCCCTTTGCAGCCAATAGCGCGTTACTATAGTTCAAATAGGGGGGGGGGGGATCTTTCTCCACCATTTCATGAGGGGGGCACTCTCGAGGTGGGGGGGGCTTTAAAAATGTCCCCCCCTCAACACCAAATCACAACCCCCCCCCCCGCCCCGGCAATTGATATATTAAATTATAAATGAGGAGCACTGGAGAAGTATATGCTAGATGAAGAAGATGGGGCCGTGCATGGATTGAATATGTAGCGTTCCCGTTGTAGACCATCTACTCCTTATAAGTGATGTAAGATGGAATAACAGGCAGTCCCACCCTCGCCATAAACAGCTACTGTTAAAAAGTAGTGATTTACTTAATCATTATTCATCAACAACACTTATTTTTCCCCCCTTTTGGGCGGGGGGGGTCGGTCACGCAAAAAAATGCACCAACCACCCCCCGTTGTTATTATCACTCCCTACAATAGAAGTAATACATGTAGTAGGCCTACTAGTGGTAGATACATTGGGGGAGCCACGCTTTCATTTGACATTTAACTCTCT
Organism: Harmothoe impar; assembly: GCA_947462335.1. NCBI lineage: Eukaryota > Metazoa > Annelida > Polychaeta > Phyllodocida > Polynoidae > Harmothoe > Harmothoe impar. Next base: position 2,515,824 of record OX381720.1, on the reverse strand, counting down.
AAAGTGATGGGATATTGGGGTGATGCATTTTTTAAACACAAATGATCACTTTTTATGAAGTTTTGACAAAGAACAAAATTTACATTTCTGAAATTTCCATGCAGCCCATACAAAGGCATGCGGCAGCATACTTGTTGTTAATCGTTATCCGGTATATATTTCACATAGATTCAATATGGATACCCGCACTACATCGCCCCAACCAGAAGCAGCCGCTCCCCAGGAGACCGTTTCAGAGGAAATGTGGGCGGGCCTCTCACAGGAGGCAAAACAGGTGAGAATCAACACTTGCTGTAATACTGATAATGTTTTTAATAAGTTGACAGCTTATTACCAAATTGTCACCCACTGATGTTGAGGGATGAATAAAAATTTTAATGCCTAGCTACAACAGCACTGAAGGGGTATGCAACTGGATTTTATCCAGTTCAGTTATCAGTGGGCTGAAGCTTGCAAGGTATAATGCACTGTGTATTACTTGAACATAATTTTCAATCCATTTTCCAATGTCTGTATCATTGAAACTTGTCAAATTCTACTTCCTCAGTCCCAATACACGTAAATGACATCCTCAGAGCAAAAAAATACCAGTCCACTGTAATTTATATCAAATGTCCAAACATGGCTGCAATATAAATCAGGCCCTACATGGTGTTGAGAATACTCAAGTTCCGCCCCTACATGGGTGTAGATTATTCACAACATCAGCACTTCATGTTTTAATATTCCGAACAACAGAGTTATTGTTAGAATTTTCAGTTATTGTATATCTGTTTCATTGCAGAAATGGCGTATGAAACAACTTACAGACCACTATAGGAAGCTGGTGGAATTCCACAGTGTGAGTATATTTTTTTTGTACTCTTAAAATTTATTTACACCTGGACCAGCAATTTATTCACATAATCAGGGGTACACTCCAAATATTTTAGCCATATGCGAGTAATTCAACATGGGGATTCATTAGACACTGGCTAATTTAAAACAGGGATGTAAATCTTCAACATTTATCAGGAATTTTATGGGAAAAATGTGAAAGTATCGTAAAAATATCATGAGACTGCCCAAAATTGCACCCCAGCCATCCAGTATAGGCTGTGGGGCCACTCTCCTCTCCTCGCAGGGCGGTACCCCACATAGTTACGCCCCTGCTGGGCAGTACAGGGTGTCATGCCGGTCTCCTCCCATACCAGGGGTGTTGTCCCACCTCCTTTCCGCCCTTCCTTAATACAGACACCCTCCGGACAAATTCCACATATGTTGTCTCAGTGAGCAATGAATGTTCTTTAGTCCGTAAATACTTCAAATATAAGATATCTTTCCCTGTCAACACAGCAGGGCGCAATACTGCTGTGCTTCCATATTGCTGCCCAAGTGGTGGTTAACAATAATAGGACATCACAGGTCCTTGTATGTCTACTTAATGACAATTTAGGGGTGTATCAACTTTATAATGCGGGATTATGTAATCAATGTGCGGTTAATATTGATACAAAATGTTGTGACCATATACAACAAACCCTTCTTCATGGTATATGTATTTTGAAAATTAAAAAAAAAAAATGTTATGACATACCGGATAGGGCCATGATATTGCGGTTACTGTTGTAATGGGTGTTTAAACTATATGATTTAATGATGCTATCAATAAAAATGACTGCCATAATATTTGGCTATGCCCGACTTACATCCCAGAATGAAATTTGAGTGACCTTGTCAGAGGATTCCATGGTAATGTAAGTTTGGACATAACTTCAAAATTTTTTTCTTTTGAAGAAAATTTAATTGTTTTTCTTACAGCAAAGGGCAGCGCTACACGAGGCATGGGCTGCGGGAGGGGGTGACCCGCAGTCACTGGCACATCATGAGGTATTTTTCCTTCCTATATCATTTATCATATTTGTAAATACTCATATGTTGAATATTGCTTGACAGCCTGACCCTTACAGGCACCAAAAGGTACACTTCACATGCAAAGTAAAACACACTACACTGGGATATTAATTACATACATTACATTATTCTATTGTAAGCTGGTAAAAATGTTCGATAGGAGGAGTAGTTGAATTAGTGTCTCATCTTTAAAAATAATTTTCAACAGAGTAGAGCGCTGCATCATCGGCAGTACAGTGAAATCAATCGCGAGCATCTACAAGACATGACTGAACTCAGCTCGCCGCCTGCTCCTCCGGAGTGAACAACTGTCCATACGTGACTGTATTTTATACCCATGGTCATAGAGCAGGAATGCTTCTGTTGAAGAGGAATGAAGGGGAACAGAAGTGTTCACCTAGTAATCTTATGTTAGTGTACTGATGAAATGTCCCCAGAAATAGAGGTAGAGAGTGACAGAGCAAGAAGGGGAGCCCAGTAGTGATATGATAAAAACAGACTGGACTTCTTTTATTATTTTATTTCTAGCTACAAATAGTGCACTTAGTTGATTATTATTTAAGTTCCTGATTGCAGTTTCTGTGATGATTTTTTTCTTTCTGTGTATATGATATGATATAGGTAAAGGATAAAGATGTTTGCATTTTTTCATTTCTTGAGTAGAATGGCAGTGGACAGTTATGGTGCTTTAACACTGCTAACTCTGAGCCTTTTAACCCTTTAAGGGCAGCATGATGCCGCAAGGTTTCATGTTCAACTAATGCAGGGCTAACGAGTAATTCGCTAGCGTTGTATTGACGCATCATTGCAACCCTTTTAGGAGTGTATCAACCCTGTAGGGAAGGCATGATGCTTTAATGCCGCACTGGTGAGTAGCTCAACCCATGAAGGGTTAGCAGGCAATATAACAGCTGATTCTTCATAAGCACAGAGAAAGATGCATTGTATCATAGATTTTTAATGGTTTTGTGTGGTGAGATGGGATTTTTTCCCATTGATCAGTATTAGGTGATCTGGACAGATATCCTTGGTGTTAAACCCTTTAAGGACAGCATAATGCATTAATGTATCGTGCTCTTTATTGTCATAATGCATGAATGCAGCCCTGGCGAGTAACTCACCAGCGGTGTATTCATGGGTTTGATACATGCCCGAAGGTTCAGCTTGATGCAACAATGCAGCACTCGTGAGTTACTTGCCAGGGCTACATCTGTGCATCATGATGACAAATGTCACTTTTTAGCGACATGCCGTCCTTAAAGGGTTAAGTTGCCATGCAGGAAAACTAGAATGGAGTGGCCAACCGAGAGGCCTTGTATTGACTCGCGTTAACATTTTCAGTGCGTGTATCATGCAAGAAGTGTTTGCATGGCAAATATCAGGTAGAAATTAAAGGGTCCTTTTTACATGCGATGATAAGTTGCCTTTGTGTTTCGGTATAATCACTCGATACATTGAAAATTCAGATGAAGAAGAACAATTCGAGTGTTGATATTGAAGACGAGATTATTTTTTTTATCCGATACAATCCTATGTAATTAGGAGAATATCCTCTATTTTTCTTTCCAATTGTAAGTAAGTTTATATGAATACTTTATCATCTTTTGGAAGATAAGGTGTATATGCACTGGCATTGCGGCATATAGTGGCTGCCTTCTGTACATGCAGCTTGTAAATTGATGACTGACCAATTACCTGGTTGTAAATTAACCCAGCTACAGTGTGAATGGGGTGTGTTTGCCGCGGACGAAGAAATAGATGTGGGGAAAGTAAAGAATACCAGGAATGGTGCTTGGGTTAGGGCTATTACTATACCTAGTGGTAAAAATGTATCCGTACAAATAATAATAAGGCTTCCTGAGAATTTTGTATCATAGGTGGAATTCTACGAATGTGAATCTCTGTATAAAAAAAATCTGTAGCGAAGAGTTCTCTCTGAACATGAAAACTAATACGACTTTTTGTAATGTAAGTACTGTACAGTCATCCAAGCTTGCAAAAGGGCGCATTTTTTGTGCAACTACTACAAACTTGAAGTGCGAAAGCGTGTCTCGATTTCTAACATTCACGATGCTATTTCGTTCAATTTGATACACACGGTCCATATTTTAAGTACCCTTTTTCTTTCAAATCTACTGCGAGTAAGTATGATATAGCCACCCAGAATTTCCTGTGCTAGATTATCCTTGTTTAAGATATTGGTTGCTAAGCAACGCTGGAATAGATAATAAGTGCGGTTCATTATACGACTCATATAGCTGAGCGACATATGGGAACCCAGGCGACAACAAAAAGACTAATTTACTTTCAAAGGAAGTATATGTATAACTTGCCACTGGGGTGACTTTGTGTTTAAACAGGTTGCTAAGCAATCTGGTTGCTAGGACAATACGCTGGTATCGGAGACCCAGTTTGTGTACAGTCTAAGAGCCTGCGGAGGTAGGCGAGCAGAGGAAGTCTATTTTGTGTATACTATATGTAAGAAGCATGACGGGAGGAGAGACGATACATAATAAAGCTATGTATGTTGCTTACTTGTCTGTTGGTGTTATATGTTATCAATCAGGGTTCTTACGAGTCATGGAAAGTCATGCGAAAGTCAAATCATATTGTGGAACTCGGGGGTGAGACTCGGGGGTTGGGACATTAGCTTGGGATTTGGGGATGAACAATATTATTATATGTATACTCCTATATGATGATACTACATTTCCCCCCGAACCTGAGTCATTTGTGATGCAGTCACACGTTCGATTTTTTGATTTTCTTGTGTAATCCAAAATGGCCGCCAGGATGGCTCCCAAAATTTGAGGTTTATGAGATTTCCTTGTGAAACATATGAAAATAAGGGTTGTTTTGGTGTAGTGCATTTATTAGGCCCGACTGATAGCCCTTATCTTCCAAATCCCCCCTTATTATAGTTTTTTTTAGGATAAGGGCAATTTTGTAGGATAGGGGCTTAACTGATTGCCCTTATCCTACAAAAATAGTATTGGTTTTGTAGGATAAGGGCAAATTTGGTAAGATAAGGGCCTGACTTACAGCCCTTATGCTACAAACCTATATGTTTTTTGTAGGAGAAACAGGCCTGAACAGATCCCTCTGCACCCCCACTATAGTCATCATAACTATATGAGATTACCAAAGGCTCGGCCCAGAGAAAGTTCCCCCCTACAGCTGGTCTACAAAAATGTGGCCGGCCTTAAAGGTGTTTGAACGTGTAGAACCAAAACTCATAATGCTGGGAGCCCAAGTTCAAATCCCTACCAGGCCAAATAACACTGTGTCCTTTAAATACATGTTTCTAAATTTTCTTTAGTATTGTGAATAATGTATTCTGTTTCCAAAATTGCTTTACTTATTATGATTACCAGGCATTGCCTGGAAGAGATTTGAACTCAGGTACACTGCATCATGAGTCCACAGTGCTAACCATTACACTATACTGGACACAGGTGACATTAGGAGTGTCCAGGTATGCCCTATTCACAATACCTGCACCCTGCCTGTACCCTAATCTCGGCCACGAGATTTGGCTGAGCTGGTCCTTGCAGAGCAAAGGGTTATGATTGTTACCAGTGGGAATGGCGCTATCCACTGATCATCTTGCTAATGCCCTATATATACCCTACCCACTGCAGATTCCTTTGCTTTGGCGGTGACACCTCCCCCATCCTCTACCCAAGATGGGTAGCCACTATGGCGTTCACAGCTTGTACGCGAGGTTTTACGGTAATAGCATTCCCCCAAAGTCAGGGTGCAGGTTACATGCAACCCAGTGGGCACAAAATTCATTTCAACGTTGAATCAACATTGCATCAACATTGAATCAGCATTGTCAACCGGTTTTCAATGTTGATTTAATGTTCTGTGCCCACTGGGAAGGTGCGGGTAGTACGCGGGAATTTACGGAAATTGAAATCTGTTACTGTTTAAGAGGAAGTGTTTAGCAGTTTGTTTAGATCCTCCAGGTGTGTAGAATTTGAATGGTGTGTAGGAAATCTGGTGCGTACATAGGGCTACACACAATTTTTGCAGTGTACATTTGATTTACCTGGTACACTGAATATCGCCACACACATTTTAATTTTGATCCTCTATTCATTTTCCACAGACTAGCCTCCAGGACGCTCTTCTGGCGGCAGACAAGCCTCTAGGATTCTCTCCTGTCGGCAGACTAGTCAGGACGCCCTCCTGCCTGCAGACCAGTCTCCAGGACGCTCTCCTGTCTGCAGACCAGCCAGGGCGCTCTCCTGTCTGCAGACCAGCCAGGACGCTCTCCTGTCTGCAGACTAGTCTCCAGGACGCTCTCCTGTCTATAGACAATCACAGACCAGAGCAACAATTTTGTTTCATTTAAAGTGGCAAAAAATAGCTCGCAGTAGGCCCATGCTACCAGACATTTTGGTTGATACACAGGAATCAAGTGAATAGAGGAGTAGAAAAAACCTTTTTAAAAGGATGAGGTGAGAGAAAACAATTGACCAACTTTCTTTTGGATTGCCTTTAAAGGGCCACTAGCTTAAATTTGATTCTCAGCTTTGAAGACATCTGCTAAAGTAAGCTGCACCAAACCAGGGGCTAGAAGGAGTTCTCTACATCCCTGACCAAACCTATCTCTTAAGATTATTCTAAAAGTAAAAAATCTCTCATCATCATGTTATATGAATTCGGAATGAAATGGAAAAAAATAAGCGAAGAACCGCCATAGTAGGGTCAATGTTGTATTCACACATCTGAATCTCAGTTCATACATGTATAACTAGCTATAATTGTATGACTATAGTACTGCAGTACCGGGTATACTTAAAAAAACTTGTGTATTAACCGTACCCTGTAAAGACATGTTTGGTGTCAAATTAAAGCCTGACTCTCATACAAGCCTCGGCTTATTCAGGAAACTTTAAGGTATTCATTTTGAAGTGTCCCCAAAGGTTTTGAAAGATTTTTAGGACATATTTTATTGACCAATAAATATGTGCATGAATAATGGGTTGTGTCCAATTGAATATGCTCAAGGATCATGTCAATACAGCAGTAAAAATATGTTGAGCATATCAGTTGGCAATTTAAATATTTGTAGGTACATGCTATATACTGAGAACTAATAAAAGTGTACATTGAAGTGTTTTCAGCACATGCTTGATACAAGTCATATCAGTTTTGGTCTCTGGTGAATGACGTTTGTTGATATTGGAATAGAAGCCTTTCAAAATATCAAAGATATCTGTTTTGAACATGTTGCAAGAATCCTAGGGAGTCAGAATGAGGAAAATTGTACAGAACACTAGCGTAATCAAATACTAGGTCCATATTCCAATATTATACACTGTACAATGGTAGGAAGGCCAGGAATGTGATTTGATTCTCATAGAATGTTTTAATCATATAGATTATCAGACATGATATCATACTGAACCTTTTGATCTCTACATTGTTAGGCCGAGAAAACGGGTGTGTTTAAATTTGTGTTGATATTTAAATCCAATTGATCCATCCAGTGTATAGGGTTGAGACACTCCCAAAGGGTCGGAATGATGCACCAATGCAGCACCAACGAGTTATTCAACAGGGCTTTATTGGTCAATCATGACGACAACTATCATCTTTTAGCGACATCCATCTTTAAAGAGTTAAATATTGTAAAGGAAAATTGTGGAAGAAACAACAGAACAAAGCCAGTTGATAAATGTACTTATATTTGAATCCAAGTCACAGTTACAGTCTGTAAATACAAGATGTCCACTGACATTCACCACGAGATATATGTCATAGTATTATGTCTAGGGTCTTTTATCACAGTCCACCAACAGTAATAAACGGGAAAAGCCTAAAATCATCTACGAGTCATCTATTAATTAATCACCAGTTAACAAGGAGGCTATTCTAGTAAGGCCTAAAAAAAAGTTATGTTCCGGTATCCCGACCGAATAAATTTTGGGCCGACCTCATCAGAAAAGTTATGACATTTTTGGCGATTTTACAACTAAAATCTTTTTTTTTGACAAAAAAAACACCCCAAAAGGAGACCTATCAACCCCATTTTTGACCATGTTACCAGAACACAACTTTTTTTTCTTTTAGGCCTACCGTATTTCCCCGTTTATAAGCCGGGCCCCGAATATAAGCCTGCCCCGTTTATAAGCTGGGTCAGAGAGGGCATTAGGTTCAATATAAGCCGGGGCCCGAATATAAGCCGGGGCAAGGACTCAAAAGTAACACTTGCCTGGTCATAACTTTGCATCTAATTGGAGTATTTATGTAATTCTTGCGGTTATATAACTCAGTTAAATTCATAAACTATAGAAATATTTATGAAGGTGACCAGCTTATATTTTGATGAAGTTTTGAGATTTATTCAAAGATATTATCGAAAAGTACAGAATTTATCAGAAAATATGACTGGATGTCAGAGAAATTCCTCTTGCAAAATATTATAAGCCTGCGCCGTTTATAAGCCGGCCCCGTTTATAAGCCAGGTCAATATACCACTATAAGCCCGGGCTTATAAATGGGGAAATACGGTATTCAGCTCAATTTACACGGTTCAGTGAGTGCTCATCTGACAGCCTGGACGCACTTAGAAGAACACGTATATGTATAAAGGACAAGGCACACTGCGGTGCCCCCTTACAGGAAAATATACATATTAGGGAGTTTACGGTTGTGAACGGCAACATGTACTTGTAGGACAATGCTGAAGAATGGGCTAGACGTTGCCGTACACATTACAAGTAGGCATATCTTAAACTCCCTATTGTAGTAGCCAGTTTAAACGCCCGGGCTACACTTTTACATTTCAAGTGCCTGTTATCACTGCACTTATATAGAGACCTGCCCTTATATGAGTCCATTTACAGGAGATTGGTGTTTCAGGGGCGTCTCAGACATGTGTTTAAATGGCAAATTTATACGTGATAGCTCTCCTTGGTGCATGGACACACGTTTTAAACATAATCTTAATTATCTCAGCATAATCTTAGGGTTGGGGTTAGGGTACGGGATAGGATCAGGCACAGGGTTAGGATGTTTTAAGATAATGGGCTTTTAAGATTGTTTAAGATTATGGTTAGAACATTTGTCTGTGTACCCAAGAGAGTTAGACACCATCCTCGTTTGAAAAAATCTAGGTAGAGGGTTACTCTTGAAAACATGCATGTCTGTTTATTTCTGGGGAAAGTGACTTGGCTTTTTACAATTTTACCATACCTATGAAAATGGGTACCGTAAATTCTCACAAATAAGCCTAACTCATGTAGTAGCCGCACCCCCAACTATGACAGATCTTATAGATTTGAAGATAGATTTGATAGATTTACGGTACTTTTTGGACCCCAAAATAAGTGGTTTGCCATTGAGAGGGGTAGTTTATGCCTATGGTGCAAAGGGACAGACTCCCTTGACGTCATGGCTTGGTCACAGGCCCATCAAGTTGCGCTGTGGTTAAACGCATTTAGAGGTATATTTGAAATCCATTAACAGGATGATGTCACGTTTGTACTGAGAGTTTTCCCTCTGGAGTTACTACATAGCAATAGTCAAGTTCTATAAGTTTTTTTTGGAGCCATAGAAATTATATTCAAGCTGTTTGTGTTGGAGTGCTGTTGATCACGGCTACTGTTAAAGTAGAACACTGGAGTCTGAGCAGGGGTACCTATGTTTGATTACCAGCTTCAGCTTTGGCACGGCACAACACCATCAAACGTTGGGTATATTGGAATAGAAGGTAGCTTCCTCAGCGCCTATAAATAAAGAGAGAAATATCAGTAAATGACAGTTCTGGTATATGTATATTATGCAATATTTAAAGTACCGGTACCAGGTACATGAACATACCTCAATATCAAATATTGAAGTCGCAACAGTACCAAAACCTGATATTTATGTGAGACAACCCTGATATCAAATTACAGACTGGGGAATACACAGAGGGGTGACAAATAGACAAAGGCTTAAAACAGTCGATTCTGTGTACATCATCCTTTGGGAATTGATGCATGGGCTTATCAAACAAGGCTGTCAGCTGAATGCAAAGTGACCAGTATCTCAGGATCTTACACAGGCTATTTTCCCCTCATGCAGATCAGGTGCACATTAACATCTTATAAGCAATTTCAGAACCCAGAAAATTGAAGACTGAATGAGTATGAAGATACATTAAGATGTTATAAAGATGACTCTAACATTGCTCATAATTGGTGTATTTGAGAAATTATTACTGTAACTGAGATTTTATTGCCTAAGAATAACAGTGTCCACAGAGCTTAAAACAGCCTTTAAAGTTATGCTGCAGTTTTTGCCAATGTCGTGATTGTGGTTAGCCCAGGCTTTTTTCATTTATGTAATCTGCACATACAGTAGGGCCAGGCCCTGTTTGTATAGGCTTCTATAGGGACTCGTTATTATTTAACAAAAGGGTGCTGTTTCTCCACCAAGTATGGACAACTGCAATTTGTGGAATTGTCCTAAACTGTTTCTCCGTGTCAATGTCTGTATGGCCTGACCCAAATTTCTTTTCTTTAATTGTCCAAAAATTGGAAAAAATCAATCACGAAATGTCAAAATATATGCATATTTGGTATCAAATTCAAGATCACAGTCTAATGAATACAGCTGGCTTTGAATAAGAAACATTTTTGCAGTTTGAAGTTTGATCGTTTTGGTGTACTTGAGGGGTAGCAATTGGCCAAAAAAGAATTGTAAGAATTTATTTTTTTAGGCCTCTTGTACCCCTAGGCTACTATATAGGGAGTGATCTTGATTTCAAACAACAGCCAGGGATTATGTTGCGACGTGGAGGATGCAAGAAAAATGGGGCTTTGACCACGGTTGGGGTGGCAACCCCGACCGTGGTCAAAGCCACATTTTTCTTGTTTACCCCTGTAGAGTGTCGAAATATGTTTGCCCCCCCCCCCGCGAAAAACCTACCAACACCCTCTGTGGATTATAATGACCACTCCCTAAGCCTCCCGTTTGTCTCCCTATGAAAGACTGTTACTCATTAGGAAGAGGCTTCTAAGAGCCTCCACCTCCCCCCCCCCCCCCCCCACCACCTTCCCCATGGTGGTGGGTTTGGGGGGCGTTAAAATTTCTGACCCCTCCTGAGGGGGGGCATAAAAAATTCTGACCCCTCTTGAGGGGGGGGGGCGTAAAAATTTAAGCCCCTGTTTAGCAAAAAGGCCGCGTGTTACCATAGTTCAAAGGGGGGGGGCCCTTCGGCGAGGGGGGGCACGAAATATTACACGCGCCCTCGAGGGGGGGGGGGCGTAAAAGATTTTCGCCCTTACGCGCAAAATCTCAACCCCCCCACTGTATTATAAGTAATATAAAGACCTGGCAAAGACAAAGCAATAAATGACCTGGCCTTTATTAGATCGGGGGAGGGGAGGGAGTTCTCTGGTGGGTATAGGGGAGGGGGGATGAGTCATAATGCAAAGAAAAAGGCCCTCGGTGGGGGGGGGGCAAGACTGGAAAAGCTTCCACGCAGGATGGGGGAGGGGGAGTCTAAATAACAAACGAGTAAATAATGCCCATGTCCTATGTCGATTTTAAGAACTGCTCATGTCGCCTGTCACTATATTTTTTGACCCTCATGTCGCATGTCACTAGGCCTCATGTCGATTGTCGATTTTAAGAGATAGCTATGTCGCCATGTCGAATTTGGTGGTCCACACCCATCATCTAGGCTATACCGTAGTAGGCCTAGGCCTACCCAACAAAATTTACAAATCCCACATGGCAGTTGTTGTGCTTAGTGACAGGAGGCAAACAAAGATGATGACATTAGCTTAAGGGAGTGTTCAATCATTAGTTACAGGGTGGGTGGGGGGGGGGGGTAAAATATTTCGACCCCTCCAAAAACGATCTAGTCGCTGACAGCCCCGTCTGACAGCTTGGACGAGTTGTAAACTAAGGACACTGCATCACAGACCTATTGATCTGGCAAGGAAATGCCTTAGGGAAAAGAACAATTACATTTACATGTCAGAGGGATAAAAGTGTAGGTCTTCAAACACACGTAGTCACCTACCTTATCTCAGGACCGACGTTTGATACGCCTAGTACTCCACGTCAGGCTTCACACCGGTCTTCATGCGTTTACGTGGCTCAAAATCTAGGTCAGCATAACGTCACGTCCAAGACGTCATGGTGTACAATTGTATCAAAATTGGGTGGCTATGGCGACTTCAGTTGCCATGACTAGCGTAGTCATAGATATTTCCGCGAAGTTTGTTGCTATCATCTTAGTACTACATCTTTGAAAAGGCATTATTCTGACCATGTTATATCATTTTGCCGAACGTCTTTGGCGCCATTTTCACTGCTGTTGGCTATGACGCATAATTTGTGACGTCGTTGAAGGACCCATAATACAGTGGCGCCACCACCGGGATAAATTTGCAGCTACGTTCCCTATTGACAGTTGCTGTACAAGGAGTATCCATTATCTGCAATTGTTATTCACCAAGCAAAAGCATGTCAAAACATCAATATTCCGTTCTTGGCATCTGAGACAATTATATCTTTAACTGTTGTAAGCTTAGGGGTAGTAATGAATACTCTGGTTGTAATAGTAATTTTACATGGTTCCCTAATGAACACATCTGTCTTCATGAGACTACTGCTAGCTCTAGCTATTGCTGATAACATGACATTATTTTTTGTGACTTTAGAACTACCTGAAATGTATATGTTACTTCGATTCTCATCATCAAAGTGGGTTTGTAGTTTGAATATGTTCATGAAGCATAATAGTGCAGCAGTTTCCTCTTGGTTAAATGTGGATATATCTGTGGAATGCTTCATTGCTGTGTTCTATCCATTAGAGGCACACATTTATTCTACAAGTAAAAAACTATTCCGCATCAGTTTAACACAAATTATTATAATATGCATCCTTCACCTTCCAATAATCATTTTCTCTCATGTTACCAAGGAAAGTGGTATGAAAATGTGCAACACCATTGTAGCTTCACCCTTGCTGGACACGCTCTTTGTTCTTTTAACTAATTTGGTGTACAGCATCATACCCTTCTGTATAATATTGTTCCTAAATATACGGATACTGAGGAAGGTCTTCTCACAAAGAGGATTCAGAGCTCCACACCAGAAATACAGTCAAAGGAAGTCTTCTGCTAAAGAAAACCTAGTTTTAACCATGGTGGCTGTATGCACTGTCTTTATTGTGACAACTTTGCCACATGGAATTCGTCTTGTTTTATTTTCATTATCTCAATATATTGGTTTAGCCATTTTACAGTAGATTCAATCAAAAAGGTCTGGGTTGTCAATCACTGTGTGAACTTCCTCTTGTACTGCCTGACCGGGTCTTTCTTTAAACAAACATTAGTCCATCTTCTGAGATGTCAAAAGAGGCACAAGTCAGCACATGGTACCCAAGCCCATTGTACAACAGTGCAAGAAACAGTCCTCTGAACTATTTACTGGCATATTTTATGTGAAACACATAAATGGCAATTCCCAATGGTATTTTGTAATGATGTATGGTCATGTTGGAAACATTCTTCTAAACTATACATGTTATAAATGCATGTACATGACATTGATCCAGTGGTGGAGAGAAGGTAACAAGACAAAAGTGTGACCTTGACCATTATCTGTTTAAAGACTTAGATATCAATGTTTTGAGGTTAGATTGATTATTGTATTCCCTTATGTAAATAAACAAGAATTGCGGTTGTTGCCGCGTAAGAAAATGCCTCAGGCATTTTTATACGTGCCAACAACCGCAATTCTTGCATTCGAAGGAACATATATGTCTACAGGATTGGTATATTTGAAGGTGACCCATTTAAGACCCCTAATAAACAAGGCTGGTGGATAATATAACTCCAAATATGGTAGCTACTATGACTTCCTTGGATCGATGTTAGGGGGGTAGGTATGATTATAATCAAACTCAGTACCATGGAAGTGTGTGCTGCTAGGCAGATAAATTCAAGAGATTCAAGATTCAAGAAGGTTTTATTGACTGATGTATTAATGATACACTTATGTTAGCACCAAATTTGTATTAATCACATTATAAACAATTTTTAAATAAGAGTATATACACTTTATGGCTCCTGTCCTATTAGCTGTATTACAATAAGGATCCACAGTTACAATTTGTGATATTTTCCTGTTATCATCATGTTCTCTATAATATCGTACAAACTTCAAGTATTTATCTTCAAAAATTTTCCGGGCAGTTATAAGCTCTGGTAGATTACAGTCTAGTAATATATGTTTAACATTTTGCGTTGATCCACAGTTGATACATACAGAATCTAAGGGTTTTTTCCCTATATACCTCCTTGACAAACTGTCCAAGGTACAATTATAATCTATACGCAACTTGGTAATTATACTTCGAATGTAGGGTGAATGCGTCTCTCTTACATACTCCTTCTCCTCATATCCAGTATATCTAAATCCACTAACTCTACAATCCTCCTGGCAAGTTTTAACAATATTACATTTTTCTGAGTTTTCTGAATCGACAATATATTGATTATATTTTTGAATATGAATGTCATCAAGTCTCCTCTTTATGTTAGACCTGAGGGAGTTTTTAGACCATATATAAGGATTACTCCATACATTTTTGCATCCAATTTCACATAATAAATACTGTATATCTTTGAGCCACTGATGGTTTTCCTGTTTCATAGTTATAAAAGCATGGTTCAAAAGAGGATTCGCTGAACCCTGCTCAAGTCTTAGCCAATACAAAATATTCAGCATAACTATTTTGGACTCTACAGGAAATCTACCAAGCTCTCCTAGTGCTAGAGTTGTACTAGCATACTTCGACACCCCAAGAGCAAACTTACAACTTGACGAGTATAATGATTCTACTGGACAACCCTTTCTAATGTTACATAAATCAACAATATTCACAGTTACAGGCTTACTTCGATATGATGCCAATAGAAACAATTAGAATAGCTGTTGCTAGGCAACCTGCTGCCTTAGCAACAAACCAATAGAACCATTGACTTCCTTGGGTCCATTTTAGGGGGGGTAGGTATGATTATAATAATCCTCAGGAGCATGGAAATGTGTGTTGCTAGGCAGATAATCAATTAGAATAGCTGTTGCTAGGCAATCTGCTGCCTTAGCAACAAACCAATAGAACCATTGACTTCCTTGGGTCCATTTTAGGGGGGGTAGGTATGATTATAATAATCCTCAGGAGCATGGAAATGTGTGTTGCTAGGCAGATAATCAATTAGAATAGCTGTTGCCAGGCAATCTGCTGCCTTAGCAACAAACCCATAGAACGATTGGATTCCTTGGGTCCATGTTAGGGGGGATAGGTATGATTATAATCAACATCAGGACCTATCAAAGGTTGATTAATATTAATGTTATCATCATATGCATAACTTTGTGTTGTGACACCTTGAAACAAAATGGCGGCACCCCTCAAAACAAAAATGGCGGCACCCGTACTGAATTCCTGTCAAGTAAAATCAATATAATGCCTCAACCTGGTAGTTTGCAGGCTCATCACCAGGGCCCCTCCGGGGCCTTTCGGCCTTTAAAAAAGCTATAACTATTATGTTCTGTCAATGAATTTAATTAAAAGTGTCAGAATATTTCTAAGTAGACAGATATCATATGCATTTGTGTTCCACGTGTGGATTTGACCAGAGCTTACAAAGTGAACTTTTTTATATAACATTATTCCACTATCATAGATTAGACTATCAGGTGCTGGCAACTCCTTAAAATGACTATGTCAGCGATTTTTGAACCTGTAGTCATTTTTCACCCTGGCTTATGAAACCATTGTGGAAAATGACCCTGCTCTTAAACAATAGTAAGTGCCTTTTTGTGATGGATATTTCAGATATTTGCCTTCACTTTTCAATTGTGAAATCATCATAAATGGAAGGAGAACTATATGTATTATCAATTTGTTATTTCAAAATATTTCCCAATGATGTTTCTAGGTAGTATACTAGATACTTGCACCAGACATGGGAGAGAGTAGCTATCTATTCTCAGAAGAATGCAAATGTGACTGGTGTGCCAATTTGAGACAGAAAAAAAACACCCCATCAGTAGAACCACTTTATAATCTAGTAAAATCCAGGAAAACTTTGGTACCAGAACCATAGTAGCTGAGAAAACTGAATTTTAAATTATATTTGTATGTGTATTCTTGACTAACACACCAGAAAGGCCTAGAGGGAGGTGTATTCAATGGGATTACATAACAAGCAGAGGGGTAAGGCAGCCCCAAAAATGAACCTGCCTCAAGCATTCACACCTTGGGAGGTGGGAGGGGTGGGGGGCAATGTGGAGGGAGGCATGGAGAGAAATGGCCCCGGCTTCATAAGTCTTTGCAGGGTCATTTCCTAGTCATTGCTTAGACCTGACTATAGGTGTTAGGCTTATACTTAGTCTGTTCAAGCTACTTGTGTGGAAACACCCTCATAATGGCCTCTACACACTATATACAAATCAGCTTCTTGGAGCGTAAGCATGTGTGCCTTGCATGTTAACAGCTTATCAAAGTTTTAAAAAACAATGACTGTGCCATCAGGATGATTTACGAAATTTCCTAGCCAAAACTTCAACAAATCCTGTTGGAAATATGCCATAAATCTTATTTTAAAACCTCAGTATGTTATCACTATCTATAAAAGGCAGAACAATTATTCATAGGAACCTATTTTTAACAGTTAAGAACCCACAAAAATTATTCCAATATCATCCTATATATATACTGCCGAAAACCTGTACAACACTGCCTTAGATTATTGTGTGGAAACGCCGGACGCCCTCTTCCAGAAGTACATATCTAATCACTCCAGAACCTACTCTCTGTATACCAGTATGTAGGTATAGAAGTCTACTAATGAAAAAAAAAGATACAGACACCACATATTCCATACCTCCATTGCATTATTTAATTTGAAAAGAAGTAGTCAACAGATATCAGTTTTTCTCTCATACAAAAGCATGGTACCTGGGCCCAATAGGTCAGGTTAACATAGGTAGACATTGATTCCAATCACATCTATTAACTTGTATCATGTTACTGGAAGAGGATTGGTACAATGAACATATTTCTATTTGTATTTGACTTTGCATTCAGTTTACAGTACAGGGTCTTTTTGAAATTCCAATTAGGTCCACCATGGACACACCACACACCTGTCTACATCCCTTTGGTACTGATATTACTGAAATTCATCTCTAAAACACACATTGCCAACTTGAACATACTTATGTAACCCCCGATTAGTACACACTCAGCCCAATAGCTGGGTGTCATATAAACTTTCTGTACCAAGCAGTGACATGTTTTGAGTTCATAGATGGCAGATATGTGCCTCCGGTGCATGACATTGTGCATGCATCTGTTTTGGTATTTCTTTTCTTTTACAGCAACAGAAAAGATGAACCAATGTATTTCTGAACACAGATCCAGTGAGACAGTACAGTAGAAAGTTGACCCCATGGTTAATATAATCTAGCTTGTATGCAATAAAGACAGATATGCTCTGTCTCTCAACAAAATCAAAATGTGATATTGTACGGATCAGTATTAGAAGCCTTCCAGGTAAAGACATCACTACAAATACAGTGCACACTGTAAACATTATGATCATCAAGTTTGTGTTTTGGGTTGGAGATTTAGATATTGTGTATTTGACTCTGAATCTTCTCTTAGAATAAACTTTCCTTATTGTCAGTATATTCAGGACAAGAATAAAACAAAATGGTATGACAGAATACATCATTACTAAAATAAGTGAGTGGATTGTCTCAAAAAGTGCTGCATTAAATTCATATGAATTACAAAAGTAGATTTTGTCCCACATGATAACATCTGAGGTGAAGAGAAGTGGCAGGCTAACAAAAGCCATCACTATGATAAGTGTTAGAAGTGTGAGAAATGTTCTTCTCTTTGTACAAAAGGTGTTTGCCTTCAATGGCTTAAGTACAGCCACTGTGCGTTCAGCAGATATAAGTACAATTAACCAGGAGGAAATATTACATGCAGTGAAATAACTAAATATAAGTGTAGAGCAGAACCATGCAGATGATGACAAGGGTAGTAAGCTGTATATTCCATCCTGCCTGAAGATGATGGCCCACAAACACACATTGTCAAAGACTGCAAGCACCAACAGCAGGATCATAAAGACAGAGGTCTTCATGAGGGAGCCATAGATTATCACAATGATAACAAGGCTGTTAAATAGTGTTCCTATTCCACAAATAGTCGACGTCACAATTGTTTCCAGTTGGTAGATCACATGCTCAGGTTGAGACTCAACAGTGGAGTTGTGTCCAGTGATATTATAGCAAGAGATATTATTAAAATCCATGTCTTGTCCCAACAACTCCACCTTGTAAAAGATTATTGGTTCATGGGTAGATCTGAAGTTGGTTTTACACTGAATCTGCTTATATATAGCAATCAAAGCTATACACAAACACTTTATGGAGTAAAAGTTGATTCTCATGTAACATGTTAGTCTGAATCACAGGTGGCAAAATGCCACGAGACACCAGTTCTGAACAAATATCATTAATGTTTTGCCTTACTCACACTCTAACTATGCGAATACTGCTACACAAAGGTCAGGTTTCTGATAAGAGCTATTTGATCAGTGATTGTACCGATAGATTAATTACAGCCAAAGTGACACTGTAATGTTTGTTATTGGCACTACATCAATCCACATTGCTCGTTATACATACTTCCAGTCCATTAACTGCAACCTGCTGTCTACTTTGTCCCTTAGACTGGGCTGTTTCTCAACACTTTATTATTGTAGATTTGGGTTGATACTAGGAAACTTTACCACATGTGCATTGACTATTTGGCATGGTCTTACCTTGAGACAGCAGAACTTCAGGTTGGAATGATTAAGGACTAATGACATAATTATGCATCTACCTATGGATAGAGCTAAAAATGCGGATTGTTATTGTTGTTAATTCATGAGACCATCACTTTACTACAATTTGTCACTGACCTTTTCTGAAAAGAATGAAATAAACTTTGAGTAAAAGCCGACGCCTCTAGACTAGATGAACCCTCTGCTCCATATGAAATGAAAATGCATTGATCTAATTGATTTAACCCTGCATCTAGTATGGCAGGGCATGGTGAAGTGCTTATTGTCATACATTGATTAATCATGCTAAGCAAGATAATATATTAAAAGTCATACTAAAAATGAAATTATACAGTTACTGCATATTTAAGTGGTATTTGATTTACAAATCACAGACCATACTGTCATCGTTGCTTTAGAATATTACCTTGTGGAATAAAGAAACATTATAAACTCAAATAATTGTATTTCCTCTGTTCAACTGACCACTATTTTAGCCTAACATCAATAAAGGTTTTTCCTAACATCAATTATAGTCCGGCAGTGAGATGCTGAATAATGGCCTGACCCAAAATTCTCAGGTATAGTATTTTTCTCTCTTGATTATTCATTTATAGGGTCTGGGTCATTGTTTCTAGGGGGGTGTTAACATGCCACCCTTGAGCATTTTTAATTATTCATGGTTGCCTAGCAACCAACAAATTTTGACAACAATGCTTAGATACATGCATTTTGGTTCTCTATGTGACATATTAATCTTTACCTACCCCTCCTAATTCTACCACAAGGAATCCGTTGGTGTCATTCACATGTTGTTAGGTTACTTAGCTGCCTAGCAACAGCAGTTTTATCATAAAAATCGCCAGCAACGGGTAGAAATACTGATCACTGGGAACATTGAAGGCTACCTACCCCCCCTAATTCTACCACAAGGAATTGATTGGTGTCATTGACATGTGGCTATGTTACTTAGTTGCCTAGCTTAGGTTGTGCATGTGCATCTCTCTACTAACTGTATCACTAGATGTGGTCCACTCAGGAGAAGTGGTCCATACCTTTGTGAGTACACTACTAGAAGGCTTTCTCCAGGAAGGCGTTTCACCGTATCATACAGAGGGGCCGTATGTGTCTTTTTTGCGTTTCAGTTCGTTTTTGCGTTTCAGCTCAACATGTCCGCATCTTACGGAAAAAGATACGGCCGGCCGTATGTACATACGGCGAAAATTGCGTTTCAGCTCAACATGCGGAGCACAAAAATTCCGCATCTTTGGCGTATTTAGTACAAGATATACGGAGGGGTAGGGGGGGGTGCTATGTCAAAAAATGCACATATACCCTGTTTTTTAGGGCCGTATGTGTCTTTTGCGTGCCGTATGTGGTATTTTTGCTCCGTATGTGTCATATCACTTCAGATTGTAATGGTGATAAAGAGATGGGGATGGTAGGGGCCGTGAGGAGATGGTATGGGCCGTGAGGAGATGGTAGGGGCCGTGAGGAGATGGTAGGGGCTGTGAGAAAATGGTAGGGGCCGTGAGGAGATGGTAGGAGCCACTACTACCATTTCGTCACCACTACAGCCAGCTCTGTACTCTGTTGTCTACCACCGTTTATACACAAGGAGTCTGTGGGCAAAGTTTCAGCTCTGTAGGGCCATTATTTACCGAGTTATGGAAGAAAAGACTCTTTTTCATGTAATTTCTCCCAAAATCCATATAATTTTTTTTTTTTTTTACCATGAAGGTAGAAGTTGGACTTAACTTATTTACCCATTAAAATAGTTCTAGGGCCATTTTATTACATATTTATATAGCACATTAAAAAGGGGGACCACAGTCCATGCATCTAGACAGGCAAAAGATATCGACCCAACAGGCCATCGTAGAAGTGTTACTACCTTGCCAATTCCGGGCTGTGTTGGTGCTGCCACCTAGAGGCTAAGTCATGCTGGCCTCAACTCCTCTGATATATATATAAGGTAATGGAGACCGCAAGCCAAACGGGGGAGGTTATGTGGACCTAAACCAATATTCTGTAAGCTAGTACAGTCCCCCACCTCCCTTCTCCCTTTTTAAAGTGCACATATATATGTAAAAAAATGGCTCTAGGATTGTTTTAATGAATAGATAAGTAAAGTCCAACTTCTACCTTTATAATTAAAAAAGGATAAATTAAAAAAATTGATTTTCAACGAAATTATACCCAAAAATGTCTTTTCTTCTGTAACTCGGTAAATAATGGCCCTACAGAGCTGAAACTTTGCCCACAGACTCCTTGTGTTTAAACAGACAATAGCTATCAGAGTACAGAGGTGCCTTTCCCGACCTTTTATATCTCTTCCCCGACCTATCCTGTCCCTTCCCAAACCTCTCCTGTCCATCCCCTGTCTCTTCCCCCAACATACGGACCCTATATATACCCTCCCCAGCCTACCTCCATATGTTGCTACATATTATGACGTCACAGAGGGAATTCCCTAGGGGTTTCCCGTAATGTAGACTGGTTTTTGCACATTTTTCTAAAAGAGACAGGTGACAATGTCCGTATCTTGAGAGGGCCGTATGTTGGATGCCTTATGTTGATATTTTGTAAAAAAAAATACGGAGGGTATGCGGAGGGTCAAAAGAAACGGAAAATTTGCTTTGGTGATATTTTGTCCGCATCTTGACCGCATCTTTCGGCCGTATGTTGTTTTTTATACTAACATACGGTGAAACGCCTTCCAGCAGGCAGCTGTCTGTGACACACTCAGGGTACACAAAGCTAGACTAATGAACAGGACACCTTTCTAGGTGGCAGCACGATGTACATGTCTGTGGTAGAGGTAGGTTCTCACCAAAGAGTGTATATTCTGACAATTGGGTTCAATGGGATCATCATTTAAATTCACCTAATGGTAATTTCTTCATGATGATATGCAACTTAAGATGTTGCATCAACTGTAATCCTTGAAATCCCTACTTTGGATGTTCCACAGTAGAGCACTTTCTACCTACATGACATTGGCTTTATAAAATGTCATCATAACATTCAAATGTATGTAAAGCTTCTAACCACACATACATACACATGAATTACCGTACCACACATTACACAGTAGAGTGCCATGGCCTGCTATGATGGAAACAAGATATTGAATACATATACATATACATATACATGCCCTTTAGCCGGTGATCCACCGGCGTAAGTTTCCCACAGTGCCGTCGTGTGGCAACTGCTTACGAGGACACTCGCAAAAATCAAAACTTTTAGATTTCTCCGAGTACAGTTACACACCCCTCGCAACTCACTGTTGCAGAGACTCCCTGCAGCTGATCCATTGACAGAACATTCTCCTCATGTGTACTTGTACAAGTGTCACTCACAGCAAATATGAGACTTTCATGTCCGTGGATCACCGGCTTTTCTCATGCTTTTTCTCATAATGTTTGCAACTGCATTTCAAGTGCCCTTGGTATTGTTCTTACTCTGCAACAATTCAAAAGACTTACAAATGTCTGTCTAAATACAGACCCAGTCATGCAGTACAGTAACAGATTCATGCTGTGATTTAAATTACCCATATTGAAGGCAATTAGCTTAGATATTTGGTTGTGATGGATCATTTCTATTCCAATGTATTATGATATTGTACGGATGATTACTAGAACCCGTCCCGGTAGAGTAGTCACAGCAAAGACAATGCAAACAGCAAGCATAGTGACGGTCAAACTGGTGTTCATACTGGCAGACCTTTGTGGTTGAGATGCCTGGTGTTGGGCTCTGAACTTCCTCTTTGTGTGAATCCTTTTTAATGTCATGACATTCAAGATAGAGATAACACAAAAGGGGATGATGCAGTACACACACCCCAGAACAAGTGAATAGATAGTTTCAATAAGGGATCCTGATCCAAGTGAGTGACATACATAGATGTCATATTCTTCATGAATGGTACAGGTGAATAAAATTGGAAGGGCAACAACGCAGATCACAACAACTAATATAACAATAATGAACATTATTTTTCTTTGTGTACAATAGATGTGGGCTTTCAATGGAAAAAATACTGCAATAAAACGCTCAGTTGAGATGAGAACAATTAACCAAGAGGAAATATTAGATGCAGAGTAAAACAAAAAGAGAAGTACACGACACAGCCATATTGATGAGGAAAAAGGAAGCTGGTCATACACTTGCAACAATATAATAGGCAACAGAGATAAGTTATCAAAAATGGCAAGAACCAGGAACAGAATCATGAAGACAGAGTTCCTTATGAGGGAGCCATACAGTATCACAATGATAACCACACTGTTCAACAATGTTCCAATCACACAAAGAGTTATGACGCTGATTTGTGTAGCTACAACCATAGGATAATTTGACCCATTTGCAGCTGTGAAATTGTTTTCAGTACTGTAAGAAGGGAGTAAACCATCTTGAAATGTTTGGTTTTCCATGAAATCCATAACATAGACTATTTTCACAATTCTATTGATTCAATTAGCTCGTTGTAAGCTTTAAATGAAGTAGAAATATCCAACTGTTGAGAGTTTTGAATCTGGCTAAGTTGTTCAGGGCACCAATGTCTCTATAGAAGTATTTCTGCTTGAGGTACCGTGCCACCATCTCATGCACAGATCACAAATGAAGCTGTTTCGTCAAGACACAGCTAAGAATACTGAAAGTTGAGACCTTTACTGTTAGCATTTCCCTTACCAAATGTTTGTACTGATATGTGAGACAACCTAAGATATTGATTGTGTGATCTATATCATAGATTTGTGATTTTGTTCCATGTTCCTCTGCAGCTAAGATTTCTTCAGGGGTTTCTGTCAATTCGTCCACATGTGTGTCAATAGACATGACAGTTGGAGTATGGATTATGTTATGTAGCTATGCAAAGGTTTCTCTTCCTTATTCTTCCATTATACATAGCTGGGTTGAAAGTGTATTGAGATAATTTTGTGCTAGATTTGACAATATTCTATGGGCTTATATATCTTCATGGACCTATCAGTCTAGAAATCAGTGGGTACTCAAAAGTCTTATATTTGATAGATTCTACCTTTGTTAGCACAATGCAAAATCATTGCCTTCTAGAGATACTATGCTCATTATTACAGTTCCTTAACAGGTTTCACCATGGTAGGCATCACTTTTATTTTTCATGATCTATAATCAGTATTTCGAATATATATTTTCAAGCAAGACCAAATCAAATTATCACTGTATCCTAATAATTTAGTACTGCAGGCTAAATGAGAGAAAATTGACAGATATGGTAATGATCATGATGCTCTGCCCTCTAAAATTATAAGTCAAAAGATGCTGTCAGCAATTGTGTCCAAGATCAATCTCAGCATTAGGCACACACGCCCATGTCACACAGTAACTGACCCAACAACACCTCCAGCAACAGAATTAATCATATTTTCTATTTGTAGATGTCGAAACATTGAGAATGCTTCTGGATATTTGCAGACCTGGTGACCTTTCTCATCCCTGCAGATCCCACCCAAAGAATGTTAAAAACAAATTAATGATCTAATGCTTACTTTTGATGTAGCTTACATTTAGCTACATCATGTATAGTTTCCAGTGCTAGTCCCACAATACAACTGCCAGAGACCTCATCTCTATAAATGAAATTCTGCAGAAAGGAAATGAAAACGAGGGAACACAAATCAGAGATAACAAGCCTGTTGTAATTGTGACGATTATAGCAATGAAGATTATATTAGAAAAAAAGAGTATGTGTACTAGGAAGCATCACAGAAGAAAATATTGAAATTCCTAACCTTATCCCTAAGCCTTAACCTAAGAATCTAGATTTTGATTATGCCGAGATTATCAAGATTACGGTTTTAACGTTTGTCTATACACTCATGTGGGCTACACTGTATATATATATATATATATGTATATATATATATATTATATATTATATATATATATATATATATATATATATATATATATATATATATATATATGCATTCTGTCCATGGCCAAATATTGTATTAGCTGTAACTACTGTAACTATGGTAACTACGGTAACTTCATATTGATTGTTTCAATTTGTATGATCACTATACTAATGATGTAGACTGACATTGGCAATGTTTGCCCTTTGCTTTATCTTATAGGGAGAAGTAAGAAATTATATGGGACAGTTAACCTCATTGACTATGCATCACTTTCAGTAGACAACAGACTAAAATGTGTATGAATGCTATAGATCCTGGCTTAATGTTTTCAGATGGCCTTTGTGTTTACAGAACTAATGGCATCCCTGTTTAACATGGGTTACATGTCTATGTACTCTTATTGCCACTCAATATTACTTCCATGCATAAAGCTACAAGGTTGCGGGAATACACAACAAAGCAGAAGTATACCAATGAGTCAGTTATCTTGAGAGATTACCAGGAGGAACTTGATGGTTGCTTACAAGAAGTTATTGTAGGAAATTATCAAATCTTCTTCGAAATATTGAATCATTCATTGATCATTCAATATATCTAGCGCTGATTAGCATATATAGTGCATATTTGTGGGAAGTTGTTGCAGCATGGATCACAAAGTTGGAAACCAATCATCATACAACAATTCTGAATTACATCCCATTACTACTGCTTACATGGACAATTCAGATAACCTAGATGCCAGTGTCTTCATAGACATTATATTTGCAAGTGTTGGAATAGTGATGAATACCCTTGTTGTGGTAGTGATTACATTTGGTTCCCTCATGAAGACATCAGTCTTCATGATACTGCTGCTGCTTCTAGCTATTGCTGATAACATGACATTGTTATTTGTGATCTTAGGACAACATGCCATTTACACCTTATTTCTATTTCCGTCAGCAATGTGGGTTTGTCGTGTAAAACTATTTTTGGAGTTTGGCACTTCTACTGTTTCCTCTTGGTTAATTGTAAATATAACTGTAGAACGCTTCATTGCTGTGTTTCATCCATTACAGGCACACATTTATTGTACAAGGAGAAAAGTCTTCTGTGTCACTTTCACTCAAATTATTACAATATGCATCATTCACCTCCCAATATTATTTAGCACATAC
The DNA here is from genome assembly GCA_947462335.1 of Harmothoe impar. NCBI lineage: Eukaryota > Metazoa > Annelida > Polychaeta > Phyllodocida > Polynoidae > Harmothoe > Harmothoe impar. The sequence goes on along the minus strand of OX381720.1, from coordinate 2,489,994 downwards.
AATAAAGTAGAAGACACTGCACAAGTCTGTCACCCGTTTTGGGCTTCATCTTTGCTGGAAACACTTTTGATACTTCTGAGTGCTTTGGTGTATAGTATCTTACCATTCTGCATTATCTCAATTCTAAATGTTAAGATACTGAGGAAGATCCTTTTACAGAGACGGCTCAGAGTTAAGCTCCAAAAATATCAGCAAAAGAAATCTGCTGATATAGGAGCCCTGGTTTTCACAATGTTGGCAGTATGCATTGTCTTTATAGTGACAACAATGCCAAATGGGATTTGTAATATTCTCTTCTCCTTATCCAGATATATTGGTTTAGATTTTATACCAAGAGATTATCCTGTAATCATGTTCATACACAGATTATGGATCCTCAATCACTGTGTGAATTTCTTATTGTACTGCCTGACCGGGTCTGTGTTTAGGCAGACATTAGCGCGTCTTCTCTGCTGTTGTAAGAGAGACAATTCCTCAAATACTATTGAAAGGCGATGTAAAACAGTGCAAGAGACAGTTGCTTGAATCATCTGAAGTCATGGCTGTGGACACATCATCTATTGCTCACTGTGTCAAGTCCCTGTGTCAGTTCCTCCCCTTGAAGTTCAAGAATAATGACATTATAGTTGAATAGTGAAAATGACTATATTAGTCCACCTTTGAATTATGCTCTCAACCAAATATGAATACCATTTATTGGGCCCGGACATTTTTGATGACATTGCACTTTGCTTCCTTTTTACAATTTTGTTGCTATTGTATATAATTATGTATGTTGTAAATATATGTCATTCATTATTCTTGTTTCACTCACCCTCACCTTACCATGAATATGAGTAAACAAATGAACAACCGACAAACAAATACTGGATGTCATTATATTGATGTAATAACTTTAGTCGTATAATTTGTTCGTGGAAATCAATAAAATTGTTTATATAAAAGTAATAAGCTTGCGTTGTTACATGTATTGGTACCTGGTAGCTACCTCAGCCTCACGCTCCCCCTAGAGACCTGAGCCTGAACTATATGAATGCATTCTGATCCCCAGCACCTGTCTTCAATAGGTCATTAGGCAGGAGCTTCCTTTGTGTAATATTTGCTTGTGAGTTCATGGAGGAGGTCATCACTGTGCATCCAAAGTAGCATCAAGAACATACATGTTATCGTTTTAATAACTCGTTATTAATATAGTGCATATAGCATTTAGAGAAGTTAGTCTTTATTACTCTGAGAGCACATAAAATCAAAATACAATGACAGTCACACTAAATGCATCTTGAACAGATCTCAAATATGCCTTGCAATTGAATGTAGCCTGACCTAGGGACAGGTGGCATACATAATGAGTAGTGTCTCCTGAGAGCACCTGGACAGGAACTTCCAGTAGCTGCTTGCCGGCCACCTTAAAGTTTGGCCATCAACGATCGGGCCATCTACAAACACAGCCTAGAGGTGTATTTAGACATCACCACACCACTTTAGAATTAAATCTAATAATGACAACCTGAATATACAATGAGTTAAAAGAGAACGACACCCAGATGTTTCTAACATAAGATATGGCAAAATGCTAGAGATCCCTTGGTTCATGCAGGAAAAAAGAATGAGTCCTGAATCAACTGCAGAGATAAATTTTCTTTTGACATTTCGATTACAATCAAATAAAACTGCATTTAAAACTGAATCTTGAACTCTATCAGTATATTGAAGGTTTTTTGTCATAGCTTGGAAAATTGCAGGCCCTTGAAGACATTTTCTCATGCTTGAGCTCATGTTGGAGACTGCATCTCAATGCCCCCTCTCAATTTTCCCACTCTGCAACACTGAAAAAGGCTAATAAAAGTTTGTCTAAATACAAACCCTGTCATGCAGTACAGCAAGAAATTCATGCTGTGATTTACGTTGTCTAATTCTAATGCAAAGATGAAATATTTGTTGTTTGGATGTATAATATCTATATCAATGTATTCTGATATTGTGCGTAGGATAATAACAAATCGTCCAGGTAAAGTAGTCACAGCAAATACAATGCAAATTTTGAGCATTGTGATGGTCAGACTGGTGTTCATACTGGCAGATCTTCCTTGTTGAGATGTCTGGTGTTAGGCTCTAAACCTCTTCCTTGTATGAATCCTTTTCAATGTCATTACATTCAAGACAGATATAATGCTAAGAGGGATGATGCAGTAAACACATCCAAAAAAACCTGAATATATGGTTTCAATCAGGTGTCCGGATCCAAATGACTGACATAGGTGTACCCTATTCATTTCTTCAATGTTATAGGTAAATATGAGTGGAAGGTCAACAATACAAATCAAAACAACTAGTATCACAATTATGAGCATTATTTTGCCTCTTGTACAGTAAATGTGAGCTTTCAGAGGAGAGAATACAGCTATGAAACGTTCGGTCGATATTGATACAATTATCCAAGCAGTAACACAAGATGCAGAGTAATATGCAAACAGAATAATACGGCAGAGCCATATCGATGAGTTTAAAGGAAGGTAATTATACATCTCTACTAAGGTACCAAACAACAGAGATAAATTATCTAAAACAGCCAGAACCAGTAGAAGAAGCATGAAGGTAGAAGTCTTCGTGAGAGAGCCATACCTTATCACAATAATAACCAGACTGTTCAACACTGTCCCAATAGCACATAGAGCTACACCTGATATGTGGTCACCCAACATTAGGTAATTGGTGTCATGCGTGGCTTTGATATTGCTGTCAGTACTGTTACCATGCAGCATATAATCTGGAAAGATGGAATATTCTATAAAATTCATAATGTAACAGGTAAACTCAGTGATACTGAATGATAAAATAGATCTTTAAATCCTTAAATGCAAAGGATCATTAAAAGAAAGTTTGAGCCTAATCAAGTTGAAAAGGTCAATGAGCTCTCCGTAGAGATAACCATGTAGAACAAATAAATACGCTTCATCTACAGAATGCATATAGTTTCTCCAAGACACAGGTAGAAATGCTTAGAGTTGAGCCCCTTCACTGTTAGCATTTCCCTGGGACAATGATTATTCCATTGCAAGAGCTATTCAAATATGAGTTAGGAGACACGCACATCAGAGATTGGCTGTTCTCTTCCATGTTTGCCATGTCCTACAGCCGGCACAATCTGTCTGCCTCTGGACAAACACAGCAAGTCTCTTTAAAAGACACACAGATAGGCAGTTCAGCAATGATTATGATAATGGACAAGATGCTGGCATTCCTTGATTCAATTCAATACTAAATTCATTGCATTAAACCAGGCACTGATGTCTACTTTTATGAGAGAATATTGGGACATATATATTTTTAACTTAAAATGTCAGTTTATTGAAGAAAACTAAAATAAACCAAAGAAAAAGCAAGTCCGCTATTACATTATATTATTTCCCATCTCATGACTCCATATTCACCATCAGATCAATTTTGGCCAGTAAAGAGGCTTGGCAGATTATAAAGATCACTCTGTATATGGAAGATGACACATTAACCCCGATGGGGATATAGGAGCCACTTTACTAATTCTGTATGAATCTAAAACCCAATAGCATCAATCACAAACCCACAGCTACATCATGATCATCCCACTGATAATGACAGGTTGTCCAATTATGTAAACCTAAAAACCATCAGGTTTGTATCACCCTCTTCAATAGTTGGTGTTAGATTTCATTTCAGATGCAAAGCATCTTACACAATATAGGAAAAAATTGTATTAGTTCCTAGATTCAATGATAAAGTCAGCATTGTGTGGTGTAGGGTTACCTCAGATAGTCACATGCATCTTAAAGATGGCAGTTGTGAACAATTTTGGCCGATTAAATAATCAATTATGCTGATTGCTCTGTCTGATAAGGCAGAATGTAATGTGAGGTATATCAAACACTTTGGACATACACAACCACTGTGCACTGCTTATGCTCTGCACTTCTCTTTCTGAATTCTGAAAACTTGAATCAGAATGGAAGATATCAAAGAAAATACATCAATACTTAATAATGGTGTGTATTACGAGAATACAACAAACTATATGACTAATTCACTTGAGGCAAATGGTGTGGTCTGGTTTGTCTCTGCTTCTATGTGGTATCGGGATGGTTTTGAACAGTCTTATCATATTTGTAATTAGTTATGGCTCTCTCTTAAGGACATCAGTCTTCATGATACTTCTTTTAATTCTTGCTATTGAAGATAATGTGACATTGTTATTTGTGGTTTTGAAACAAGGTAGAATATATACCTGGCTACCTTATGCATCATCTTTCGAGGTGTGTAGCTTCATCAATTTCATGGAATATATGTCTGCCGCTACTTCCTCTTGGTTGATTTTGTTTATATCAGTGGAACGCTACATTGCTGTTTTTCACCCTCTGAAGGCACACATGTATTGTACGCAGAGAAAGCTGTTCTTTGCCATTTTAATTCTGGTTGTTATAATATCCATACTTCATCTCCCAGTACTGTTCACTTGTGACCTAACCAAGGCAGGTTCTGCGTATATCTGTCACACCTTTGGGTCTGCGTCTTTGCTTGAGATGGTCTACATCTTTGTACTTGTACTGATGTACAGCATCATACCCTTCTGTGTCATATCTGTTCTGAATATGAGGATACTCAGAAAGATCCTCTACCAGGAATGGTTCAGAGCTCAGCACCAGCAAAGGTCTTCTGATAAAGGAAACCTTATTTTTACAATGTTTTCTGTATGTATTGTCTTTATAGCAACCACATTCCCGAATGGGATTTGTCAAATCTTCTTCTCCATATCCAGATATACTGGTTTAGACTTTATACCAAAAGACAATTCTGTAGTAATCTTTATAAAGCGTTTCTGGATCTTGAATCATTGTGTGAATTTCTTGTTGTACTGCCTGACTGGGTCTGTCTTTAGGCAGACTTTAGTCCATCTCCTGCCCCGTTGTAGCAGAGACAATCCCTTGCATGCCACAAAAAGGCAATGTAGAACAGTTCAAGAGACTGTCCTTTAAATCATATTGAGGTTATTGCTTTATCTAGAGGAGGACACTCAGAATGTGTGTTACTACCAGGAAGTTTTGAATTGTCTAAGAATCAAACTTCATCATGAAATTGTCAGTCAATTATATTATCCTTCATAGTGCTGCAGTTATTGGTGTTATCAAGTGATATAATTCATGAAATAGCAATTTGCATTTCATAAATCCTAGGCTGTAGATTTAGCAGCTTAATTAGTAGTTTGTCATCTACTCAATTGAAAACCATTGAGCATTTACACACAAAAATGCAATGGTGGTTACTGCTCGAAGGTCATGCAGCCAGTCAGGCTAGCTGAGGGCAGAATGAACATTTGCAACATAAAGTACACATGAATAGTAACATGCAACTCCACAGTTTTCTAGGATTACAATTGAGCATCTTGCTCTACAAATAGGTAACCTTGGTAACTGCTATTGTCATGTCCGATGTAAGGGTATTGTCTGAGCATGTGGGTCAATTATTCGTAGAATCTTGTAAAATGTTGTGTAATTAATATGTTTTGTTTAATTTGCAATGCCCTCAGACTTTATTCAGATATTTTATGAATATCAAAATAATGCATATAAATAACAAAATAATCTGTCATCACACCAAAGTTGTCAAGTGATCACATTTAACTTTCATCATACAGGATGAAAGATTATAATCAATTGCCAATCTCTGTTCAATCAGTTGATTAAAAAAAATCTATTCTATCATTGTCACTTAGGGTTGCTTGTTTTGGACTTTTTGTCCAGACCTTGGATCAGATTTCTTTACCTTGTATAAAAACAGGAAAACCATTCATACTTCATCAATTCTCCCCTTTAGGTATACTAATGTTTATTGGTATTCACAGGGGGCCTTCCATGAAGAATGTACGCCAGGGGGTGGGGGGTCATGGCAAATGCATACAAAAGCGTACATGAAAACAGGGGGGGGGGGTCCATAGCCATTCTAGCTTACTCTTTATGTACACATTTTCAATTTTTGTTAGAGAAATCAGGGCAATCCAAACTTTTCTTTTGTGGATAAAACTGACTTCTTAATGGCCCACACATAATATAGCTAATGCAGTTGCATTACATATATGACTATGTCAAACTGTTAGTTTCTTTTGTCAAACATCAGTGTTGCTAAAATGACATCGACACATCAGCTTTTGCGGATGTAGAATTCTAATGGCCAATGTGAGACCATCAGACATTGGCCATAATGGCCGGCCATGACTTCAGCTTTCCAACAGTAAAATAATTTTTCATATAGTCCTGTCAGAACAGAAGATATGGCTATGTGACCATTATTCAATGGATTAACAATTTGTCAACACATGTTGGCAGTTGTCATTAAAAATACATGTGCACCTATCAATATAAATTACCTTAAAACCCCACCTGTAAGCCAAAATTGAGTTTAAGGTCAAGAATTTGGCTTATATAAAATCCTTTTTAGATTCATGAGAACCCTGCCTATAAGCCAAATGTGAATTTTGAGATCTTAGGGTCATTTTAGCCCAGACTCTGACCCTACAAAAAAGAGGGTAAAAACAGATTCAGGTCATTCTATTTAATCGATATACCATGTGCCATTAGTTTAACATTATATACTTCATGTACAAATGAATTGTAGGCCTAAAAATTCAGTCAAATCACTGACTAAGTTTTTATACTTTTCTAGACTATTTCAAATATCCTCATCCAAAACCCCTCCTACACTGATAATAAAGCCTATAGGCAGTACTGACTACACCATCATATTTTGACCCCAGTGTCAGGGGACTTTACAACTTAGTCACATATTAGTCATAAAGATAGTCAGGAGTGACTATATGTGGATCACACAAATTGTGTGATCCACATATAGTCACTCCTGACATATAGTCACTCCTGAATGTGTGCACGGGAAACAGTTAGGATTCAAATTTGAATGGTCCATGGACTTCAAGTAGGCACATCCTCTCCTAAACCACTGTTCTATGGATATCCCTGCTTGTTATATGCTATGTTACAGTTGACTATGACAACTCAAGATGTTATAGGGTGCATGAGTTCTCATGTTTGATAGAGTTATCATGGTAATTTGTTCCAATTTTGATAAAATAGAAATACATGAACAGTGTATGTCTAGACTGACAGAGCATAATAGGCCTACACAGGAGCCTGTCACCTGCTCTGCCTTATCCTAGCCTGTCCCCTGGCCTGTCTTATACTAGACTGTCCTCTGGCCGGCCTTATCCTAGCCTGTTCCCTGCCCTGCCTTATTCTAGCCTGTCACCTGCCCTGCCTTATCCTAGCCTGTCCCCTGCCTTGCCTCATCCTAGCCTGTCCCTGTCCTATCCTAGCATGTCCCCTGCCCTGCCTTATCCTAGCCTGTCACCTGCCCTGCCTTATCTAAGCTTGTCCCCTGGCCTGCCTTTTCTTAGCCTGTCCACTGGCCTACTTATCCTAGCCTGTCACCTGCTGTGCCTTATCCTAGCTTGTCCCCTGCCCTACCTTATCCTAGCCTGTCCCGTGCCCTATCCTAGCATGTCCCCTGCCCTGCCTTATCCTATCCTGTACCTGCCGTGCTTTATCCTGGCCTGTCACCTGCCCTGCCTTATCCTAGCTTGTCCCCTGGCCTGCCTTGTCCTAGCCTGTCACCCGATCTGCCTTATCCTAGCCTGTCCCCTGCCCTGCCTTATCCTAGCCTGTCACCTGCCCTGCCTCATCCTAGCCTGTCCCCTGCCCTATCTAAGCATGTCCCCTGCCCTGCCTCATCCTAGACTGTCCCTACCCTGCTTTATCCTGGCCTGTCACCTGCCCTGCCTATCCTAGCCTGTCACCTGCCCTGCCTTATCCTAGCCTGTCCCCTGCCTTGCCTCATCCTAGCCTGTCCCTGTCCTATCCTAGCATGTCCCCTGCCCTGCCTTATCCTAGCCTGTCACCTGCCCTGCCTTATCTAAGCTTGTCCCCTGGCCTGCCTTTTCTTAGCCTGTCCACTGGCCTACTTATCCTAGCCTGTCACCTGCTGTGCCTTATCCTAGCTTGTCCCCTGCCCTACCTTATCCTAGCCTGTCCCGTGCCCTATCCTAGCATGTCCCCTGCCCTGCCTTATCCTATCCTGTACCTGCCGTGCTTTATCCTGGCCTGTCACCTGCCCTGCCTTATCCTAGCTTGTCCCCTGGCCTGCCTTGTCCTAGCCTGTCATCCGATCTGCCTTATCCTAGCCTGTCCCCTGCCCTGCCTTATCCTAGCCTGTCACCTGCCCTGCCTCATCCTAGCCTGTCCCCTGCCCTATCTAAGCATGTCCCCTGCCCTGCCTCATCCTAGACTGTCCCTACCCTGCTTTATCCTGGCCTGTCACCTGCCCTGCCTATCCTAGCTTGTCTCCTGGCCTACCTTATCCTAGCCTGTCATCTGCCCTGCCTTATCCTAGCCTGTCACCTGCTCTGCCTTATCCTAGCCTGTCCCCTGCCTTGCCTTATCCTAGCCTGTCCCCTGGCCTGCTTATCCTAGCCATGTCTACCCTGCTGAACCTTGACCTGCCTTCAGTACTTAAGTTTCCCTTATTTCTCATGATTGACTATATCTATTAGTCATAGTGACTACTTTAGACCATGAAACCATTAAATTCTTAGTCACTTGACTATATAGCCCAAACAGCCGATTTAATGGCTGACCATAGGTTGACTATATGACTAACTTACTATAGACATATGTGGACTAACTTGGTGTAGTCGTTTTTGCTACATTCATGTAACTATAGAAATGTAGTCCGTAGTGACTAACATTTTCAGGTCCATTATTATCAGTGTATAAGCCCACTATGAGTTTTCAAGAAGGGGCAAACAATTTTGACTTGCATGTTACTATGTTTCAAACCCTTTCTTACCTTAGATTTTCCAGGTTCACATTGCAGAGATGTATTGTAAGCATTTGGCTGAAGAAGTAGAGGGGGGTGTTAAATCGCTAATTTTTTCGTATGGTTTCAGGGACAGGCTCAAACTTTGCATTTAGGACCCGAAACTCGGCAAAACACAAAAATATTTTTTTCGGACCCCTGCAACCCCTCCGCACGTGGGGTCCGAAGATCAGCAAAGTAGTGAGAAAACAGCCAAAATACAGGCTTTCAGATCCCTACTCAAACCTCACAATGCCTTCATGAAAATGGTCAGAAACCTTCATTTGGGACCAAAATAAACCATTTAAAGTCATATTGTTGTGATTATAGGGGTGTTTCCCCCTCTGGGGATGGGGTGCATCCATGGTAAAATACCGATAAATCAGTTTTTGCCTCTATATTACACTGTACTCAGAATGTGAGGACTTTTGAACATTAATAGTCATTCACAGACACCTCAGCTTGTCTTGGGAGTTAGACAGTGATGTGTTTAAAAGAGGGATGAGGATAGGGAGGGGGCCCAGACCTCCTCCCTTACCCTATACAGACATAAGAGGAGGGCTACCTTAGTCCATCTAAGAACTCTTATAATTTATTTATCCTACATGAATGGCTTTAGCACCTCAACAGAAAACTGATAAGGGACCCGCAGAGACTATTACAGGTTATATTCTTGTGATTGCATGAATACAACCCAAATCGTGGAGGGCCTTTGCTTCAATATATTTGAATTGTCAACATGAGTTTAGATCAGATAGAGATCAAAGTTCTCTATATTCATTTTGAGTTATCCTACCAATGGTCACAACCCCCCCCCCCCTCCATTCTATGCCCAGTACCTCACCCCATGTGTATTCATAGTCAAGATGACTGCTTAATGTTGCTACACTTATTATACATAGTAATTCTATAATAGTTATAGCAGATATCTAATATTAACATCACTAATAACCTGACACAACCATAAATAAAAACCCTGACTCTCCTCCTTAACTAACTGATCAAATGCATAGAATGATGGATGGTAGAGGGGTGGGGAGGGGAGGAGTGTGAAAATGACTCCAAATAAGGACTGGTGTCCATATCTCTCTGTCTACCCCTTGCATGGTTAGTATCCTAGACGTAAGACAAGAGGCACTTATTTAATTCAATTCTCTGAGGTGTTAAATTGATACTCTGAACCCTAAATATTATTGAAGTCAATAATAAACTCTGCAATTATATATCATGTGGAGGGGTAACTAACCTTGATACCTCATTTGCAATGCTAACAATCAGATTTTGCCAAAGACGGGCATACATGCAACATCTGAGGGTGCTGCTATAATATTCAGATATATGAAAATATAACATAGGCCTGGTGCTTGGTAGACCTATGCCATCCCCTATATGGTGTAAAGGGTAAGTTGGTAGAACTCATTTCAAACTTTGAGGACAGATGAATACATATCTTGATATTAGACCAAATATTGAACCCAGATTTTATTTGAAGTACAGTATCCCTCTACCAGCTATAGTAGATACACCTACCAGGGTGATCTCTTTTTTTTGGGGGGGGGGGGGGGCTTTGGGACCCCTCTTTTAACCACACCACTGTGCCACTCCCAGGCATGATACATACCATGAGAGGCAATGCTATGCACCATACTGGTCACATGGAGGGAGGGTTAGGATGATGGTTGTACTGTGTAATATGGAGGCGAGGGGGCGGGGCTATTTCATGGCTAGTAGTTGGGGGTGAGGGGGGGGGGGGGGGGGGTATGGGGTGGACGGGGGTCATAGGGGGTGGTTAACAGGAACAGGGAGCCCTCAAGAAGTTCAAACTATCAGACAGGTCTTATGTTAATAGATTATTTCAGTATAGGGTAATGTAGAGGCGAGGGGGAGGGGAGAGTTATCTGATGGCCATCGGTGCATGTTGGGGGGGGGGTCATAGAGGGGGGTTAACAGAAAGAGGGGACCCTCCAGAAGGGTTTACTCTGCCTGATATTTGATTAGTATTTATGCGGGTAAACTTTATTGTCAGAAGAGCAAGATAAGCTTTTAGCACCCCAAGGAGATTTCTGTTTCATATTTTTACCTTATTAAGCCCAGGTACATAAGTGGAAAGATAAATTTCAACCATATATTTTCATACACAGTAGATGAATACATCAATAACAAACCAGTCAACATATATTAATCTCTAGTGATTACTAGTTGTACAATAATAACATACTATTGCTCATATACCTACTGGGATGACTTTCTGATAATTGGTGCTAAATTTAATAGAAGATTGTGATATTTGGATTTGGATTAGGTAAACTACGCACTATAGACCAATGCAACAAAAAGGGTGACTTTTCCATAAAAATTTGTGTTTACATTGGTTTTCGTGGAACATAGCATTGTCTTTCATGGCTATGTTTGTAAATATCTCACTATAGGAGATTCATCTTAATAGTATAGATTTAAATGGAGGATTTTGAGGTAATATTTAATTACACTTCAGAAATTTCAAAAATCATTCTCGATAAATATTCTGAAAAGTCACCCTTTCTTGCTGCATTGGTCCGCCAACACAATATGTCATATAATACATGCTCAGCTTACATTATATTTGCTCACACACACCACCCCACGCCCCTCTACAGACCCCCCCCCCCACACACACACCTTTGGTAACAGGCTCCATGTGGTAAGTGCATCTCATTATGTACACAGCTGTTACTGCACACAGCTATATGCACAAAGTCACCAACTAATAAGCGAGCCTTGGCAAAGGGGGTATCCTGCATAGTCTTGAATGTCACATAGTCTAGGCATTTATATCATGGTGAATATGGCCTTATTTACTAAGAAGGCCGTATTTCACACCCCTGTGACATAGCCCTTGCCCATATTGCACGGCCTGTTAAAGTCATCAAAATTATTAATTTAACCAAGTGGAATTTTAACGCATATTGTTAATAAAGACTTGGTTTTGCCTCGTGTAACAACCCTCAGTGAGAAACTCTACTTCTGTACCTTTGTCTCTATCTCGATTAGTCTTAACACCTGGGTGAGTCCATCTTTAATCGACCAATGGCTCCCGGGTGACCATCTCAGAATTCATCCTAATTAAGTAGGATGATGGCCCTATATCTTCTGAGTAACATCTGTAAATATGGACTCCAAATTCCAAGTGGTTTGGATGTGGCAGCCCTTTTAGTGGAGGGTAGTGGGCTCATCAAAAGCAGATCTTAAAGCTGGTCCATTTTCACAAGTGTCTCATGTGAAAACTATGGCAACTGGGAACCCACAACTATAGCAATGAAATATTCTATATATGGACAGGGGACACAACATGTAACATTTAAGATATCTCTCGACTTGTAGGGGCAGGACGACTCCAAAGTCAGTCCGAAATGAGGCAAACATTGGAAAAGTCCAACATTTGTAATATCACCTAGATCAGATTACTGATCAAAACACAACTATATATTTAAAAATGATGATGACATATACAGTACTATTGGACATAGCAAGATATACTCTGAAAATACCACACAGAGGGCACTGGAGGTGATCAAAGTTGGGTCACTTATCGAAATGACCCAACTTTGGTGGTCATTTCCTATGTGTGCAATAACTTGAAACACCTGGCTATATTTTTTTCTTGAAACATGGCATCAGTATCTTTCAATTGAGTATAGTCAAAATCTCTTTCCGCACTTTATTTCCATTGAAATCATGTCATGAACATAAGAGAATTGGCTTATTTAAGAAAATCACCTAACTTAGGTGGCCACTTTGGCTATGTCCAACAACATTTTTCACTTTGGGAAATATTTTGCTTGATACAAAACATCATTCTCCTTCAAATAGATATAGCAACAAAATGTTTCTGCATTTTCTTGTAGTTAAAATAAATATTCAAATTAATTTAAAAAATACATTTCTGCAATATGATTATCTACTTGTTATGATGCACTGTGAGTTCTCACCCCTAATTTAGCTCACAGTCAAAGCTCATTCTGGGCATTTGAAGGATCTTAAAGACACATTGCCCTGTAATACAGCTCTAATATTCATGGACTTTGCTGAGAATTATTCCATCACAGTACAGTCAAGTATTGTATTGGGATAACTCCCAGGCAACGCTTCACCCTACAGTTATATACTATTGAGAAGGTGAAGAGTTTAAAGATAGTATCTCACCTTGAATGAACCAAATTTCCCTTTTCATATTGTGCATGTTCCAAAGGACATAGCTTAGGTATTTGTTAAGTATCTGAGCCCTTATAGATGGTCTCTAAATATGTTAATATAAGCAGAATTCACTCGGAATGAGTTACTGTCTACCAGTCCTAAATGCCCCTAACCCTATAACACCACATAGATGAGGGATACCAGCCCTAGTGGCACTCATGAACCCTTGATAGCCTGTTCAGTCCACCCATGAGTGCATTGAAAGGGCAAATTTGAGACTCAATGTGTGTACATTTTAGCCTGAGTACCTGGGTATGCCCATGTGTTGAAATGGGCAGATTTGCCCCCTACCCACCACAGATAAGCTACAAAAGCAGGTATTTCCCTGCAATAAGGTATGTCAAGTGGAAAACAGGTAATGCAAGAGCATGTGAAAAGAGCATAAAGTGTTGTCTGCACTGCGTGAGGTGCAATACTATTAAGACACTATGTACTTGCTTTGTCAGTGACTATCTCAAACACGACAAAGTGAGTGTTTATTCATTCCAGGAAATGTGTCTAGACAAGGAAGACTACAATGTTAAATGAATGTGGCCAAAGGGACCATTGAATACCTTCAGATGGCCTGCCAGAAAAGACATATGGGTCACACCCAAAATCATCATTGTGTGTGCAACTGCAGCCCCAAAAACGACTGATAGAAGAACCTACAAAATGCAACAGAGGGCAAGCAAAGGCATCTGTGACAAGTTTACCAAGTGTAACCATAGCTGATTACAGCAAAATTAGTGGTGAGAACTCACACTGCAATATAACAGGTAAACAATCATATTACAGAAATGTGTTTTTTTAAAATTAATTTAAATATTTATTTTAACTATAAGAAAATGCAGAAACATTTTGTTGTTATATATATTTGAAGAGGAATGATTTTGTAGATCAAGGAAAATATTTACCAAAGTGAAAAATATTTTTGGACATAGCCAAAATGGCCACCAAAGTTAGGTGATTTTCATAAAAAAGGCAATTCTCTTATATTCATGACGCAATTTTGATAGAAATAAAGTCCTGAAAGAGATTTTGACTATACTCGATTGAAAGATACTGATGCCATTATTCAAGAAAAAAATATAACCAGGTATTTCAAGTTATTGCACACATAGGAAATGACCACCAAAGTTGGGTCATTTTACTAAGTGACCCAACTTTGATCACCCCCAGTGCCCTCTGTATTGTATTTTCAGAGTAGATCTTGCTATGTCCAGTAGTACTGTATATAACAACACCATATTTATATATATAGTTGTGTTTTGATCAGTTATCTGATCTAGGTGACATTTTAAATGTTGGACTTTTCCAATGTTTGCCTCATTTCGGACTGACTTTGGAGTCGTCCTGCCCCTACAAGTTGAGAGATATCTTAAATGTTACATGTTGTGTTCCCTGTCCACATATATAGAATATTTCATTGCTATAGTTGTGGGTTCCCAGTTGCCATAATCTTTACATGAGACACTTGTGAAAATGGACCAGCTTTAAGATCTCCTTTTGATGAGCCCACTACCCTCCACTAAATAGGTTGCCACATCCAAACCGCTTGGAATTTGGAGTCCATATTTACAGATGTTACTCAGAAGATATAGGGCCATCATCCTACCCAATAAGGATAAATTCTGAGATGGTCACCCGGGGCAATCTCCCATTTCTGGTCGATTATGAATGGACTCAGCCACCTACTAGATGATGTACTGCTAAGGAAGGTCTCATAAGGATTGTTGTTTTCTGTAGTTAAAATGGATCTGAAAGGATACAAAATTGGTTCAAACCTTTTACATGGTGTATATAATGAATGTATAATAACCTTTTACATAATGTAAAGATATGTTGTGACACTACAGGAGATATACCTTTTAAGACTACATAGGATATTCATTTTGTCAAGGTTCGCTCTTCAGATTGTCCCTGTATACCAGTCATATAGACACACATTCTGCTACCGTCCATGATTTATAGAACTGCATACATTATATTCGATAGCATATATGTGCTTACTGCACACATAATGTTTTTTTTATACATGCATCGGCCTCACAGATTCCAATAGATTGTGTTTGTATTCATCTGAATACATTCACATGGTTGGAAATTCCTATAAAGAGGGATAATCTGTTACGGAAAGGAGGGGGACACAACTTGTCAGCTAGAAAGTGGTCTCTTTCTAGCAATAAGTGGCTGTGGATTAAGATTTCGGTAGACCCCTAAATTCGACACGGCAATTTGGACCTTTCTTAATATTGTCATTCTCCAATCACAACTACAACGGGTTAACACTACTGGAAAAGGTAGGTCATTTCTCTCCTACATCCCTGCCCCCTACTCCCTACCTGAAGGGGGGATCTGAACCGCCCTTGCCCAGAATATCTTCTCCCTGCCCCTGGCCAGGGAAATGATACCCCCTTACACCCCATCATCCCCTACCCCCTCCCTACGTCCCTACTTTCTCCCCTGTCCTTACCTCATTCCATCTCTTACCTCATTTCTCCCCTTCCCACTCCTTGTTCCTTATTGATAATCTCACAATAAGTTGAATTGAAAATAGATTAAAAGTAGAGTATTGTTTTAAAGCTCTAGATTTTAAGGAAATGCTTTAAACATCGTTGTGATGCATGAATGTATCATCCTTTTAAACATTATGGGTTAAACATTACATCCGAGTGTTACTGCACAATATACAGACCTGAAGTGGTCGGTAATGGATGCAATTTGGTCTGAGTGTTATAGAAAAGGCCAAAACTGAAACAAAAAGGGCTTGAATCTGTTTTCAAAAACCATATTTTATGAAAAAAATTGGCATGCATCAGTTTTTCATTTGAAAACACTTCTTTATTTCCAGTTATTCTGGTTTTTTCTCTACTTGTGGCATCATACTGACTCTGATTAAAAGATAGCACTGAGAACAGATTTTGAGGATGCATGTACAACAAGTATATACATTTGAGGATGAGGAAATTATCCTGCCTAAGTTGGATATAAGAGTGGTTCATTGTGAAGAAACAAAGGTAAAACAAAGGTAGGTGTTAACGTTAGAACTGCCTACATGTCCCCCCTCTCCCCCTGGACCGGTTTATATTTATACAACGATTTACCTGACAGGTGTACAAAGAAACCCATTTTGAGAAATCAAATGAAGGTACACACTGAGGAATTCACTTAATCCAAAAGGCCAAATATTGAATGTTTGTTGGTCAGTTGTTTTTTGTGGGTTTCATTTTTTTGTCAAATAAATCCAAGTGACCAGAGTCAAAATATATTTCTTAGTTTCATATGGACACTAATTGAGAAACATGGAGCACCCCCCCTCCCCTCCAACAACCCAACCATCCCCTGCCCCCTCCCGTCTCCCCTTCCCCTCTCCCCCCTCCCCTCTACCCCTTCGCCTCTCCCCCTCCCCTCTCCCCCCTCCCCTCTGCCCCACCCTCCCCCCCCCACACACAAGCTGAACACACAGTGAGTCCCAGCCTGAACTAACAGCCACACACAGGTGTATACAGATATTTTAGTATAGGAATACAAAGTGCTGTCCCTGACGTAGAGCTCGCGGGCTTTAAATGTGTTCATCACTGACCATCTACCCCTAGGGATAGCATACAACCCTCATATCAAATCATCCTACTGAGACTCCTCTATTTAGCACTGGCTACATATCTGTATCCTCCATCCTCACTGGGGAAATATCAGCATCCCTCCCTTCACCTACATCGCAGTCACAGTGATAGCATGGCTTTTATACATGGGGTCTATCTTATATCCTGTTTGATTATTGCTGGAGGAGCTTGTATGAGAGTGGAGAGTGAATTCCGTAAACATAGCAATAATATTTATATATTGTAGGGGAACATAGCTTTACATTATCACCTATTCTGATGTTCTCGTTTTTAAATACTTCAGGTACCCCTTGAAAATGAAGAGGACACACATGGCCATACCTATTGTAATAGTTGTAAACCTTTGTCTAGTCTGTAGTCTGTACCTAGTTTGCAACAACACACAAAACAGATGTCTCATTATGACCGGCTTGCCCTCCAAATCTCTGAAAGCAAAAACAAAATGCCAACCAACACAATCCCCACATACTATGAAAAATAAAACAAAAGAAAAGGGAATACTTGACAAAGAAGGTACAAAGTATTTCAATCTCACAGGACCAACCTACTACAAGCAAAATATCCCATCAAATAGAACACCAAGGCACAGCAAACCGGTAGTTCCGAAAGTAGTCCACTACACCTGGTTCTACCCAAAGGAGAAGTGTACCTTCAGGTTCCACCACCATATATCCCTGTTGAGTGTTTACAAGTATTTAGACCCAGTGAGAATCATATTATGGAATGATCATCCTCCCTGCGGTAAATGGTGGAATGAGACAAAGGCAAGGATCCCTATTTTACAGACTGAGTTCATGCAACTACCCAGAAGCATATTTGGGCAAAACATCAAGGTACCAGAGCATAGAGCAGATGTAGCAAGATTAAAAATTATGATGACATATGGAGGAATATACCTGGATACAGACATGGTGGTGTTTAAGTCATGGGACCCCCTGCTCCATTATGACATGACATTAGGCTCTGTCACAGATTGGAATCTAGCTAATGGTGCTATTGTTGCTGTCAAAACTGCCAAATTTCTACAGCTCTGGGAGAAAGCCTACCATGATTTTAGAGACAATATTTGGGGTTTTAACTCAGTCATAGTGCCTTATAAACTGGCAAAAGCACATCCTGAGTTGATACACATTGAGTGGGGTACCATAATCAGGCCAACATTCCAGGAGACACAATGGATATTTAAACCTGGAATGCTCTGGGATTGGACGCAAAATTATGGTATGCACCTTTACTATCGTTACTACAAAGTAGATCACAACCCTGAGGATATAAAGAAGATGAATTCCACTCTAGGACAAGTGTTTAGACTCATCTATTATAACACAACCAAGCTTATGGATTAATTTCATTGTTTGAGGGTGAGCCCTAAATAACTTCTTTTTACAAAGGGTTATCTCACCGGGGGAGGGGTGTGTGAAATACAAGGTTCTTTGGGTAAATCAATGAGGCTGTGTCATTCCATAAAAATACTAGGTATAGCTGAAAAACTGAAACTCTGCAGTAGAAATCTCTAAGATTGATACACTTTGTAGACCATGTCCATTAGTGCAGGCAGACTTTATCCATGCTTAATGTATTAATGGCACATTACTGACTCACAGGAGTTTGAGCAAGCATGCTCTACAAATATTTACCCCGGAAACCACTCACATGCTATTGTCTTTTACCATGGAAAGTTATCGCTGATCATCTATTTTTTTAGAACATTCTGTACAATGTTCTGCAAATGAATATATCTTGTTTGACTTTATTTAGATTCATAGGAATATCAAAATAACACTTAAGAGAAATAATCTGTAAATGTCTTATCCATCACCACAAAAAAAGTTCTTCAAGTGATTACTATTGGTCTTCATCATACAGGATAAACAATTATAATCATTACCTCATCTCTTTTCCATTTGACATGTCATGCTGACCAATATCCTGTATGTTGGTTGTCAGCATTCTATTACCTGTGTAACTGAGATGTAGCTCAACTCACAAACACAGTGACGTCAATGGAATAATATCGATGAAATATAATCCAATGTCATTCAATCTTAGATCACTTTCCATCCATGTTATTGATCTTGCCGCGGCTATGTAAGTAGGATGCATGGAACATCTGAAATATGATACCTTTAAGAGAGCAAATCCTATTTACTTCATTAATTCTCACTTCATCATGAATCAATTAAATTGATTTTTCTCACTGTCTAGTGTAGGAGTAGAAACATGCTCAGTTGCAACCATTACCTTTCGATTACCCACATGCATCTACAGATTTTTCTGTTCTGACAGTTTGTAGGGAAGTATGTATATGCTTAGAAAGACATTATTGAGTCTCAAAATGCAGTCTACAATTTAATCATTGTTTATCTATTTTGTCATTGTTAAAAGGAGTGTGGCCTCTTTTATACTTGTCCAGACCTAGGGTAAGTTTTTATTACTTTATCAAAGAGCAGGAAAACCATAATGTACTCCATCAAATCTCCCTTCAGGGCACACTAATGTTTATTGGTAACTCAATTAACACAAGACTTACTTTTAGATATCACTCATATAACATGCGTGTATAAGAGATGGCACATGTAAAGATTGAGATAATTGTAAAAGCCAACATACTGCATTGATTTAAACTTTGGGGTGCATGTTTGATGATGAGGATTACTGTTGTCTGATTAAGACACAGGCTACGTCTAAGGAACAAGCATATTTATGCTACTGAGATCCATCACTGAACTGAAAGATGAGTTGACAAAGAAGGGAACATCTAATGGCATCATAAAAAAGAACACACTTAAAGTCTTATTGATGATGTTAAATTTCTCCTGCCTGAAAAGTATCTTTTACAGATGAATTTACATCGTAGAGATTTATTGCACCTTTGAAACAGGAGAAGAATAGGAAAAGAACCCCTATTTACTGCATCAATATACCCACTGCAGGGTGCATTGCTTATTCTGATTACTTCCCGCTACAGAGGTAGCTGAGGTGTAGGCAGCCCGTGCAGTAAATACCTTTTGGATTATCCAAATAATCTGCGGCTCTTTTGACCACCCAAATTCAGAGCTCTCATTAAGCACCTCATTGTTATAAAGGAGGTCTAACAATGGAGAACCAAATTACAAACCAAACAATCGTGGATAATTCCTCCTTGTTTGAGGAAACTACACAATACTGGAATATTACCGGTGATCTAAAACATGTGACACTCTCACCTGAAATAATTTTGACACTTGTATTAGATGGGATTGGGATGGTCATGAATAGCCTCATCGTGATAGTAATAGTCTATGGCTCCCTGATGAAGACATCAGTCTTCATGTTACTTCTACTGGTACTTGCTGTTGCTGATAATACAACAATGTTGTTTGTTGTATTGAGAGAGGGTGTAATATACACATGGCTACCACTCTCATCATCGCTGTGGGTGTGTTGTACCATTATATTCATCAAGTATGTATCGGCCGCTGTGTCTTCATGGTTAATTGTGTTCATATCTGTTGAACGCTTCATTGCTGTATTTTATCCACTGAGGGCACATATGTATGTCACAAGAAGAAAGCTTTTCATTTCCACTTTAATTCTAATTTTAATAATATGCATCATTTACCTTCCTTTATTATTCATTTGCCATATTACAATTGTAGGGGGTGCAAATCACTGTACTGCTTTTCCAGTTGTATCTATGCTCGGAACTCTTTTTCTACTTTTTATTGTTGTCATATACAGCATTATACCGTTCTGTATCATCTCTGTTTTGAACGTAAAGATAATGAAAAAGATAGTTTTCCATAAAAGGTTTAGAGCCGAAAGCCAAAGATATCAGCAAAAGAAATCTTCTGAGAAAACCAACTTAGTTTTCACTATGTTGGTTGTCTGTATGGTCTTCATAATTACCACTATGCCTGAGCAGGTTTGTCTAGTGCTAAACTCGATAGGAATCTTTATTGGATCAGATGTTATTCTGGTGGGCAGTGTTGCGTTCAATATAACAGCTATATTCAGACATTTCAATCACAGTGTAAACTTATTGTTGTACTGCCTGACTGGGTCAGCGTTTAGGCAGGCACTACTACGTCTGTTGCAATGCAGAAGAAGAAAGGCTCCTTCAAGGCAAAGTCAACAAAGATGTAGCACAGTTGAGAATACAGTGTAGAGTCAGTAATTCTTGAAAACTATCAAAATCACATTTACTAAACATGCAAATGTCACTTGCAAACTAGTCAACAATTGATGGTCTTATTAACTAGTTCTATCAGGCAAGTTGGTACCAACGTCATCTTTCTTTAGGATAAAAGCATGACAATATGTTTGTAGTTACTTCTAGTTTATGATTACTTTATCTTCTTGAATTTTAGAAGTGTGAATTCCAAAACTATTAAAGTGTTGCCAAATAATTTTACCTATCTCAGCTATCAGCCTTCTGTATTGTACAAACCTTAATCATAATATAGTTGAGAAGCATATGGCAGTGTGTACAGAAAACTAAGGATATATTTAAGGCAATAGTCCAATGACATAATCAGGTAGAGGACGGGAATAGGTTGTTGGTATGTACTATTTTATTGGTACAGTCTATACAAATAGAGTGTACCAGTGTAGTAGTACGGTGCATGGTTCTGGCGCGTACCATTAATCTGGTACACATTGTGTGACCATTAGACCATGACAACCTAGCTAAGCTAGGTAACTGACCCCCTAGCATGGGTTTGCAGTACTCATAGAACAATGGGTCTTATCTATACCAACACTGGGGGGAATGAGTGGGGGAGAAAACCCCACTTTTCTCATGATTTTTAGATTTTTATGACTTTACCATCCTATAAAAAAATAAAACCAAAACGTAGAGTGATATATCAGTATCTATTCTATTACCCTGTATGTTTAGTTTTATCAGCAAATGTAACACAAAATTCGGAAATTGATTTTACTGGGTCTATATGAGTCCATTTAATGACTGTGTCCTGTTCCATGCATGGTATTTGTTTATATTTAAATTTTTTTAGTTTGTAAATTGGTCGGTACATAGATTGAGATGTCCTCTTTCCAATGGTACCAAACATGATATTTAGTAAATTGGACCTAAAAGAGAAATAAAATGTAAATGCTCAGATATACTGCTGCTGGTGGGAAGGCCATTATACTGGTACGCCCTAGTTGGTGAGTACAGGTACAGCTCATTTAGGCCGTACTAGAATAGTGGGTATGTCCTCAACCTGATAATTTGGCCTGAGCCTTAGGTAGGAATTGGCCTTTACTACTTAATAAACCTATGCTAAAATGCTTGCTTTTCGTAAGAAGGTCGGCCTGTACAGGAACTATGAACACTAATCGAATAACACTGTAGATGTAACAATTGATTACTTGGATGTAAAATGCCTATTCATCTATCAATGATTAATTTAAGATTAGTGAATGCATCTCTGTCCTCATGTAATGTGAGTAAAATCCTAAACTTAGACCTTTTGGCAATCAATATCTTATGTTCCAATGTGTTGCAAGTGAAGAAACAGGAGATGTTAACAGTGAATACCTGCATGTTTTTGCATGTATTTTGCCATTATTTCTATTTAAACATTTCCTTTAACTACTTCTGTCATAGATATTTCAGTATTCTCTTTTATGAGTTGTAAACAGTGTAAATGATTGTACAGGTAGTAGTAATGTTGCGACTGTGTTATTCTATGGATCCAGCGCCCCCGTCATGTTTCCCCTTATGAGATAAATTTCACATTTTACGAGATATATATTCAAAGACACTCAGAAATAGTTTTTTACACTTATATGTGAGATCAATTGCAGGACACTCTCATGCAGTCTAGCCTAAGATAAGTTTCCAGTCAGAGTGGGGATTGTGTATATCGTATTTTCTTGGAAGGGCAATAATGTACATGATAATAACTACATGAAGTCTCAAGATTATAAACATGATTCCCTTGCTGTAGAGTAGTAGTACTATAGGTAGAGAGAACATCAATGTTTAAAAAATAAAGAAGAATATAGTTTCTCACTAAATTATTTCACATTTTAGAAGTGCAACTGTTTATTGATCCGCCAAAAGAACTAATGGTCACTTTGTTTAACGTTGCTCACATGTCATGTCTCCGACCCCTTAGAGGGCCGGTTAGATGTAACATTGATGTACAGTATAATTGCTCTAATGGTACCTTTGTGCAACATTTCTCACATGTCACACTGTTAATGCGTCTACTGCCTTGGAACCCTTAAAGGGCCAGACAGTACTTCAGTGTTATATGCCCTTCATGATGGCCAAGGAATTAGCACATCAAAGCACTATGTAGCCCTCAAATGGTTATCACATCTCATGACATACCCCTGTTAAAATAGTATATAATTATTATGTCACACTAAGTTACGATTTTTCTATTCTCTTTTAATCCGGTAAATTGCTTGATCATAATTAAGGACACAAAAGCACTATGCAGCCCTGAAACGGTTACACAACTAATGCAGCCCTGTTTACCAATCTCATTTATCACACTAAATGTAAATATGTCTAATGTGGTCCCTCTTAAGAGCGGCATAGTGTGTCAGGACATTGTGATTGTACCTACTCTCTAATACTGACTTCCTATGAATCAATTAAATGGATCTTTCTTATCGTCTAGTTTAAGAGCAAAAGTGTGCTCAGTTGGAACCATTACCTTTCTATTACCCACATGCATATACAGATTTTCCTGTTCTGACAGTTTATAGGGAAGTATGTATATGCTTAGAAAGACATTATTGAGTCTCAAAATGTATTCTATAATTTAATCATTGTTTATTTATTTTGTCATTGTTAAAAGGAGTGTGGCATCTTTTGTACTTGTCCAGACTTAGGGTAAGATTTACTTTTGAATATAACTCACATGACATGTGTGTATATGAGATGGTATATCTAAAGGTTGAGGTAATTGAGGAGACACAGCCAACATACTGCATCAATTCTAACTTAGGGGTACATGTTTGATGATGACAATTACTGTTGGTCTACACCTGAGCAACAAGCATATTTATGCTACTAAGATCCAACACTCAACTAAAACATGACAAAGAAAGGAACACCTAATGACATAATACATACAGTACACACTTCAGGCCTTCATGATGATGTTAAATTTCTTCTGCCTGAAAAGTAGCTTTCACAGACAAATTCACATTGTGGAGATACGTTGCACGTTTGAAATAGGAGGTGACTAGGAAGAGAACCCCTATTTACTGCATCAATACCAACTGTAGGGTGCATTGATTATGCTAAAAATTCTCTGCTACAAAGTTAGCTGAAGTATAGCCGGCCCGTGCAGTAAATACCTCTTGGGTTATTCTTATAATCTGCAGCTCTTTTGACCACCAAAATTCAGAACTCTCATTGAGCATCTCAATGTTATAAAGGAGGTCAAACAATGGAGAACCAAATTAGAAACCAAACAATCATGGATAATTTCTCCTTCTCTTAGGAAACCACACAATACTGGAATATTACTGGCGATCCAAAACCTGCAACACTCTCACCTGAGACAATTGTGACACTTGTATTTGATGGGATTGGGATGGTCATGAATAGCCTCATCGTGATGGTAATTGTCTATGGCTCCTTGATGAAGAAATCTGTCTTCATGTTACTTCTGCTGGTACTTGCTGTTGCTGATAATACAACAATATTGTTTGTTGTTTTGAGAGAGGGTGTAATATACACATGGCTACTACTCTCATCATCGCTGTGGGTGTGTTGTACCATTATTTTCATCAAGTATGTATCGGCTGCTGTCTCCTCATGGCTAATAGTGTTCATATCTGTTGAACGCTTCATTGCTGTTTTTTATCCACTGAGGGCACATATGTATGTCACAAGAAGAAACCTTTTCATTTCAACTTTGATTCTAATTTTGATAATTAGCATCATTTACCTTCCTTTATTATTCATTTGCCATATTACAATTGTAGGGGGTGCAAATCACTGTACTGCTTTTCCAGTTGTATCTTTGCTTGGAACTCTTTTCCTACTTCTTATTATTGTGATATACAGCATGATACCATTCTCTATCATCTCTGTTTTGAACATAAAGATAATGAAAAAGATAATTTTTCATAAAAGGTTCAGGGCTGAAAGCCAAAGATATCAGCAAAAGAAATTTCTGAGAAAACCAACTTAGTTTTCACTATGTTGGTTGTCTGTATGGTCTTCATAATTACCACTATGCCTGAGCAGGTTTGTCTAGTGCTAAACTCGATAGGAATCTTTATTGGGTCAGATGTTATTCTGGTGGGCAGTGTTGCTTTCAATATAACAGCTATATTTAGACATTTCAATCACAGTGTAAACTTATTGTTGTACTGCCTGACCGGGTCAGCTTTTAAGCAGGCACTAATACGTCTGCTGCAATGCAGCACAAAGGCTCCATCAAGACAAAGTCAACAAAGATGTAGCACAGTTGAGGACACAGTGTAGAGTCTTGAAAATCATATTTACTACACACACATTAGCTATCTATATTTCAGAACAAGGGTTATCAATACATTATATAGAACAAGGGCCTAGAGTAACTGAGTCTTGGGATAGGAATTGGTCTTCACTACTTAAAAAACCTATGCTAAAATGCCTGCTTTATATAAGAAGGTCTGTCTGAACAGGAACTGTAAAAGCTAATTAAATAACAATGTAGATGTATTCATTGATTACTTTGATGTAAAATGTCTACCGTAAAACCTCATGTATAAGCCGTGGCTAGTACGCAAATCAGAACATCAGTGCAGCTTATAGGATCAGGACAAAGTCAGGGTGTGGCTCATACAAGGGTTTTTGCTAGTATAGTCCAGTTCTAAAGTCACCATAATCAGATCACCAGTGTGGCTTATGGGATCGGCCCAAAGTTAGGGTGTGGCTCATATGCTAGTTAGTCTTATACATGAAGTTTTACGGTATTCAGCTATCAATAATTGACATAAGATGTATAAATGCATCTCTGTTGTGATATTATGTGAGTAAAATCCTAAACTTTGACCTTCTGGCAATCAATATCTTAAATTCAATTTAGTTGCAAGTAAAGGAACAGGAGATGTAAACAGTGAATACCTGCATGCTTTTGTGTGTTTTGTCATTATTTCTATAAACATGTCCTTTAGCTACTTCTGTCATAGATATTTCAGCATTCTCTATTCTGAGTTGTTAACAGCTTAATTGATTGTACAGGTAGTAGTAATTTGGAACAGTGCTATGCTATGGATCCAGCGCCCCCTTTATGTTTGCCCATATGAGATACATTTTACATGTTATGTAATATGTATTTGAAGACACTCAGAAATAATTTTTTACACTAATATGTGATGTCAATTCCAGGACACTCTCATAGAGATTGGCCTAAGAAAAGTACCCAGTCAGGGTATTCTGCATACCATATATTCCGAGAAGGCAATAATGTACATGTATGATAATAGCTACATGGAGTCTCAAGATTTTAAACATTATTTTCCTAGCTGTAGGGTAGTAGTATCATAGGTAGAGAGAACACCAAGGTTCAAAATATAAAAAGAATATATTTTCTCGCTAGATGATTTCACATTTTAGAAGTGCAACTGTTTATTGATAATCCGGGTGATAATACAAGTTCATCTTAGCTCACTATATTACTGGCAGCAAAAGCTTTCATGTAGCAATATCTTATCTTCTCATGATGCTTCTCATTAAACTATTGTAAAAATCATGATCTATGTGGGGTGTGATGAGAAATATTTTTCAGTAGCCTTAGATGTATACCAGAAGAGAACTGGTAACTTTGTTTAACATTAATATTGCTCATCTGTCATGTCTGCGAACCCTTAAAGGGCCACATAGAAGTAACATTAATGTACAGTATAACAGAACTAATGGTACATTTGTGCTACGTTTCTCATGTCACAGTGCTATTGCGTCTACTGCATGGGAACCCTTAAATGGTTGTCTAGTACTTCAATGTAATATGCCCTTTATGGTGACCAAGGACCTAGCACATTGAAGCATTATGTAGCCCTCAAATGGTTAACACATTTCATGACATACCCTTATTTAACATACGTCATGGTTATATGTCACACTAAGTTACTGTTAAGCAACTACGTCTATTCTCTCTTAACCCTTTAAAGAGCTATGTCCTTGATCATAATGAAGGACACAGTATATTAAATCACTATGCAGACCTGGAAGGGTTACACAACTAATGTACTCCTGTTTACCAATTGCATACATCAAAATAAGTATGTTTCATTGTGGACCCTTTTAAGAGCTGCATAGTGTATCAGGACATTGTGCTTGTATTTGCTGAATATCATATTTCGTGAAAGTCTCAGGAAGTTATGCACATATAAAATATGATACTAATTGAGAGTGACTTGAAACACACTAGATAACATAGCCAAGGCACAGGTGTTTGGATTATAGCTATGATATATTATCGCACCAAGTAGAAAAAAATCAAGATTGGTTTTGGCCTTCAAAATGACCAAGGAAATGGCACATTAAATCAGTGTGCTGCCCTGAAAGCTAATGGACCCCTCTTTGGCATAGCTCATATGACACATTAAGGGACAATAAGTCTACCTGGTAGTCAATGTATTATTGATCATCTATTTAGTATTGTGTTACTACCTTCTATTCGTAAAACTGCTGACGTGAATAGTGCTGGGGGATGTATAACAGAGCAGGCTCTGACTCATGTGTGTCAGTTACTTTCAGTGGAGTTCAATCGTCACAATAGTTAGTGGATAGATTATTGTCACGATAGCTACAGTTGAATTTTCAGTTACTGTGCAGGGATTCTCTACAATATCCTTTTATTCCTTCTTGGAAGCATTGCATCTGTCAATTATTGGAAATTCACAGAAGAAATAGGTAGAAACCTATACAGACTGATTTGTGGACATTCATATTTCCAGCAGAAACAGTGCAACAGCATGGATGACACATTCAGGAACCAAACATTAGATGTCAACATGTCTTCATCATGTCAGAACTCAACAAACTGCTCGGATTTTCAAAGTGACATAAATTTGCCTTTGTTCTCATCTACAACAATCATGTCTTTAACTTTTGCAAGCTTCGGGATAGTAATGAATTGTCTAATTGTTATAGTAATCAGATATGGGTCACTCATGAAGACATCAGTCTTCATGCTACTGCTGCTAGTTCTGGCTATTGTAGATAACATCACATTATTGTTTGTGATTTTAGGACAGCGTGAGATTTATACCATGATGCCATACTCATCATCAAGGTGGGTTTGCAGTGTGAGGGTATCCATGCAGCATAATGCCGCCACTCTGTCTGCCTGGCTCGTTGTTAATATAACTGTGGAACGCTTCATTGCTGTATTCTATCCATTCAAGGTACACATTTACTGTACAAGGAGAAAACTATTCTGGGCAACTTTAATTCAAACTATTGTAATATGCTGCATTCACATTCCAATGTTTTTTGTCTCTTATACTTACAAGAAAGGTGCAAGGAATGTCTGCAAACATTCAGGACTTTATCCACTTCTTGATACTCTCTATGCATTTCTCACTAATCTGGTCTACTGCATCTTACCATTTTGCATCCTATCTGTCCTGAATATACGCATACTAAAGAAGGTATTCTCTCAAAGAAGGTTGAGAGCTCAACTTAATAAATACAGTCAAAAGAAATCATCTGATAACGGAAGCTTAGTGTTCACAATGTTTGCCGTATGTATTATCTTTATAGTGACAACTCTGCCACATGGGATTTATCGTTTTACCGACTCCTTATCCCAATATATTGGTACAACCATTTTATCTATAGAGAATCCTCTGATATTTTCAATCAAGAAGTTCTGGGTTCTCAATCACTGTCTGAACTTCTTGTTGTACTGCCTTGCTGGGACTCTCTTCAGACAGACATTCGTCCGTCTTCTGAGATGTCAGAAGAGTCAGAAGTCAGTGTGTAATACTCGAGCACGCTGTACAACAGTGCAAGAGTCAGTCAACTAAAGGGAAAAAAAGCAGCATGATGTTTTTACACAACATTTTTGCACAAATACCAATTGTATTTTCTCATGCTGTATAATAATGTATTCAATCCAATTCTGGCAAGAAGAAAGCACCATGGCGGGCAGACTCCACTAGCAAAACACTGACTGTTATGAGTGTGTCAGGGCACTAGGGCAACATGGACTTTCTGAGTCAGTGTAATTCAGAAAATCCTTGGTCATTGGATATTTCGCACATATGTTATGCATGTTCTGATCATCAATTATGCATTCCTATAACAAGAGTCACAAATGTGTTAGATAACTAATCCTACAGAATGTGTCTGCCATGCAGATAAGAAGAGAGCCTTCTGAGGTGACATATATTCTCTGCGATGTATCAATATACTGTGGTAATGTGTATTGTGGTTTCTATATCTTGAACCATGAAAAGGTGTTGTAATTCAAAGCCATCTGAAATGGTGTAATCTAGTGAATATACCATATACAAAATACATTGGCAAATACACTTGATGCTTGAGCATTTTGTATCAGAGCTTATAAAAGATATCCGCTTGAAGATTTACATTATTTGCATTGTTACCTATACAAATCTGTCAGCTTACAGAGCTGAGTTGGTTTACCCAACTAAAAAGAATATGGCTCACTCTCACCAAATCAGGGCAACTAAAAAGTGGACGTACATGATCGGTGGACGTACATGATCGGTGGACATACATGATCGGTGGACGTACATGATCGGTGACGTACATGATCGGTGACGTACATGATCGGTGACGTACATGATCGGTGATCTATTGACTGCCCTACCCTTTCTGAAGATGATAAAACATAAATAAACCTTACCAAGGTGTACATATGATGTGTCTCTTGAAATGTAATATGTTAGCAATGTATAGATGCGACTATTAAGGTCATTTTTCATGACATTTTAATACCAATCATGTACGTCATGTGACGTACATGATCGGTGACGTACATTGGGCCACTCTCCTTTTGACCCCTTTTTAACCATATTTAAAACATAATTCAATCATAGCAAGATGTACATATGATGTAGGTCTAAATATGTGTAATCATAGACATGTGAAGCAGTGGGTAATGAGGAAATCTTACATTGCCATTTCCAGCCGATCATGTACGTCATGTGACGTACATGATCGGTTACACATTGAGCCCCCCCCTTTGGCCCCTATAAATATTTTGGGAGTTTTTTTTTTCTAAAAAAGACCTCAAAGATACATTACAGCCTGTAGGTATGGTAAGGAGAATTAAATATCACAGTGCAGGGGGCAATAGGTGGCTTTTGTAGTCTGCCGATCATGTACGGCCGCCGATCATGTACGGCCGCCGATCGTGTACGGCCAAATAATAGTTGCATCGATCTGGTGAGAGTGAGCCATATGCTGCAGTAAATGCCTTCTATGCAAAAACTGAAGACCTTTGGAGAAAGCTGACTCAGCTGGAATCAAGAGAGTTAAGTGATAAGACAGAGACCATATATTTTTGCTGCTGCACACAGAACTAATGGTATATCATTGCTATATGACATTGAGCACCAATTTTAGATAGATCATGGTAGATGTGAACATTTTACTAAAAAGAAAAACCATGTGTGAACAGATATGTTAATTTGATGTATTCGATTATAGGACCAAGTATTTTATATTCTGTGTGATGTATTGTGGTAATGTGTATTTTGGTTGCTATACCTTGCACTGTCTTTCAAAGTATTGTAACTCAAGGCTTTCTGAAACGGTGTAATTAAGTGAATATACCATATACAAAATACATTGGAGTGCAAATGGCAAATGCCTACAGTGTCCAGAACAGGCACTAGAGAATTTGTATAAAAGCTCATAAGAGATATCTGGTGTGTAACCTATATTAAAAAGATTGCATGAAGCTTAAAAGAGACATCTGGTTGGGGAAACAGAGGCAAAGACAGATACTTACTTTTCTGCTGCAAGCTTTTAATCAACACCAAACTACTAGTCTAGCACTGCTACATGGCACAACACACCATGTGAAGAGAAATCAGGGTACGTGGTAAAGAATTCACATACAAACACATTATGTTAATTTGATGTAGTACATAATAGGACCAATTACATGTTGTATGATACATATAAACAATGGTACATGTTATGATGTATTGTGAATTATTGATTACATACTGCTACACCACTTATCATACTGACTAAATCGAAATATATAGACTGTTGATAGATGTTGTACCAAGAAATCTTTGATGAAATAAATGCACATCATACAATAAATAGCCTTCAAGTTTCAAATTTTCTCTCAGACAAATGGATCTAAATCCGAATTATATAATGCCACATAACATCCAGCTATATCTAGCATTTTCTAGTCCCTTGGATAAATCTCTGGTATAGCCCAGTGGTTTCATGCTGACAGTATTTGCACTCTCTGGGCTCCATTTTCAGGAAGATCCAATCCTTTACCTTCAGGTTATTGGCATTGAAGGTAGAGATGAGCGGGATCTGAAATACATTCAAAGATCTGCATGTCAGTGAGATAGAAAGCTACTCCTACATACAGATCCAGTGGCCAAATTGCAACAAATATTTCCATAATTTTCACACATATTTTATTCAACCTCTTGTGTCTCTTCAGAAATGGTATATACATCATTTTCAACAACTGAGGTACTTTTAAGATTTTTTGCAAAATGGAATGCTTGTTGCCATGGAAACAGTAAACAAATATCCACAAATTGCTGGATTTTCCGACCTTTCCTCAATCAAATTGTGATACGAACCACAAAAATGTGAACTCACTCATTACTACGGTGGCCGACAAGGCTCACTCCAAAAAAAAAGTACTTTGAAATTAAAAAAAAAAAAAATTCACTATAAACATTGAAATTTTTTTTTTTTTTTTTTTTTTCAGAAGTGAATTTTTTTTTCGAATTTGTTTAAACATAGAAAATACTTGCTGTCAACTGTCAACTGCGGAAATCTTTGCTGTCAACTGTCAACTTTTTCAACATTCTGCTCTCCAAGCACTTTCTGCCATCAGCATTTTCAATGTTAAAAAATAAGAATTTTTTTTCACTTCTGAAAAAAATGATGAAATTGAAAAAGTTGACAGTTGACAGCAACGATTTTCGCTGTTGACACTTGACAGCAACTATTTTCAATGTTAAAAAATAAGAATATTTTTTTCACTTCTGAAAAAAATGATGAAATTGAAAAAGTTGACAGTTGACAGCAACGATTTTCGCTGTTGACACTTGACAGCAACTATTTTCAATGTTAAAAAATAAGAATATTTTTTTCACTTCTGAAAAAAATGATGAAATTGAAAAAGTTGACAGTTGACAGCAACGATTTTCGCTGTTGACACTTGACAGCAACTATTTTCAATGTTAAAAAATTAGAATATTTTTTTCACTTCTGAAAAAAATGATAAAATTGAAAAAGTTGACAGTTGACAGCAACGATTTTCGCTGTTGACACTTGACAGCAACTATTTTTTATGTTAAAAAATAAAAATATTTTTTTCACTTCTGAAAAAAAATGATAAAATTGAAAAAGTTGACAGTTGACAGCAACGATTTTCGCTGTTGACACTTGACAGCAACTATTTTTTATGTTAGAAAATAAAAATATTTTTTTCACTTCTGAAAAAAATGTTAAAATTGAAAAAGTTGACAGTTGACAGCAACGATTTTCGCTGTTGACACTTGACAGCAACTATTTTCAATGTTAAAAAATTGAATTTCTTTTTTCACTTCTGAAAAAAATGATAAAATTGAAAAAGTTGACAGTTGACAGCAACGATTTTCGCTGTTGACACTTGACAGCAACTATTTTTTATTTTAAAAAAAAATGATATTTTTTTCACTTCTGAAAAAAATTATTAAAAACATTTTCTCTCCATTTTTTATATTGAAATTTTTTTATTTTTTTTTCATACTACTTTTTTTGGAGTGAGCCTTGTCGGCCACTGTACATTACACATCCAGACAGGACACCACACACCTTTGGGTGGAAAGAAAGGAACCCTTCTTGAGATGTTGTATGCACAAGTTGGCCCATTTAAACCTCATCATGAATGACATGGTTTTGCTGTAGATGCTCTGCCAAAAGGACATATATTCATGTAACTGTCTGCACCTCAAATTTGAGAAGTGCAAAGATCTCAAGTATAGCATGTCTCCAAAGTGTGTCTGTAAATTTACCTTGTATCCTACAATAGTCTACATGACTTAGGTCATGTCAACACACCCAGCCACAGCTAACCTCCGTCTGAACCCTGAAAGCTACTGCAGACTGCTTCCCAATGGGCACAGAACATTGATAGCTGATTTGCAATGTTGATTCAATGTTCATTTAACGTTGATTGAATGTTGAACTGAATTTTGTGCCTACTGGTTTGATACATGAGTGTGTGCTGTACATACTTCAGACATGATTCTACAGTAAATACAACAACTAACTGCAATAACCAACTCACCAGGTTAAGCAGCAGAAGGCAGTGAGTAGTAGCCCCCACCAGGGTACGTCCACCAGCCCCAGGACCAACATGACGGGGTGTAGAGTAGCAGTGTATGTGTGTGTCTGTATACACAGGCTGTCTGCTCCTGCTGCTGCTGACGGAGTAGTGCTAGCACTAGGCCTCAGATAGGGAATTCCGGGGTCATTGGGTATATTATTAGGGAAAGAAGAACTCTGCAGTAAATACTAGGTGAGTTCTGGGTGGTCAAAATAGTTTGGAAAATTTGCTAAAATTCTGTAAAAAATCACAAATGGCCCTAAGCATATCCTGATTGAGATGGCACCTCAAGATATATGATTATTGCAGGGATAGGCATATATTTCAATGTTCACTTAGGTTCGGTCTGAAATGAACTTATTCACTGCACATATGGTCAATTATGGAGGTTCATTCATGTTAGGAACCGGCATTTCAGATTTCCGTGAACAAAAACCCGTTTAATTTTTTTATATAGTGTATAAAAGGTTTTCCTATTCATTCCTAAGAGATTTTCCATCAATACCCGGCGTGGAATTTTTTATCGCATGTTGCGTTACATTAAACTATAGTGGAAATTCATTTCCCTGTCTGAGACCACTAGGGTCTCTGCAAAATGGTGTGGTGTGGCTAAGACTATGAAAAAAAGGTGTTTGGAACTCAATTAGACCAGTGGAGTAGATCAGAATGTTAGGGTAGGTAACAGGGTTCGCTATGGTATACACCATTTGTGCAGTCACCATACTGCTAGCAGCAGTGAGCCTGCATCTAGAGGGTGATAAGGGGCCAGCTACCACTGCTCCATCTTCAGGCAAACTAGTGAACCGTCAAATACATGTCTAGTGATCACCTTGAAATACTTATTATTCCTCCATTTTCCGTTCAGCAAAATGCACAAATTTAGCCATCCAATCAGCAGCCAGAACTCCCTTGAATGCAGACCAGAATACCATTTGCTTTCACCTAGTGAAACTCCACAACTCCGTTCAGCATGCCTCAGAAAACTCTACCATAATACAGTTACTTGGAAGCATGTTAACTAGTGTTTCATTAGTGCAATTAAGCTCCACGGAGTCGGGTCCTGCAAAATTCTATTTGGTCCTGCAAATTTGAGAATCTGCAGGACAGAAATTCCTGCATGGTGAAAAAGATTTCGAAAAGACTGTACTTATCTCAGACATGTGGATGTATCACTTGGGTTTTACAATAACATCTGACCAATTCAGAATCAATTAGAGTTTAGAGTTTCTACACTACGGGAAGACATTATGGAGTTACATCTCTTTATAAACATATTTGTTACTATTTAGTTAATTCATCTATCAGTTTTATTCATGATGTATCTATTTACTTTCTATTAGTAAATATTTGTCAGTTGTGGGTGGGTTCTTCTGTGGGTGAGAGAGGGGTTAGAGTGGGGGTATCTATTGATAGAAATGAGACATCATATTCAGATGCATTCCTGTATCATTTAGGACACATTTAGACAGTTAGACACACTGATTAGTATGGAATTAATTACTGGTTATTCAACAATTAATTAAAGTGAAAATCGAATAAGCCAACCCACATCTTCCGTAAGTATTTTGATTGCAGTGATCTGTGGGTGAATATAGTTAAATACAATGATAACAGAAAGTTCTTAGAATAGAAATTAATTACAGGAAGTACTTGAAAGTCCCTTGAAGATACATACATACTAAGAATAACACAATTTGAGAACAAATTCAATTGTCGTTGAGTTGCTTACCTTGGGGTTCACAATGGGTAACATATGATTATGTGCCAATGCAAGGTTTACTTTGGCTTCTACTCTCTTAAAATTACTACCGGACATATATGTTGGTGTAAAAGTGTTTTATTACAATTCATTGTGGACCTATGTCAAACTAGTTTTATCGAACCAGAATTATCCTCTGCAACGGCCCATCAGTATGAAATGATGTCACTTTAATGGAAGTAATGAATCTGTACTAAAATGCAAGATGATTTAAAAACATTATCCGAACAGGAATTCAAGGTAAACCTTGATAAAGCCATCCTTAAGCCTTTAAGAAATATAAGCCACTTTTTTCATCATGATGACTTTACCTTTACATTGGCAGACTGCTTAACTTCTCTTCCCGCACAATACTCTGTACGCCGTCCGCATCCCCGCCGATATGTTTACGGTTAGGGTGTATGGTCTCTGCGCGCTGCTCAACACCCCTATTGCATTATGCTGTCCTTAAAGGGCTAATATAGTCACCTCTAATTGGATTTAATTTCGAAGTTTTAATCAAGTCCAATTAAAAGTGACATTTGATAATTACTTCAAGGGCGTTTCCGAATTTGGTCAGCCAGTATAATTAATCATACTCTTACTCATATTGCACATTTGGGCCCTGTGCAGACCTGAATGAAACATTCAGACATCATACAAAGAGAGGGTGGGATGAATACAAAAGTGCAAGGCTATGTTTGTCAGTAGTTATACCTGTATTGCTTCTGCTCCTGAAGAACCACGATTGTGAAGAATCACTCGTCCAAAATGGCTGACATAATAACAACGAGCCCAGCCTCTGAGTCTACTAACATGACTTACAACTACCCTTACAACACCACTCTATCAGAAAACACTACAGTGTATCCTGAATTTGGAGACTACAATGGACATAATGTTCAGGCCAGGATTGGCTATTACTACCCACTACGTGTGGCAGAGACTGTGGTCGGCTTGATGGGTAACTTGATGGTTATACTTGCTGTCAGTCGCTACCCAGACTTACAGACGGCCACTGGTTCCCTTCTGGCTAACCTAGCCCTGGCGGACATGCTCGGTGCTTCCCTCATCATTTTCTCTATTCTAGGAGAAACCATGGAGAGAACAACAACATGGCTGCATTTTTGCATCAGCAAAGAAATACTCTACATCATAGCAGCGTTTGGTAACATCGTTAGTCTATCGATGATATCAGTTGACCGACTCACATCCCTGAGCTTTCCATGGTGGTACCATGCAAACATGACAATGTCAAAGGTCCTGCCTTGTCAGATTATAATGTGGACTGCTATAGTCCTAACATTTAGTCTACAACTAACTCTGCGCTCTACAGCTACCCTGAACATCCCAACTTGTGTGTTCCCATTCCTGATGTCACTGTGGGATGCGCGCATGTTCATGTGGGGGCCCTTTATCCTCTTTACGTCCATCACCGTGATTAACTACATGGTATTAGGACTCATGGTGTGGAGGCAGGGACGGCAGGTGACAGCTCACTGCTCCACCATAGCCCACCACATCCTCCAGCGCCAACGCAAGTTGACAAAGACAACGGCTCTCGTCCTCATCAGCTACCTGGTTCTTAGTATTCCTGTCAGCATTACTAGCTATGTGGTGAGTCTGAATTTAGTTATTTCATTCTCTTTTTAATCAAAATTATGGACCAAGGACTGGTAATATCTGCAGACATGATCATATCACATTGTGGTCAGTTATTGCCCAGTTAGACCATTATTGTATTTTGATGTCACTGTCATTCCTATGTATAAGGTTTGTATGTAATAAACACCTACGAATAAGTCTTTTTTGGCACTTTCACAAAAACGTTTACCCATGAATTTAGATACTTTCGCAGTAAAACAATACAAACTCAGAAATAAATGGGATAGACTTCAATCCTCACATTAATCTGAAAATCCATATAATCAGAAGATTTCTATTTCTTCCATAGTTCTTCTTAAAATAGGGGTAAAAGAAAGTGTTTGACTCTAGGTGAAAATTGTCATCACCTGTCTGGCTTCAGGTGAAATTCATCTATTTGAATTCTTGAGATCTGCTAATCCTTTTCACATAAAAAAATCTTTTCACACATGAATAATGAACCTTCCTCTTTTCAGAGGTGGCTTGAAAAACACAATTATAAAAATCACAATGATAAAAGTCCTAACTAGACAAAAGTCTAACTACACAAAAAATGAACATGTTGGAGGCCTGAGATACATTTGTGATATATTTCCTGTTCTAGGTGAGAGGAAAGTCAGCCCTGGCCGTCCATGGGAATTACGCAGCTCTAAGATTGTGGCACCTGAACAGCGTCATCAACCCCTTCATATACGCCTACCGCATGCCCAGATTCAGCAAGGCCTTCAGGAAGATACTCAGCCTCAAGCCTAATACTGTAGTCCCAGCCCCAACCCCAGTCCAAGCTCCCGCAGCCCCAGCACTAGCACCAGCCCCAGCCCAAGCCCCAGTCCCAGCCCTAGGCCTCAAGTCCAATGTTGTAGCCCCAGCACCCATTCCAGCCCAAACCCAAGCCCCAGTCCCAGCCCTACGCCTCAAGTCCAATGTTGTAGTCCCATCACAAGCCCGAGCCCCACTCCCAGCCCTAAGCCCCTCACAAAATCTGGGGCAGATCACTTTACATCGCAAGACCCCGACCTTGGTCTCGGCAGCAGCCCCATCCCCAATACTAGCATCGGTTGTAGGCCCGACCCTGGACCTGTCAAGAGCCCCAGTCAAGACCCCAGCCAAATCCCCAACTCCAGCCACACCAGCAACCCAGGCACCAGCCCCCTCAGCAACCCAGGCACCAGCCCCCTCAGCAACTCAGGCAACATCCCCCTCAGCAACCCAGGCTCCAGCCCCCTCAGCAACCCAGGCACCAGCCGCCTCAGCAACCCAGGCTCCAGCCCCCTCAGCAACTCAGGCAACATCCCCCTCAGCAACCCAGGCTCCAGCCCCCTCAGCAACCCAGGCACCAGCCCCCTCAGCAACTCAGGCAACATCCCAGTAAACAAAAAACGTTATACAACATATTGTAACGTTATTTAACGTTATAACGTTTCTCTAAGGCTCCTCACTATGGCATAACGTTATATACAATTTTAGAACGTTATTTTGACGTAATATAACGTTTTTTTGTTAGCTGGGATCCCCTCAGCAACTCAG
The DNA here is from genome assembly GCA_947462335.1 of Harmothoe impar. Lineage (NCBI taxonomy): Eukaryota > Metazoa > Annelida > Polychaeta > Phyllodocida > Polynoidae > Harmothoe > Harmothoe impar. The sequence goes on along the minus strand of OX381720.1, from coordinate 2,451,856 downwards.
ACTCCAGCCTTATCAGCCTCGGTCCTGGTACAGGTACCAACCCAAGCTGAAAGCCAAGTCCCAGCCTCATCCCCAGCTCTAGCCAAGCTCCTGTACAAATCCCAGCCCAAGTCCCACCCCTAGAACAAGCCCCAGCCCCAGCCCCAGTCCTAGCTCCAACTCAAGCCCCAACAGAATTCGCAGCTCAACCCCTACCCCTAGAACAATCCCCAGCCCATGCATTGGTCCTGGCCCCAGCAAAAGCCCCGGCAATAGTCTCCGCAACAGCCTCCATGCAGATTGCCTCTGCATTGTACAAGATGGTGCAGATCGCTGTGTTACCTGTCCCAGCTCTAGCCCAGCTCTAGCCCCATACCCAGTCCAAGCCCCAGGCCGGGTCCGATCTCCAGCCTTGCCGCTGGCTGCAGCCCAGGCTCTTGCCCCTGTTCCAGACCCAGACTTGGCACCAACCCTGGTGCAGATCGCTATGTCACCAGCCCCGGCCCTAGCCCTAACCCAAGCCCAAGGTCCAGTCCAAGCCAAAGCCCCAGCCTCAGCCCCAGCCCAGCCCCCAGCCCAGCCCCCAGCCCAAGCCCTAGCTCAAGTCCCAGCTCCAGCCCAAGCCTCTGCTCAAACCCTAATGCAAGCCCCAGCCCGAGCCCCAGCCCAAGCCCCGGCTCCAGCCCAAGTCATGGTCCTGGCCCAGAGGCGTAGCAAGCAAATCTTCATAGGGGGGGGGGGCAGGGGGAGGCCCACCCTAACCATCTTTCAATATCAGATTTTAGGTATGATGGTGTGTGGGCACGCTTGTATTGGAATTGTGTAAACAAGTAGTTTTGAGCCCCTTTTAATTCTGATTTGGGGGCCAGCAATTCTGCCCCCACTTCTTTCTATGTGTGAGAGGTACAATTTGGGGAATGTATGTATCATATGATAGGGTCTTGGCAATTTTTTGGGGGGCCCAAACATATTCGTGCCCCCCTCCTCTGTGATTGGGGGGTGGGCGGGCCCCCCTGGCCCCCCCTTTTCCTACGCCACTGTGGCCCCAGCAACAGTCTTGACAACCGCCTCGAGGCGGATCACTTCGTCACCAACTGTGCCAGGTAGACCAGCCCAGGAATTATTTGGTGATGTGTATCAGAGACCTGGGACCAGCAGAGAGGTTATAGTTACCGCTCACATCTAGTGCAATATAAAACAAACGGGAAATACATGTATGCACATAATCTTCAACAGGACAGCTACATTGACATTTTGGAGGTATAGCAGTTAAGAGTGAATCATTTGCCCTGTCAAGCCTAAATGCCTTGAAGAATAAACAATGTACATTTAGTTTAATGTTATTATTGGTATGTTGTCATGCTAACCCTACTGGAATGTAGTATTACCTTGGTAGAGTCAGCATTGCGTATGAATGCAGGACTGGCAAGTTACTCACCATAGTTGCATAGCACATTGGAGAATTATGCCTCTGTATGAGGTTAAGCAGTAACATATACAATGGTTGTCTAAAATACTTCGCAACACCTCAGTGCTCAGAGAGGTCATATTCTTGTTTCTATTGTACTACACACGTCTTCATTACATTTTTGTGTCTTTTTAGAGCAGCCAAAAAGACGAACCAGGGTTTGTCTAAATATAGACCCATTCTGACAGTACAAGAGGAAATTTATGCTGTGGTTTACGTGATCCAGTTTGGCCGCAATTTTAGCAATTACTATAATTGTTGTTACATCTTTTCTGAGGTATTTTAACATTACATAGATAATATTAGAAATCTGTGGTGGTAAGGTAGTCTCCTTTTAGAGCATATCTCTTTCAATGTAGATATGTTTAACACCTAGATGAAACAAAAAGGTATAATTGAGTAAATAAATGCAAAGACAAATGAAGTCACAGTTTGAAGTAGAGTACCTGACAGCAGACAGACATAAATCCCATTGTATATCTCAATGTTGAAACTAAATAAAAATGGCAGATTAATCACTGCCAAGACAATGACCAGCAATGGAATTGTGAAAATAGTTTCTGTCTTGTGCAGTAGATGCACGCTTTAAAAAAAAAAGTGTTTTATTAGGTTGAATAATAACATATACATACATAAAAATATGAAAATGAAATTAACCTAGCACATGCGCATTGCATTACTTACGCTAGGACCCCTTGACTGTTTTGTACTTTTGAATAAAGAAAAGCTGGTTTTACATGAAACACGATTTGTAGTTTTTCTTTATCGCAATTTTAAAGGCACTAAGGCCTTCTATTTCCGTGTAAGCTGCCTTTAATTGGTTCCATCTACAAACAGCTCTATAATAAGCGCTACGAAGAACAATTGGTTTTAATGACCTAGGTACAATCAGTCTTCGCCTAGCATTACGTCTAGTGGGAAGGTTTCTATTATCCAAATTGGCATCATCCTGTGCCAGGCTGTAAGCATAAAATAACAAGTGCATGTCCCTTCTATCATTTAACTTCTGACATTTTCCTTTTACATGGAGCTCATCAGTGGTATATTTAGGATTTTTTTCAAGTTTTACATTATAAACAACACGTAGGGCTTTATTTTGTATTAATTGTAGCTCTCTGTTTTGACCCAAATTATCCCTGTCCCAGACAAAATCCACGTAATCAAATGTAGGCAGTACCATACTCTTATAGACATCAAGCGCTACCTCCTCCTCAACAAAACCCCTAACACGTATGTGTTGGTGTAACCTTGTTCTTATACTGTTCACAGTGTCCTTTCTATGTATAATAAATTTAACCAGACCTAGATAGGGAAAATTATCAACTTGCTCAAGTATATTGCTATTCAACGTAAAGACAGGGGGGGGGTGTAAATTATTAAAATTACAATTAAAAGCCATCCATTTAGTCTTTTTTTCATTGACTGTAAGGCTGTTTTTGATACACCAGGTGGACAGTACAGGTAACATTTCATGTAAAATAGAAGGAGAGGAGGCAGACATTACTGCGTCGTCAGCGTATAACGTAATATCTATGTCGTCTGCAATTTTAGGTAAACTATTAATATAAATTGAAAACAGTACAGGGCCTAAAACTGAACCCTGGGCAACACCATATGTGATACTTATATTATGTGAAGTGATATCATTAGCTATGGTACATTGTTTTCTTTGGTTAAGATAACTATTGAAAAATTCACAAGTTTTTTTACCAAGTCCAAAAGCGTATAATTTTTTAATCATAATTTTGTGTGATATCGTATCAAAAGCTTTTTTATAATCGAGATATAGAGAGTAGGTAGGTTTATTATTAATAGCATTTTTAATAATTGTATAAAGGTGTTCCCCAATGGCTGACTGAGTAGAGCGACCCTTACGGTAGCGGTGCTGCGTCGGGCATAATAAGTGCTGAGTCGACATGTATTCTTGCAATCTAGTACATACAATTTTTTCTAAAATCTTCCCAGGTAGGGGTAACAGGCTAATAGGGCGCAAGTCATTAACATCATGAGATTTACTCTTTTTATGTAAAGGAACGACAGTAGCATATTTCCATTTATCAGGGAAAGTACTCGTAGAAAGACACTTATTGTATAAGACGACAAATACATCAGGTATAGCCATAAATGCATCCTTCAAAATATTAGATTTCAAATTCTTAATAGTTGATGGTTTTTTACCATTGACATTTTTGGCTAATTTAATAAACTAATATGTGAGAGAGGGAAGAGCAGGTCAGTGTCTGGTACTGGGGTACCGTATGGTGCTGGTTCAACCTCCTGTGTGTCAGGTAACACAGGTAGAGAGTCAGCAAGTTTTTTACCAATGTTGGCGAAAAAAGAATTCATATATTCTGCACATTCATCAGGAGGAACAATAAGATTATGTGTATTATTTCTCAATTTAATAAGAGTAGAAGCAGTTTTGTTGGGTAATAATTTCCTTATACCAAGCCAAAATTTGTACGGGTCATCTTTCCTAAAAATTAATAACTTGCCAATCTCAACTTTCCTACTATTGAACTGCATTGTTTCCACCCTACACCTATGGAAGTCTGCTATTCTCCAGTCATCCCTGCTCTGAGTGCGTCTAGCCTTTCTGTACAGGTCATCTCGTGTTCTCATAGCAGCAATGACAGGAGGAGTCAGCCACTCTGGGGTGTATACCGGTAGCGTCAACTTCCTTACCGGGCACATAGTATCAAGCGCCTGGGATAAAACTACAGATATCCTTTCCCACATAACATTAGGGTCATTTATATTCAATATATTTTCCCAGTCTTTATCATTTAATGTATTTTTATAATTTAGGAAATCATATTTTTTATACGACCTAGCTTTAACAACTTTTTTCGGGATTTTTGTCCTGATGCATTTAAGAATCATGTAAATAGGAATATGGTCTGAGATGTGGAAGTTGACGACACCTGACTCCCACACATTATGGACATTGGTATAGATATGATCAATAAGTGTGCCAGACTTAGGTCTAGTGACAGTGTCAATCAATTGGAATATCTCATTATTAAGACAGAAATTATTTACATCTGAACTCTTGATATCTTTTTCACAGAAAAGATTAACATTAAAATCACCCATGTAAACGACTTTTCTATTTTTGCTAACATTAACTTTTAATTCAGATAACTTAGTGTAAATAGCACTCATATCAACATCTTTATCAGGTGGGCGGTAACAGACATAGATTTTGTATTTAATAATACCCACTTCAACGTCAACACATAGAATCTCATAGTCTTTGTGTATTAAACAACCATTAAGATCAGCAGACGCAACATAGGTGTCTCTCATGTATATCATAATACCTCCAGCAGTTTTGCTCCTCAGGGGGAATCTGTCCAGCCTGAACGATTGGTACCCAGGTACATGTAAGTCAGTATTATTAACTGTAGGATTTAACCAGGTCTCAACTATCCCTGTAACATCAGCAGCATTAATAAGAGAAAAAACATTTGCTCTCTTCTTCATGGAAACCATAGACCTAGCGTTAGTGCATATAAATAGAAGGCCTTTTTTGCGAGGCTATCTCAAGTAACTGAGACATTTTCTGAATAAAAATCGTATATGATACACAATGGATGAAATGAGATGATACCTAGTGTGGATTGATTGCATTGATTGTTCCAACATTTTGTACCTGTATGGCGAGAATTGGGTAGCGCGCTCTGACACATGTGCTAGTATGCTTTTAATTGGTAGAGCACAGCCATGGCACGTTTAGTGGCAATCAATACAATTAACCATGAAGAAGTACTGGCCAGCAGCAGGATCATGAACACAGAGGTCCTCATCAGTTTACCATACACTATTACAATGATAATGAGACTGTTTAGTATTGCACCAATGCAGCATATATATAGAGTGATGATAATTGTTTTTAGTGAGTAGGACTGTTCATGTTGTATACCAGTACTATTTCCGCTGACATTAAACAAGAGTGAATCTAGATTTGTAATGTTCTCCATAATAGTTGAAAATCAGATCCTTCTTGAAAATGTGATATTTCATGACAGTACTCTTTACAATACCGATCTGGTTAAAACATAGACTGAATGGGAGAGTTTCATGTAGCAATGAAGTAACCTCATAAGAGACACACAACTGACTGAAAGACAAAGGCGGAGGTAAGACCTATAACAGAGACTATTAACCCTGTTAAAGTGGGTCTATCCGATTTTAAAAATTTTAAATTTTTTGAATCCTACAGAAATATGTTCCAAATACTGTAAAAATGACCATACATTGAGTAATAAAATCAAATTTGAGCAAAATCAGGGGGAATGAGGGGGAATGGTATAGATAAAAAGTTAAGTATGTAATCTGTGAACATTCTGACTCATTATTAGATAAATCTATTTTTTGTCCCACACATCGGATATACTCACTTTAAGGACAGCATGTTGCTTTTGTTGTCAAGGTACACAATGCAGTGCAGGAGTGCAATACTGCCACTAGTGTACAAACCTATGGAGACCTAATGATGCATGCATGCAGCTTTGACAATTTCTCGACTTTTTTGCTATGGTTGCGGTCTTGCACCATGATAAAAAAGGCATAGTGTATTAAAGCATGGTTCAGTTCATACAGCAGTTATATCAACATTGAAAGCATTTTCTGCCCCAATGTCCAACTTTGGCTAACACAGTGAATTATTTATGTGAACAGAAAGCTCTCTAAATGCAAGCTCAAGGATCTGTCAATGTCCGTACACACAATCAGTACACACGGGAATAAACACTAGTTCGATTGCTTTCAAACAACATAATACCTATTTCAATGTTAGTTTTTGTATCATCAATCAAAAGCAGCAAGAGTAAGAGTTAAAATACAATATGCAGATTCATGATTCTCATTAATGCAGCAGAGGGAAGTTAATGTGCCTTGTTTTATCAAACATTATTGATACAAATTGGAAATTCTGGCATTTCAGTAATCATGAACAAGTTAATATAAGTGTGGATAGGACTTGGGCCATCTAGGAAATTTATGGCATATTTATCAAAGAAAAAACAAGCTAATCAACATTTTATACAAATACAAACCTGTAAGCAGAGCTGCGTAGAAACGACCTGCTTACAGCGGTGGCAAGCAAAATAATGAACATGGTAGCCAAGGGACTAGTTTCCCTAACAATGTAGTTCACAAAAGGTCCACTAGGTGGGGTGTAGGGAGCAGCACCTTACAACCACTGGCCAGTACTGACACTCGGCACCAGGTGTCCTGGTCGAGCTGCTGCGCGACATGCATTTCCTAGTATCAACACTGGAAACAATGATGGTTGTTTTACCCATACATACGTGCCAACCCAAAGTTTGTCCACTGATTTGCCAATGATGTCAGAATGTCAACTTTTACATAGACATTTGTAATTCATGAAAATTGCCCCTGTTTGCAGAATGGGAAAGTAAAATGATATGAAAATTGCATTCTTTAAGAAGCATTTTGAAAACATTAAAAATGAATGGATTAAGGGAACAATAGAATGCTACCTAGAGTTTTGTTGTGGTACTCAAAGACCCGATTTGTACTTTTAGGTATAACAATGCTCTGAAGACCTTACTTCCCTGCTACAACAGGCACCCAAACATTGTGCGCTAGCTTTCAACAACAATATGGACTGCAACACTTACAAGCTCAAGCAATAATTGCACATATCTTTAACAGGACAGATGCATTGACATTTGTTTAGGGATAGTCCCCGAGGATAACTTTGTTTCCTTCTTGATAACTGGAGCTTGTTCCTTGATTTAATTGATTGTCACCGTTCAATTTATTTTTAAAATTGAAGTGAGCCTCATGTATTGATGGCTGACCTGAGCATATAGAACTCTCTCCTGATAATTGACATCTAATTATATTATCTTGACATCATGTATGTTTCAATGTCAATAGATGTTGTAAAAGAAATTGGTATGACAAGGTAAAGAATCACACAAATAAACCACCTGTGTGCTTCTTCGATTTATAATTTGAACAGATGTGTTAAAACAACAATCCAAACCTTATAGAGGACGGTCTCCTTACAGTAGAGTAGGTTAATACAGGATACAATTGATATGTATACAATTAAGGAAGAGCTTTTTAGTGCAAAGGATAATATTGACCGTAAGTCATAGCATGATGTTCTGCCAACAATGGCTGCTATGTTTACGAATGGATGGAGAAATAGCTGCTTAAACAGCTTTAATAAACTTAGCTAAAGCGGAGCGTCATCACATAATAGCATGGTTAAATCAGTAATAACATTATAAGCTGGATATGAATAAACATTGAAAGGCTAGTTCACATGGCATCTGGCATAAAAGATACTTTATACTGGATAATTGATATTTAATTGATAATTTAAGCAATACTATGTCACACATGGTTACACATCTGCTATACACATGAACATAAATAAACATTGAAAAGGAACTCCACATAACACCTAAACACTTGTCACCTTATGGGACACTCTAGACAAGGAGGTCCAGAAAATAACCACCAGAGATGCTTTTAAAGCAAAGATTGAAACACTGCCTCTGATCCTGCCTCCTACCTGAACACACACTCTTATCATAGTTACTGTATCCGCTACCTTATTGAGTCTGGCTACCTAATATGCTGTCATTTTGCTATCATCTGTTTACAACTTATCATATCATCATAACTACATGGATCGCGAATGACCGCTAGATGAACCCCTTTTGAAGTCTGTGAGGCATCTGCGTGTGCGCTGAAAAACGTTCTATCACAGAACGATGCGTACAACAAATAATCAATAATCAATCAACCTCCTAAGAACATGAATAGATGTAAAACGCCCTTTAGTTTATCCCAATCAAGCGTGCAACAAACTAACAAACTAAGCCTAAATGCATGACGAAACAGATATTGTATAGTTTGGTTTTCAACTATTTTTACACTACTGGAATGTATCATCTCTGTAGGGTCAACATGATGCATGAATGCAGTAATGGTAAGTTACCAGCTAGTGTTGTATTCATGACGACAAAGGGCATAGCACATGAAAGTATGATGTCATTTTTAGTTGATTAAAGGAGCATTCTCACCTCTCACATTAAACCACATAGTAGATTAGAATTGTGAGTGGCATATGCTAGGTGATTATGCCACTTTAAGTTGATGCATAAAATGGTTGTCTAGAATACAAAGCAATGTCTCTGTGCTCAAAGAAATCACATTGTGGTTTCTATTGTACTACACACATCTTCATTACATTTTTGTGTCTTTTTAGAGCAGCCAAAAAGATGAACTAGTGTCTGTCTAAATATAGACCCATTCAGGCAGTACAAGAGGAAATTTATGCCGTGGTTTACATGATCCAGTTTAGCCACAATTTTAGCAATTATTATAATTGTTGTTATGTCTTTCCCAAGGTATTTCAAAGTTACATAGATAATATAAGAAATCTGTGGTGGTAAGGTAGTCACTATAAAGATGAAACATAACACAAACATTGTGACTGTCAAATTTGAACTGGATTGTTTTCTTTTGTGAGATGTTTGATATTTAGCTCTGAATCTTCCTTTAGAGTATATCTCTTTTAATGTAGATATGTTTAACACCGAAATGAAACAAAAGGGTATAATTGAGTAAATAAAGGCAAAGACAAATGAAGTCACAGTTTGAAGTAGAGTACCTGACACAACACAGACATGAATCCCATTCTCTATCTCAATTTTAAAACTAAATAGAAACGGAAGATTAAGCACTGCCATGACAATGACGAGCAATAAAATTGTGAAAAACAATCTTTTTCTCGTGAAATAAATGTGTGCTTTCAAAGGATAGAGGACAGCCATGGCACGCTCAGCTGCGATCAATACAATTAACCATGAGGAAGTACTGGAACTAGTAGTACCACACCAAACCATTATCCGACAAGGCCAGGCGGATGAGGTAAATGGAACAATGGAATATATTACGTTTAGTCTCAATATACCACACAATAGTGATAAATTATCAAAAACAGCAAGGACCAGCAACAGGATCATGAAGACAGAAGTTCTCATCAGTTTGCCATACACTATCACAATGATAATGAGACTGTTCAGTATTGCACCAACGCAACATATAATTAAAGTGATAATAATTGTCTTTAGTGAGTATGACTGTTCATATTGTTTATCGGTACTGTTTCCGCTGACATTGAACAAGAATGCATCTAGATTTGTAATGTTCTCCATAATATTTGTTAACCAGATCCTTCTTGAAAATGTGATATTTTATGACAATAACCCCTTGTCTTTACAATACCAATCTGCTCAACGCATAGACTGAGTAGGAGAGTTTCATGTAGCGATGGAGAAACCTCACAAGAGACACACAGCTGACTGAAAGACAAAGGCAGAGGTAAGATCTATAACAGAGACTATTAACCCTTTAAGGACAGCATGTTGCATTTGTTGTCATGGTACACAATGCACTGTAGATGTGTGTTACTGCCGCTAGAGTACAAACCTATAGAGTCCTACTGATGCATAAATGCAGCTTTGACAATTTCTCGACTTTCTTGCTAGGGTTGAGGTCTTGCATCATAAAAAAGGGCATAGTGTATTAAAGAATGGTGCAGTTTATACAGAATTAATATTGACCATGGAAATATTTTATGCAAGCCATGACCATTTATGCAGTGGGAGAAGGTGTCAAATGTCCCATTTTTCGCGTCCACAATGCATTATTTACATGAATAGAAAGCTCTGTAAATGCACCCTTCGGGATCTGTAATGTCCGTGCACACAATCAGTATGGGTATAAACACGAGTCGGACTGCTATCAACCAACATAATACCTATTTCAATGTTAGTTTTCATGTCATCAATCATAAGCTGCAGGAGTAAGAGCTAAATTACAATATGCAGATCTGTCATTCTCATTAATGCAGCAGAGGGAATTTAATATGCCTTGTTCTATCCAACCTTATTGATACTAGCAGAAATTCTGGCATATCAGCTATAACAAACATGTCCATACCGTTTTGATATAGATCAAAAGTAATTTGTCACAAAAACTGAATTCACAAATTCATTGTTTCTCAATGATCTATGACTACTAGTTGTGTAAACAGCTGACTTATCATATAACTCAAGACATAACTATGACCCGTAACAGATACTCTAGTACCAACATTGGCATTGATTGAAAAACTCTCTATGTGTGTGATTTATTTTGCGAAATAAAAATTCTAAGCTCAACTGAAACTCAACACAGGTAGCCTATGATTAGGACCTGGACCATTATAATATCATACGACATAATTATTAAAGAAAAAAAACTTTATACGAATACAAGCATGTACGCAGAGCTGTTTGAGAGCTACACGTTCACAGCATTCACAAGTCACCAAGTGAACCATATAGTTCACAATAGGTCCACTAGGTGGGGTATAGGTGAGCAGCGCCTTGCAGCCCCTGGCATTACCGACACTTGCCACTAGGTGTCCTGGCTGTTGTGACAAGCATGTCATGACATCAATACTGGAAACAATGATGACTATTTCTGGCCACATTATATAAGTGCCAACCCAAATTTTGTTCTAGGATTTGCCAATGTCTTGCACACCAGCTGTGTTGGAGGGAAGTCATAGTTATTGCACTCTGATCAGAATAAATGATGTCAGAATGTTAAATTATACATAGACTATTGTATTTCATGAACTTTGCCCCTATATGCAGACTTTATGAAGTATCTAATGGTAAAAAAAATATATATAGAATCTCATTATCCTAGAAATGTTATAAAAACATTGAAAATGAAGGGAGCAAGTATGCTACCTAGAGTTTTGTAATGGGTACTATCTGCAACAGGAGAGATACATTGACATTCGTTCAGAGATAGTGCGCGAGGATGACTTTGTTTCCCTCTTGATAACTGGAGTTTGTTCCTCAATTTAATTGATAGCCACTGTTCTTTTATAAAAAACAATTGTTAATTTCTACACAGCATAATTCTGTGAGTGGGATACGCTCGCTGATTATGCCACTTTAAGTTGATGCATAAAATGGTTGTCTAGAATACTAAGCAATATCTGTGCTCAAATAAGCCACATTTTGGTTTTTATTGTACTACACACAACTTCATCACGTTTTTGTGTCTTTTTAGAGTAGCCAAAAAGACGAACCAGGGTTTGTCTAAATATAGACCCATTCAGGCAGTACAAGAGGAAATTTATGCTGTGATTTACATGGTCAAGCTTAAATGCAATTCTGATAGTGTAATTGTTGCCAGATTATTCCCAAGGTATCAAAACAACAGATAACAAAACAAATTGGCGCTGGTAAGGTAGTTATTATGAAAGTGATGCATAGAGCATACATTGTGACTGTTCTCTATGAGATGTTTGATATTTGGCTCTGAGTTCCTTTTAGAGTATATCTCTTTCAAAGTCTTTAAATTTAACACTGTGATGATACCAAAAGGTATGACTGAGTACATAAATGCATACAGAATTAGAGACACAGTTTGAAATAGAGAACCTGACAGTCAGCATACATAAAACCCATGCTCTAGCTCGATCTTCAAACCAAACAGTAAAGGAAAGGTAATAGTTACCATGACAAAAATCAATAATGAAATTGTAAATAACAGGTTCTGTCTTGTGCAGTAGATGTACTGGAACTAGTGGTATAAAACCAACTAACCATTCGACAAAGCCAAACTGATGAAGAGAATGGGAGAATGAAATATATTCCATATAGTCTCAGTATGTTAAACAATATTGATAAGTTATCAAGTGCAGCATGGACCAGCAGCAGAATCATTAAAACAGAGGTCCTCATCAGCTTGCCATACACTATCACAATGATGATGAGACTGTTCAGTATTGCAACAATGCCACATATAGTTAGTGTGATGATTATGTTAAGTGAGTATAACTGTTCATGTATAGCACTGAGCCCATTTCCACTGACATTGAACGGGAGTGCATCTAGATTTGTAATGTTCTCCATGATATTTGATAATCAGATCCTTCTCGAAAATGTGATATTTTATGGAAATAATTCCTTGTACTTTATAATACAGGGCTGGTAAAAGCACAGACAAAATAGAAGAGTTGCATGTAGTAAACTGAGCAACCTTGCATCAGACACACAACTGACTGAGAGACAAAGGTAGAGGGAAGTGTTGTAATAGAGACTATAAACCCTTTAAGGACGGCATGTCCCCGTAAGGAAACACGTGTCATCATGATGGTCTGTCACTGGTCTGTCACTGGCAATGCATTGATGCATCATACCGACCGTGCAGGAGTGTACTAAAACTGTTAGGTTGGCATGATGCATGAAAGCAGCTGTTATAAGATACTTACCAGAGGCGCATTCATGCACCATGGTGACCATGGTCACAGGGCATTTAAGTATTATGAAAGTGTAAATATTGTGTTTGAAAATATTTTCTGTAAGTCTTATGCATATTAATGTAGCAGAAGAAGGGTATGCAACGTATCAGGTGACCTATTGTGGTCCACATAATGAATCATTCATATATATGAGCATACCATTCTGTAAATGAACCTGTCTGTCAATGTCTGTACAATTAGTATATGTATAAAAACCATCTCGATAGCTCGCAAACAACATACTTCCTGTTTGAATGTCAGCTTCACATCATAAGTCATATTATGACTAATAGGCAGCAGGAGAGAGAGAGCCAGTAGACTGTATACTTTGACTGAATTAATGCAGCTGAGGGAGGTAATAATGTAAATAAAAATAAGTCAAATGTTCACTTATAAGTCCTCAAGGTTACCTGCTATTAATACGCGCAGTGCATTATTAGCACACTGGTACAACACTAGTGGTGCGAACTGGTGTGTGATGTGGGAACTATTCTTGTATTATCAATTCAGTACTACCAGAAGGGATAACTGTGTTCATGGATACATAGTTATGATAACTGCTTCTACTTCTATTCATTGAGTGTCTATAATGTTTTTGGTCGTAGTTGGACTTGCATAAATTGCAGGTAATTACGAAAAGGTATTCTTCCAGCAAACAGGCAAACAGGTACCCACTTAACAAAAAGACGTTATTTAACCCTGGAAAAAACGTTCACTGAAGGATTGAAAAACGTTCGTTTATAACGTTTGTTTTACGTAAAAACGTTGACTCCAAATAACGTAAATAAACGTTTTATAAAAACGTTTGAATGTGCAACCTTATCCCCATGTTAAATAACGTTTTTCGATGATCAAAATAGCATTTTTAAGGGTCAAAATTACGTTTTTTCTGTTGACTAGAGGGCACCGAACTAAGCTGAAAAATGAGCATACCAGCATCATATATTTTAGGTTTGATTCATTTCGTATTTTTTTTCATTTTGTTTAGCCATAGAGACTGTGTTCTGGAGCTGTAATAGTAGATCATACATACAACCATCAGTAAGATTCAAAGCCATTCACTACCTTCGAGCAGCCAGGCTACGCAAAAAGCCTTTGATACCTTTAGGTATTACTAATCCTCATATGAACTGATGTGACTATATATTTTTTAAATACCCACGAAATGGGTGTATACATATATATTCCAATCCTAGGCTGAATAAATACCATTCATCTTGATGCTTGTCTGTGGAAAAGGATATGGTTTGAAATTTTGCAACTACTTCTGATTAGAATAGTTTAGGATAATCGTCATTATGGCACCATTTGTATGAGGTAATGTGGTGAAGGACCAGCAAAATACCATTCAATGGATAGTGCTGCCTCCTGGTAGAAGATACTGGCATCAAGAGAAACGTTAATTAACATAAAAATAACGTTTATATGCAAACGTTTTTTATCCAAACCATGTGGAAATGTTCAATAATGTATTGGATAAAAACGTTTTCATCTAAACCATTTAGAAATGTTCAATAACATTTTAAATGCCAACGTTTTTATCTAAACCCTGTAGAAACATCATATAACGTCATGGAAACAAACATTCTCCTCTAAACCTTATAGAAACGTTAAATAACATTCTAGATGGCAATGTTTGTAATATGAACTATATAGAAACGTTTAAACAACGTTTTTAAAGAAACGTTTTCCTGCAAACCCTGTAGAAACGTTTGCAAATGTTAAATAACGTTTTTTGTTGAGTGGGTATACTCCTAGGATCTCTATTAGTAGGCTAAGCAAAAAGATAGGACCTATAATCCAATCAGAATCCTGTGACAGAATCAGTGTTCAATGTCTGCAGAAACCACAAATGTTTCACACAAGGTCCTGGGCTAGGTTCCAGGCGGCCCTTGGTCTAGGTGGTCCTTGGTCTAGGTGGCCATGGATTCGGGGGCCCTGTGCTCACAGGGCCCAGTGATCCTACACCGTGCAATCAAGAAGTACCATAAGGGAGTATTCATTTAGTAGTTACAGGGGTGACCCCTCTTGAGGGGGCTAGAAAAGTATGCCCCTTTTTGCGCGTTACTATAGTTCAAAGGGCGGATGGCGACCCCCTGTAATTGATAAATGAACATTCCCTAATATAAGCACAGCCATATAGGCATTTCGATTCCACGGTTATAAGTGATGCTCATGTAATGGACCCATGCATTATAGACATTATAGGCACAATCGGGGAACAATATCTCTCTTCCAATCTAAACGTCCGTTTCAATAAGTGAGCTTGTAGGCCTCGTAAGATTTTTAAGTTTTCAAAATGTTTTTATTAACACAGATTCCATAGACAAATTAAGTCTCTTAGTCTCATATCATAAAATCGCAGTGTGTCACTATAGCAAATATATCATAACCCAACGTGCGAGCATCAATAAGCAGCTTAATGTATGACATGTATGGATTTATGAGGGGTATATAATCTCTTCTCACGCCCACTCACCTGAACAACTTCCGAGCAGGTTGATATAAAACCTACATGCAGCTTTGATACAGTATCGACAAAACATCCAATCACGTGCTGCTACTGCCGAGCAGACGACAATTACGACACCGCGTCACCACCGTGACTGCCAGTGTCGTAAAACGTGCCGACTGACGGCCGGTTGTTGACATGAGACGCAGCGCGGACGCAGCACAGTCCGTCAGTAGCAGCAGCACGGAGATAGCGGGGGTATGGACGCCGTCATACAACAACACAGCGGGACGCAAGGTAAACAACCCCTTATCTGTGCACAATCTGTGCATCCCCATAGAACCCTATGTTATAGAGCCCCTTTAACACTGATACCGTGTACTACTTACAGAGCCTGGGGCCGTGTGCTGTGGATGTACGTTAACACTGACAGAAGACAGGTTCGTCCAGGCTCTGGGGGCTGACTGGCACACCCACTGCTTCAGGTAGGTGTCCATTCATTCAGTTACAGCATGCTGGGGGTGGGACACGCCTACAACTACCTACAGGATCTAGCTACAGTACATATGGCACCACAGATCTATGATGTATATGACAGTAGCCATATGTCAGGGGCACAGTATTTTTGAAAAGGGGGTGATGGTGGAAGGGGCACTGTTAATAAAATCCAAAAAAAATCTACATTAAAACAATACCAAATAAGTCAAATTGTGGCCTAGAAAGGCCCCTCTAAACCTATACTCTAAAGCCGCCTCTGATAGTGTACAGTGTTCTAGAGGTGGGATGTGGGGCAGGGGATGTTGGAGACTGGAAGTGGGAAGGTAGGGGTTGTAGTGTTATAAGCCCAGTGTTAAGCCTTAAGGGGGAGGGGCAGGAGGAGGAGGGGAGTGGACGGTTGGGGGAGGCGGGGCAGAGACCGGTGATGTGGGGGCCTGTACCGGGAGATGAGTCATCCTCCTGCCGCCTACCTCCCCCACCTCCCCCCGGCCTCTACTAGACCATGGAGCCCCATACTCATTGAATAGTATTTGACTAGACTTAACAGCCGGCCCGCCATGCATGCTTCACTGAAAGTGTCATTACATGTACTGTGCTGTGAGTGTAGTTTGGGGGTCATTGATGCACAGAGAGAAGAAACAGCGTCAAAAGGGAGTCCAGGTTGCCTCCAGAATGACTCCTCTATTTAGAGTCCAGGTCGCATAAAGGAGCCTAGGTGACTCTCTGGCTGACCTAATGGAGTCACCTAGGGGAGTTATATAGCTCCCTGGGTCATATGACTCCCCCAGGTGACTCCCTTATGAAACCTGGACTCCCCTAAAGAGGGGAGTCATTCTGGAGGCAACCTCGACTCCCTTTTGACGCTGTTTCTTTTCTCTGTGTGGGGAGCTAGCTCCCCATGCCCTATCTCGATTTTAAGAAATGGCCACGTCGTCATATGGACTTTAAGAAATGTCAAATGACCATGTTGCCATGTTAATTTCAATAAATGACCAATGTCCCAAGTCATTATCTATTTAATCCTCCTACCCCATGTCCCTGAGCCCCAAAATGGTCCATGTCACTGTGGCGAATTTAAGCCTCATATAGGGCACTAGGACTCCAGGGGTGTTGCAACCGGGGGGGACATGTCGCCCCCTCCCCCCCTTTTGACCAACCCTAAAAAGAGGTCAAACCAAAAAGGTCAAGTAAAACGGGGTCAAAAAGGGTCAATATACACCTCAGTCCCCCCTACTTTGAAACTACTTGCCACGCCCCTGACTAGGACCATTTAACTAGACCTTACAATCGGCCAACCACGCATGCTTCAGTTATGATTATAGTCATTATACTGTCTTTAGTATAGTAACCTAAATTTGACCAGGGTAATTTCATCGGAACTAGTCATCTTGTTCGATAGATAATCAGGCATATTATGGTTATTAGTGATAAGAGGAATGCATGACACGCCTACGCCTACAGACAGTACATTATATACAATTGTAACAGTTATATTTTCTTCCTAGAAAACTGAAGGGAGAGGCTCTAAAAGGCACTAAGATTTTGAAATCATAGCACGAAGGTCTGTGAGGCCCTGTATTATAATCAGGAATGTACACTGGTCCACGAGACGTGACAGAAATGACATTTATAGGAGCAGGTCCTTCAGACCTACAGTAATAAAGATTCGGCCTACTACATAGTCTACAGCCCCGGTTACAGCCATCTCTTAACCATTAACATGGGGTGGATGCCTAAATCCGACACGGTGACATGGTCATTTGTTAAAATCGACATGCGACATCGAGCTTAGTGACATGAGGAAAATTTGTAGTGACATGACATATTGTCTTTCTTAAGTTTGACATGGGACATGGCAGGTTCTTAGGGGCAACATGGGACATGGGAATTTTAAGTAACATGACATAGCCATTTCTTAAATTCGACATGCAACATAGAGGGCCCCCATCTAGACCCCCATTTACGGGCAGGACGGTGCTTCTTTTTGTCTGCATGATACATTCACACAACCCTGGTGACAAGGGTTAGCCAACCCACACTGTAGGGTCAGCATGATGCTCCCCTAGCAAGTTACTAATCAGGGTTATATTTATGCATCATAATTATAAGGGGCACAATACATTAAAGCTCTATAATACCACCCTTAAAGACGCATGTCTCTAAAAGATGACATTGATCATCATAATGCACTAATGCAGCCCCGGCAAGTAACTCGCCAGGACTGCATTGGTACATCATGCCGACCCTTCGGGAGTTTCTCAACCCATATGGTCGACATGATGCTTGAATGCAGCACTGGTGAGTAACTCACCAGGGCTGCATTCAAGCATCATGATGACCAAGGCTACGATCCATTAGGATATTACGCTGTCCTTAAAGGGTTAAGTTAGAGTCTTTCCATCGTGATTAAATATCAGCATAATTAGGAACAATAGTAGCCAAGTGGCCTCAGTATGATCAGCTGAATATAAACAGTACATTTATACTATATAGGACCTCCAGATGTAGGCCACATGTGTCACATCAGTAGTAGACAATTATATATAGGGGACCCATTATGTACATGTATCATTGTATGTATACACTGGGCCGTGACCCTGTCATAACAGAGACCAATCTGTATTTGTAACTACTACTGCTGCTAACATAGTCATAATAATCATTCAGCTTCACACCAGAAAGGTGTGGGTGAATCTGAGGTGGTCATTAGACCATATACTATATTTATAAATATGTTATGTACACCCACATCTGTGTGCTTACATTGGAAAATACATAGATATTGGATTCTTGGCTACATTAGCCATAGTACATCTGAGAAGAGCCGTCCATGAAGTCACACATGTAGGTTGGGAGGGGGCAGCTTGGTTCCCAATGATAGAGGTATACAAGTAGGGAAAACCGTGATAAGTGTTGGGGGGTGGGGGGGGGGTGGTGTCCAAAATGGCCAAAAAAAAGTGTGACATACTTTATAGACGGCCCTAAAGGTGCACACATGTGGGTGACTATGTAGGATAGTTGTAGGTATTGTATGAAGTCTACTATAGACATAGTGGGCCTGGGGGTGCATCTGTATGAATTACTACCCATTGATATTGGACGCTGGCTTATGGGGGCAGACAATCAACGTTAGATAAAAACAAATATGAAAAAAAGCTTTGGCAAAAAAAGTATCCCATCTGCACTTGACGGAGGTAAACTGTGCCACTCCCCCTCACCACACAGAGGTAAAAAAAAAGATGTGAAAAAAAGACAAACACATTGGTTAAATAAACCATAAAGACGTCCTCATCGTTGACATGGGTGACTAACCATCAACAGGACAGAGGGGAACTCTCAAAAAGAAAATAGAATGTAATTTAGAAAAAAAGTGCCCTTGACAGTGACATATCGATGTCCCTGATTACGGAACCTTCAGGAGTATACACTGTTAGAAGTAAATGTAGCTGAGCAGTGGATTTTACAGTATATAATACTGTATTAGTGTAGATGGGCAGTAGAATATACTTTTGGTTTACAGTATAAAAATACGTATTTTTAACCTTTAAGATCAGCATAGTGCTTTGGTGTATCATTGCTGGGTCATGTCATGCAAACATCTATGAAAATATGCCACTTTCTTGCTGAATTAATATATACATAGGTTCTAGGCCCTCCTCGTGTTGGTATGGTGACTACTGTATAATCTCTCTGATAAGCCGACCTCCCTTATAAGCCGACCCCTCACTTTAGGAGAGTGTATAAGCCGAATTCTGGGTCATTTTTTAACACCTTACAGTGTATGATAGCGGGGCATGTGCAGCCTATATAACTGCAGTACTAGCACGTACCTAGATGTGCAGCCTATGTAACTGTAGTACTAGCACGTACCTAGATGTGCAGCCTATATAACTGCAGTACTAGCACGTACCTAGATGTACAGCCTATATAACTGTAGTACTAGCACGTACCTAGATGTACAGCCTATATAACTGCTGTACTAGCACGTACCTAGATGTGCAGCCTATATAACTGCAGTACTAGCACGTACCTAGATGTGCAGCCTATATAACTGTAGTACTAGCATGTACCTAGATGTGCAGCCTATATAACTGTAGTACTAGCACGTACCTAGATGTGCAGCCTATATAACTGTAGTACTAGCACGTACCTAGATGTGCAGCCTATATAACTGTAGTACTAGCACGTACCTAGATGTGCAGCCTATATAACTGCAGTACTAGCACGTACCTAGATGTGCAGCCTATATAACTGCAGTACTAGCACGTACCTAGATGTGCAGCCTATATAACTGTAGTACTAGCACGTACCTAGATGTGCAGCCTATATAACTGTAGTACTAGCACGTACCTAGATGTGCAGCCTATATAACTGCAGTACTAGCACGTACCTAGATGTGCAGCCTATATAACTGTAGTACTAGCACGTACCTAGATGTACAGCCTATATAACTGTAGTACTAGCACGTACCTAGATGTGCAGCCTATATAACTGCAGTACTAGCACGTACCTAGATGTGCAGCCTACATAACTGTAGTACTAGCACGTACCTAGATGTGCAGCCTACATAACTGTAGTACTAGCACGTACCTAGATGTGCAGCCTATATAACTGCAGTACTAGCACGTACCTAGATGTGCAGCCTATATAACTGCAGTACTAGCACGTACCTAGATGTGCAGCCTATATAACTGTAGTACTAGCACGTACCTAGATGTGCAGCCTATATAACTGTAGTACTAGCACGTACCTAGATGTGCAGCCTACATAACTGTAGTACTAGCACGTACCTAGATGGCCTGTGGGTCACCACGCCCCAGTTACTGTCACCCCTAGGTATACCCATCATGATGTACTGACATGGACTACAAACACGATATACTATAATAGTATACTATACTCGTGTAGGTTATCACCCATGCAGAATTACCACTATATTGTACCATCAAGTTTTGGTTCAGTAACTTCTATAGTTCCTGCTTCAATATATATGCCTAGAGTAAGGAGAGGATACATTGCTGACACCACGGATATTACACAAACCAAATATTAAAGAACATGAACTAAAACCACTATATACTATACTATACTCTTGTAAGTTTATCACCCATGTGAAGGTACCACTACCATAAGGTTTAGGTTCAGTGACTTCTGTAGTTCCTGTTTTAATAAATATATGCCTATGACTAAGAAAAGAGACTTTGCTGACATTGATAATAGACAAACCAAATACTTAAAAAGCACACATACCAGTCTAGTATTGAAGAGGTGAATATGGGGCAGAATTGGTAAATTGAAAAGGCCATTATGGATAGTCAATTGTAGGTCGTTAGTAATTATTTTACACAGAAAATAATAGATGTTTTGTATTGTTCTCTCTTTGAAGTCGAAACCTACATTGTATTGTGTCCCCATGCAACCAGTGACTGGATAGAGAAACCCACTAAAGCCAACCTTTGTCTGAGAGTCATATGTAGATACAGGGTGCCATAAACACTGTGTTATGTCACCACTCCACCTGGGGTGCTGCTGATAGCGGGTTATCAAGTATGATGATGTAGACCATGGTAGAGGGCCTGGGACACACACACACAGATAGACTGGCACTCAGGGGTGTCCTACCAACACGACCAACAGGCCTCACCTGGCCCCACCCCTTAACCCTTTAAGGATGGTATGATGCCTTAATGCATCATATCATGTCATGATGCATGAATGCAGCCCTGGGGAGTAACTCGCCAGTGCTGCATTCAAGCATCATGCTGACGCAATGGGGTTGATATACTCCCAAAGGGTCGGGATGATGCAGCAATGCAGCACCGGCGAGTTACTCGCCTGGCTGCATTGGTGCATCATGACGACAAAAGTTATTTTTTACTGACATGCTGTCCTTAAAGGGTTAAACCTCTAATTAAGTTCCGCATAATGCAGAATCGTTCATATATTGTCATGATGCACCAATGCAGCGCTGACATGTAAGTTGTCGTCACTGCATGGGTGCAGATTATCAACGACATAGGGTTGGGATGATGTATGAATTCAGAATTGGTGAGTTGCACATGCATGACGAAAAGGCATTAATGAATCGATCAAAACACGAGGCTGCCCTAAAAGGGTTAACCAGCCTTATCAGGAAGGGAGGCAGAGGCCAGGTGCTAGCAGAGACCCCACCCCCTCCCCTACACCCTCTGTATGCACAGACCTGTCTGACACTCCCACCTACCCCCTGCCATGTTAATCAACCACTCTCAATTATGGACCCAACTGTCCCTGTCTCTCTCACTTTCTATCTCTCTGTCTCTCTTATAATTGGCGTTCCTCTGTCTCTTTCTGTCTCTCCATGTCTCTCTGTACATGTGTCTCTAGCTGTCTCTGTAAATCTCTCCGTGTCTCTACCTCCCTCTCCCTCTCTCTCCTCTTACGTCCCGCTTACCTGTATCCCTCTTGTCACCTTGCCTCCCTGTTCGCCTTATTGCATCCCACCCCACTGCATCTCCTCCATTGATACTCCTCCTCTTGTATCTCCCTGAACTCCAGGTTCCCGGAATTCTTCTGTATTCTCCCCTCCACTTTCCACAAAACCCTGCCCTGCTTCCCTCTTCCCGACCCTTCCCCACCCTTCCCCTCCCCACCCCTCCCCATCCCTCCACTCCTCTACCCCTCAACCCCTTCCCTGGGGTGGGGTAAGATAGGGTGGCGTGCTGTACCCCCCCCCCCCCCCACCCTCCCGCGGGTGCCAGGGCCAGGTGGTGGCTACTGATACAGGTAAACACCAGCAGTACAATAGGAACCACTCGGCCATAGCTAAACTTTCTGCTGCTAACCCTTTAAGGAGTGCAGAGTGCTTAAATGCATCATGCCATTCATAGCCATGATGCATTAATACAGCCCTGGTGAATAACTCGCCAAGAATATAGCCATGCATGCATGCATTTGGGAGTTAATAAACCTAGGGTCGGCATGATGCATTTATGCAGCCCTGGTGAGAAGACGTTCATGCACCATGCCGACCCAGGGTATATGAAAGGACTAAGCGTCACTACAGGGTTAAGTTCTAGGCCAGGTGGGAAATTATTATTGAGGTCGTGTTTATCATAAGATCATTTTACCTCAGCAATACATTTTTGTATTAGTCAAGGGAACAGCAATCATATACGCAAAAGATAAATGGAAATAATTAAGATAAGACAAGGTAGTTCAGAAGAGGTATATTGCACTCTTCCTATGCATGGACCCTAAACGGACAGGTAAGGGCTACTTTTCATACTTTCCTGAAATTTGATAATTAGGTTTGACATCAAAAGACTGCCATCTAAGAGTTCCTTGACAGAATAATAGATGTCCTATTTCTGGTAAAATTAATGAACCAATGAAAATTGCATAGTTTTGGTTCAGAAGTACACTGATTATTTCTATGCTCCGGGGCTTAGTCTGTAGTGGCTCTTCTAGGTAAGGCATAAGGGCATTGGTTAGAATGGGAAACTGATATTGAAAATCAAAAATGACGGCAAATCAAAATATGGCAATCTATCGTATAAATGGAGGTATTTTTGGTCTTGAAACCAAAAATACCTCCTTTTATACTGTAGATCTACAGTAAAATTCGCTGTGCAGCTACAGTTACTTCTGACAGTGTAGAAACGGAAAGACTAAGATGGGTCGGTCACTGCCGAATAGCCTAATAGTACTAGTACTGATTAACTGTGGTTGGTTATAGGGAGTAAAAATGACTTACATGGTTAGTCACTAGTGACTGAGTTGTTAGGGAGTGATCATTTTTTATCAACAGGGGGGAGGGTGGGTTTCCGCGCGGAGCGTGCGAAATTTTTTACACCCCCCCCCGGTAGAGGGGTCAAATTTCCCCCCCCCCCCTTACGGCCGAAAATCGGCTCGCGCGCAGGCCCTTTGAAGCATAGTAACGCGCGGGCTTTTGGCTCAAAACAGGTTAAATTATTTTGACCCGCCCCCCCAAGAGGGGTCCAAATTGTTTTGCCCCCCCCGGTCGAAGGGTCCAAATAGTTTTCCCCCCCACAAACCCACCACCCCCCCCCCCCTGTTGTTAAAAAATGATCACTCCCTTAGTCAGTACTGACTAAGTTCAGACTATCAGTGTAGGGTGGATGTCTGGAGGCTGTAACAGCAGTCTACCCAGACTGCACCGCCCACCCCGCCCTGACCTCCTTGACCCCTGAACTTTGACCCATATTTGGGTCGGACTTGTAGAGGTCTATATTGAATTTCCATTATGGTTTAAGAAATGACCGACGGTTGACACCTTCATTGTAGATTTCAACCTTAAGCACTTCTGAAATGCTGCTGCTACTTTTCTCCCTTTTTTTTCTCTTTTATTTTTTTTTCACTCTGGTGAGCTCTAATTACACTGAAATCTAATAATCAAGAGTGCCCCATCTTAACTTGGTCATACCTATGAAAGAGTTTGTTATCTCTAAAATACACACCCAAAACCCCAATGCAAACATAATTCTATGGAACTAGTGATCCCTCACTTAAAGCATCCACAGGCAGCATGGTATTGCAATGCACTATAGCCATGATGCATAAATGCAACAACTGATACACTCATTGATCATTCCTATAGATTTCACACACTCTGGAAGGTTCTGCATATTATTGTTGTCTTGACAACACATAATTATGAAGCTTTGAGGCACCATTATTATAACCTTTATTTATCCTGGAGATGAGAGAAAGGTTCATGAGGATCCTGTTTGCATCGGGCCCCAGTCCTTAAAGGGTTAATAGGTCTTCTGTATTAGTCTCACTCCTGCAGACTTCTGCAGCCCCTCTCCACCCCCCCCCCCCCCCACCCTTTACCAACAGGAGGACAGTATTGTCAGTATTGATTGAGTCCACACGGGACTCTGCTGGTACCCGAGACAGCATTAACCTTTTAATGCCCGCATTGTGCTTTAATCACCTATATGCCGCTATATCGCCATGATACATGCATTCATGCATCAAGCTGACCCTATGGATTTGATACACTCCCGAATGGTCGGTGTGATGCAAAAAGCATGCCCCTGACGAGTACACTGGCTAAGGCGCACATTCATGCATCATGATGATAAAGAGCATAGCGCATTAAAGCACTCCTTAAGGGCGGCTAAAAGATGACATTGTCTCAACCTCGTAGGGGCACAATGATGCTTGAATGCAACACTAGCGAATTACTCACAAGGACTGCATCATGATGACAAAGGGCATGATGCCGTCTGTAAAGGGTTAAAGGGCTATTAAACAAGAGTGTGAGGTGCATGCAGCAACCAGCGACACCTTCCCAGAATTCCACACCATGACAAAGGGTATGATGCCGTCTGTAAAGGGTTAAAGGGCTATTAAACAAGAGTGTGAGGTGCATGCAGCAACCAGCGACACCTTCCCAGAATTCCACACCAAACCTTCCCATAATCCTTTGCAAACACACACAGTGTCGGTGATGGGGTACACACAGTGGACACAGTCTGTCCTCACATCTGGGGCCCAGATCAACCCGCCATAGCCGTCTGTATAAGCACCGGGGCCTTTAATAAGCACCTGTCTTGAATAAGTGCATGGCGGTATTGAACAAATGCACTTTGTCGCGAATAAGAGCATGGTGGTAACATGCTCTCTACATAAATAAGTGCCCGGGAGTTGGTATGTGTTTTCCTACTTCGGAGGGAGAGGATTTACATATGCATGTTTGCCATGGAACCAGGTAAATGAAAGACCCTTTTATAGTTTTGAGGAGAGATTTAAACATGTTCTCTCGCAATTTATCAGCGTATTGAATTGATCAACGTGCTGTTGGATCGCCAAGCAGCATTCACCCTGGAGATGTCACATTGGCATCCATGCATACATCATGCCGACCAGGGGCATTATGTATAAATATGCATTATGCCATCCTTACAGGGTTTATCATATCAAGGTGCCATTCCCTGAGTGGCTTCATTGACAGGTAGTCATGTGTACCAGATCCATTAGCTCATCAAACCAAGGTCCATTCTCATCACCCCAAGGCCTCTCCACATCCCCTGTCTCTTCTGGTAACCATGGGAGGCCAATGATAGTAGGTCCTGCCAAAAGTATCTTTTACTGCTCATGTACACTAATATCATAGTATATATATATATATACACTGTCAACGTTTGGTTGCCTCTTTAGTAGGTAGACAGTAGAATCTACTGTAGGTGTACAGATTATTGTAGGTGGACAGCAGAATCTACTGTAAAGATGCAGTAGGTTAAACAGTTAAACTACATTATATTCTACTGTATACCTACAATTACTATTTACAGTGTACTGTAAAATTACAGTAGATTCTACTGCTAAGCTTCATTAAAAGGACTCACTGCTTGTCGCATGATTACTGATGTTCTATTGACTTTTGCATATTACTCAGGATTGATTTATTATCTAATAGAAAATCAAAAGAAATTGCCATGTCACGGTACTAACTTTCATGATACAGCAAAGGAGTACCTCAACTATAGAAATGAATAGGCCTAGGAAAACAGCATTTTCACACTATCTGTCATGGATAATCCCCTTCTTCTATTGATATTGCAACCAAACCTTGGGAATGTATAATGGACATCTATTCAAACATTTTAGGACAAATAAAACAGGGGGTCACGGATTGAATGAGAAAGGCATGAATTTTGGAAAAATATTTCTTTTGCCTTAACTATAGGATCTTATGGGTGTCCTAGCAGTGAATATATGTGAACAATGGAGGTATACTGTCAAAGTAGCAAATACAAATAGTTGATTTAGGGAAAGTGGTCTATGTAGAAATATGAATGCAGCTTAAAGAATACTTATCATGAGCTTCGATTTTTTCCACCAGGTGGCTTCTGTGTAGGAACCAGCAATTCCCTTTAACATTATGAGGTTTACATCTAGGGGGTATAGGGGGACGGTTGTTCCAACTTCTAGGAAGGGTTTCATACCAAGAACAGGCACGTGTGAGCTTGATGCTTTGATATAGCCTTAGAATTTTAGTCACCCTAAAACGAAATGTGGGCCATAAAGCCTGTGCACAAAGCAAAAACACTGCCATATCTCCTTATTTCCGGAGAGTTACTCGCCAGGGCCGCATTCATGAAGCGTGATACCAAAACCACATAGTACATTAAGGCACTCTGCTGTCAACAGAGGTTTACTGTAAAGGCCCGGCTAGTACGCAAGTCAGATCATCGGTCAAGGTGCGGCTTATAAGGAAGTTTTTAAAAGTATACTACAATACTGAATTAGCAATTTTCAGACCCTTTCTGAGGATTACAGGATTTGTCACAGTTAGGGGTGTAGCTAATACCCGAGCTATGCCTATACGAGGGAATTTACAGTACCGTAAAACCTTGCGTATAAGTAGACTCGTATAAGTAGGGGGGGTGGTTATTTTGTCAAAATGAGGTTAGGAATGCGGAATGCAGCCTAAAAGATGATACTCATCACGAGAAACAAGAATATGACCTTCATTTTTGATTTTGAAAACTCTAACCCCCCCCCCGTACACCCCCTCCGAAGATAAAAAGTTTGAAAATATTTAATTAAATCAATTAAAAAATTCCCCCAGGGTGTGCATCCCATGAATTACACATTAAATCACTTTGAAGTGAAATATAAAAATATAGTGCACCAAAATGAGCTATTTTGAAGTTTCTGAAATATTCAAGATGGCCGCCATGGCCGAAAACTACCGTTTTTCACTGTAATTATAGCTATACCGTATTCGACGTAATAAGCGCACAGTGCGCTTAAAAAATTATTATGGACGCCTTTTAGTAGTTAACAGTTTAATTGGAGTAAAAAATTGAAATATTTTTGGTACTTTGTAGTCTAAAAATCGGCCAAAAACAGGGGGTGTGCGCTTATTAGGGGGTGTGCGCTTATTACGTCGAATACGGTATTTGGTTTTGCACTCATGGAATTTATATGAAAGCACTTGGATATGTAATATGATGAAATACTGCATCAAAGTCAGCTATTTTAAAGTTCTGAAAATCCAAGATGGCCGCCATTTGAAAAAACAGCATTGTTTTTCGCTGTAATTTTATCCATATTTGGCCTACAAGAAAGCCAAATAAAGGCATTTGGATAAGGAATATAATGATATACTACCCCAGAGTCAGCTATTTTGAATTTAAACATTTCAAGATGGCTGCCATATATGAAAAAACATATGCAATTTGTCTCCTTCTTGATTTCATACTTCTAAGTGGTACACCTTATAAGAAATCTATTTATAAACACTTGCCATAGAACTCAAAGAGAAAATAGGTACTTTGAAGTGCCTGAAAATTTCAATGGCAGCCATCAGTGCCCACCACCCTACCCCTATTAGCTGTATAGTGGATATACATAGGGGAACTGCAAGCACCTTCCCAGGACAGTCAGTGATTTACAGCAATGGACTGGAGCAAAATCGTAATACCATGAATTCTCGCACATAATCCACTGATTATATGCTAATTATATCCCCACAATGGCGTATAGAAGGGTGTGGGTTATAGGAGGGTAATGGACAGAAGTACCAATTGAGATCCCAAGTGTGGGTTATAGGATTTTTTTGAGTTATTGGTTCCTGGGATTTAATGCTGGATCATATTGTATCATTTATAATCAGAAGATTATTTGAAAATCTAGAATTTTTCTAGTAGGAAAAACTGATGCAATATACAGAAAGTGTATGTCTCCAAGCAAACCGTACTGCATGCTGTTTACTCTACAAATTGCTCAGAGCATAACGACTGAAGGCAATGCATCATAAAGGAGAGACCAGCTGTGCTATCCGAGTGTAGACGGGCATTGCAGACTGGGTTAAATTATGATAGAACTTGTTACCCCAAATGCTTTCAGGGAAGATCAATTGCATAGTATGGCAATACATGTTTTTCATTGAAGCATTGGGTTTAAATTGGGCTGCTTATTGTATACAAATTATGTTGCAGATACCCAAACAGTATCTATACAACTTACCAAACCCCTTACTTCATTTTGTTGTATTGTACACCTCATCTCCAGATAGAATATCAGCTTGGCATCTAAACAATAAGGTAGGCATCAAATAGGTCTAGGGGTTGGCATTGAATTTGACCAATCTCATTGGATCCATCATAGGGTTATTCCGAAATAGTTTTGGCGGGAGCAGGTAATGCACTATCTGCAAAACTGTGGGGTGCAGACTATCCAATAGCACTAGGATTTTCGAGGAATCTAAGGGGCAAGTATACCATATGAGATGATTGATGGCATCTGGTTAAGGACTGTACATATCTTATAAGGACCAAAGATTTACAGGTCGAAGAAGAGGCCAAGAAATGAATCTAGAAAAGCTTATGAAGCCTGGGTCATATCTCTTCATGGCATGTTCTCCCCATTCCTCCAAGCGCCCATTGTGCAAAAGCTAAAGGCAGGTTCATTTTTGTGGATGCCCTACTCCTCCACTTTGTCCCCCCAGCCATATCATGGGTTTCTGGTATGTAAGTAAAGAATACATATACACATATAGTGTAAAATCCAGTTTTACCAACTGCTATACTTATGGGACCAACATTATTTTACACGTTCTACTAGATTACAACTTGGTTCTAATGGTGGGGTACTTTTTTCTGTCACAAATTTGGCATAACAGTCACACTTGCATTCTTGTGAGAATAGAGAGCTATCCTCCCCCTTGTCTACTGCAAGTACTTGGTATATTACCTAAAAAAGTGATTGGGAGATATTTTGAAATACTAAATTGCTTATATATATGGTTCCCCTTCCATCTAGGATGACTTCACAGTTGGAAAATAAAGGCAAATATCTCATATATATTATAACCATTATAAATGCATTTTCTATGATTCAAAGAGCAGATTTATTTTCCACCATGGCTTCATAACTCAGCCCTCTATGTAGGATGCAGTGATGGAAGCCAGGGTGAGAAATGGCTACGGACTGAAAAGTCACTGGCATGGTCATTTCAAGGAGTTGCTGGTTAATACTCCCAAAAACTATGCTTTGCCCATAGTGTAGTACACAGGGTCCCATAGCCTTACACATGATGAATCCTACAGGCAGACCCATGTCCTTGTGTCGATCCTGTAAGCAGCACTTGCCATCTGATTTTTTACTATACTATCGGAGCAAAAACTTGTATATAAGCTCCAGCCAAGCTTTGTGTTCAGCCTATAAGCCAAACTGGTGATCTGACTTGCGTAATAGGCATGGCTTATACATAAGGTTTTACAGTAGGTGTTCTGCACCAATTGGTGTTGCTAGAAAAGCTCAAAATTATGTATTATAATACAATCCATGTTGAAGTGTCATTATGTGGTTTTCATTCTGTGGTGGACCAAATATGGATATCATTACATCAATAAAGTTATCTCTTTTTGCCAATGGCGGCCATTTTGAATTTTTCAGAACTTCAAAATAGTTAAATTTGATGCAGTATTTTATCATATTACATATCCAAGTGATTTTATATAAATTTCATAAGTGCAAAACCAAATATAGCTGTAATTACAGTGAAAAACGGTAGTTTTCAGCCATGGGGGCCATCTTGAATTTTTCAGAAACTTCAAAATAGCTCATTTTGGTGCACTATATTTTTATATTTCACCTCAAAGTGATTTATTGTGTATTTCATGGGTTGCACACCCTGGGGGAATTTTTTAATTGATTTAATTAAATATTTTCGAACTTTTTATCTTCGGAGGGGGCGTACGGGGGGGTTAGAGTTTTCAAAATCAAAAACGAAGGTCATATTCTTGTTTCTCATGATGAGTATCAAATTTTAGGCTGCATTCCGCAAAATTTATGAGCTAACCACCCCCCCTAGTATAAGCCGCGGCAAGTAAGTGAGTCAGATCAGCGGTGCGGCTTATAGGATCAGCCTAGGGTCAGGGTGCGGCTTATACGCAATGTTTTGGTGCTAGGGTATAGTACCAAAAGTCACCATAATCAGATCACTGGTGCAGCTTATAGGATCAGACCAAACTCAGGGTGCTGCTTATACGCGAGTTAGGCTTATACGCAAGGTTTTACGGTAATAGAAGTCATACTGTGGTCATGTATACATGCAGTATGATGTAGCTGTCAGTGCCCGGTCTGTCTGAGTCCCATTACATCCATTATACTGTCACAGCCAGCCAGCAGACCACCCCGCTGTCACATGCTACATAGTAACATGCAGCATGGCCTGCCATCCTGGAAAACTAAATCAAATGCGGGTTATAGGATTCTCCCAAAGTCACGGTGCGGATTATACGCGGGAACTTTTGGTAGTACTATTGCGATAAAGCACTGATTTAAAAAGAGGGCCGGTCTTGCATACATGCTGGGGTAGATTTGTCTTGAAATGTTTTTTCAGCAGTAATATAGGACATCAAATCCTATGTGTTATGCTCAGCAAATTCATAATCAAACTCCAACTTACCTGGTAAGTCTGGTTTAATTTCATTATGATTGCGAAAACAGAGCCCTCAGAGTCATTAGGTCTGAAATTGCTCCCACATTTTACCTGTTGTCTACAGCAAGCATTGTTCATAACGGGTTTGTCGTGACCAGCTGATTGGCCGACTTAGTACCAGTATTGGATACCTCCACTTGTGTGTGGGTGGTAGTTCGTGGTAATTAGTGGTCTCAAATTATTTTGGGCAACACCTAAAAAACTCAGTATCAACAGGAAACGTATGCATCATTGGGCTTTCCTAGTGGGCATAGCAAATTAAACCAACATTGATGTTGTTGGTTTGATGTTGATTCAACATTAATTCAGTGTTGATATGAATTTTGTGCCCACTGGGTTTCAATTTAGGGACCTGTCATTTCCAGAATACGCCACTCAAAAAAGGAAAGTTGCTTCTGATTACCCGGCAGTGAGAAATTTGTACTTGTGGCTGACATAATATATCGGGAAATAAAGACTTTCCGCACACAAATTTCACATTTTAAGTTATTCTTAGCTCTCTGCATTACTGACAGTATAAGCTTTAATTTGATACATATTTGTCCACTTTTCAACAGCGTTTCATTAAAAATCTAAAAAAAGAGAAAGATTTCCCAAAATCAAGATTTTAATGATGCACGCGGTGATGAGAAACAACGCCTTTGCTGAGTGGCCTTAAAGCAATTTTCTGTTATTTCACACAATTTCTAGCTTCGTGTAACAGATTCATTTCCTGCACTTGAAGAAAAGGCATTTTCGTGTAGAGCTCAGGATTCGCTGTAATTGTAAGAAAATGTTGAGTAACATCCTGGCTAGACCTCAATTCTTACTGTAAGGCCAGAAAGACTTGGGCCTTAAAGGCCTGGTTCACTGCCAAACTTGGTTTGCACAGTTAGCCTTATTGTTGGCATGGCGCGTCATAATGAGTGAAGTTGGTGGGACGTAGATGTCCAGAGCCTGAGGGCCTAGACGCAAATAGAACTAACCCTTTAAGGACAGGTGTCGCTAAAAGATGACATCGGTCGTCACAATGCACCAATGCACCCCACACAGTAACTCGCCGGTACTGCATCCGTGCACTACGTCGACCCTCCGGGACTGTCTCAACCCTATAGGGTCGGCATGATGCTTGAATGCATCACTAGCGAGTTACTCGCCAGGGCTGCATTCATGCATCATGACGACCATGGCTATGATGCATTATGGCATGATGCCATCCTTAAAGGGCCAAGGAGGTCACTAGGTATGTCCTCCTTGGAAGGTACAGTTACTCTGTTGTTGTGTATGTGTCGTGGTAAACACACACGAGGAGACAATACTTCCATGTACAGTTAACTCTCACTTCCTCGAACATTTACTACCTAGAATCCATCGTTTCTGATGACAGTAGCCTTGCAACTGGCCTTATATTTAGACTTATATTTAGACTTATAACGTGGGATAATGTGCTTGCCAAAACATTTGCCTTGCATCTTTTTTTAATTCGAGGAGGGCTTATCGTAACTAGGCTACATTGTCTGGTCTTTCAAGTGCAGTGTATCTCTTCAATGCACTGTTCCTTTGTTTCTCCATCCATGCATGATGCCGAACATACACCTTGCTGGCAGTGCCTTAGTGCATCATGATGATAGATGAACAGGAGCCGCAGGGGGCCGCAGGGCATCGCCCAGTCGTTGATAGGCTAAATAACAATGGTACATGTATCGGTTTTTTAATTTTTCATGGAACTCAAGAAACAGCCTTGTGGAATACGGGCCTTCCTTCACCACGTAATGACCCACTCTACCGACCCAAGCTCATTAATTAACCTTTGTCTATATACGCAACTAAGAGAACCCTTTCCTTTAAACACCTTGTATGACTGCTGGGTAATACTAACGCCGAAGCTGTCATGACGTCAGACGCCATATATGACATCATGAGGATGACAGGTGAATGGGTTCTTGTGTCGGCTAACTTTGCACAAAATAAGAAAAATTGTCCTTAAACGTAGCTTCTCAAGCCAAAATTTAGACCTGTGCTGTCAATACACTTGTGCCCTGCCCCCCGCCCCCCATCCTCGTCTTCCCTGCAGCCTTTTAAAGTTAATTCATCCGAGAATTCTGTTTTGTAAATCCTACTCAAATTTGTTCCACATACTGTGACAATATCATATTGACAGGAGAAGGGGTAATCTAATATATTCCATGGACAGTAAGGGTTAAACTAGGGGATGCCAAGGTACCTAGCCATGGGCCTGTTCAATGTATTTCTAATGGGAACAAATTAATTCAGGCAACTACCTCATAAAACTTCGCGTATAAGCCGCGGCTAGTAAGCGAGTCAGATTGCTGGTGCGGCTTATAGGATCAGCATAGTCTGGGTGGGGCTTATACATGGTTTTTGCACCTATAATACAGTACAACAGTCACCATAATCAGATGGCCAGTGCGGCCTATAGGGTCGGCCCAAAGTCGGGGTGTGGCTTATACGGATGTTAGGCTTATACGCAAGGTTTTACGGAATTTAAGTACATTTCCTATATAGCCAAGTGGACGATGGCAACAAAGTTGATTCTAAGGTTGTATTCATAGTTGCCATTACCTTTGTTCAATGTGGCTCTTGACCCTGACATGAAGTCCCACATTAGATAAAATACTCAGATGTAGTGTCGGCAGATATCATGTAAGTGCTGCATAACGCAGTATGTGGACCATGGTATCAACAAAACAACTAAAGCGATTAAAGAGTATCTCTCATGATGCTCATGGACATGAGGCCAAAAGAAAAGGGTTTGTTTCAGGTCACCCGACCGTCCCCATCGAAAGAGGGCCGACCCTGCGGTTTTTTATGCAATTTTGAAGAAATTTTCGCATTTTTACCCTTTTTTGATCGATTTTAGGGTATTCAGAAAAATTGACCAGTATATTCAAGTTAAGAAAAAAAAAATTCGGCCTACCGACCCTACTCTCCCATGTTACCTGAAAACCCTTTTTTTTTGGCCTGATTTAGAGCTGGAGATCTAGGTCAAGGTCAGCTAGATAGTTCACACACAAGGCACTACTGGAGGTTTATCAATGGGCCTTTTATCAATGTCATTGAGAGTCTTTCATGAATGTAAATATATACATGCTGAATGGAGGGGATCAATATCTATTCTCACATAAAGAAAGTGTTTAATTTTCTTTTTAATGTCCATGAAATCAAATATTTGAGACAAGGAACCAGTTTTCGCACTTTGGTTATGGTTTGGTAAGGGCCTTGTGTACATGTTGATGGTCCTCTGGCTGTGTCGGTTTTAAAATTAATCTCTCTGCTTTTATAAAATAAAAATGTCATCTGCATTCATTCTGTAGCTCTGTGTTGATGTCATGTAGCCACGGATTAATTCTACTCATAAAAAATGTTTAATATTGGTTTCATAGCTGCTTTGATGACATCACAGTAGGGAATTGGGCGTGCAGAACGAGTTAAAGCTGGGCTGTCAGAAAATAAGTTCAGCATTTTCCATACATAGACTAAAATAACAGTTCCACCAGAGGGCAGCAGTGTTTGGACAGGGAACCATGAGCATTATCCAGCTACTACATATTCACCCTATCTTGTGCTTGTAAGAGCTGAGCTCCCAGCCCTTAGGAGCCCGCTTGTGAATCAAAACTGAACTATATCCAAAAGTGCTTTTGGCCTCACTTCAACCATCAAGCTTTCAAATGTTATCCTTGCTATAAGATAGCAGGTATACCTGCGCAGTGACCAGTATCGGACAAGAGGCCTTGGCATTCATTGATTGAGTCAATTAGATGGTCAATATGGAACTGGACAGCATTGGAATAGTGTCAAGCCAACATTATACATTACTATTCCACATGACCGTGCTCTAATTCATGGAAACCTGACTGCGTACAGGCAAATACGGGATAGCTCTCCCAGGTGCACGGACAAACGTTAACAGCGCAATCTTAATCTTACATCTTGAAATGTCTTAATCTAAAGGTAGAAAAATAGAGGGGTTGGCAGGCAGAGCCCCCCAATACATACTAGTCGACTAGCCTATCCTACAATGGACTGTGTAGTTTAAGATAGGTTAAGATAAGATTAAGACCTTTTTTAAAATAATTGAGACAATCTTAATGCTGTGTTAAGATTGCACTGTTAACGTTTGTCCGCGCACCTAGGAGACCTATCCCGGGCGTGTGCATACATTGGCAACAATTGTATGATGAAATCAATACAAAGCTTTACTCAAAAGTGTTTCTTCACCCTCATGAGCTTGGGGCAAATTACACCAAGCCCAGTCTGTGAAGAAACTATTGACTTGGACACTTTACTATGCAGCTCTGTTTATATACGTTTTTATGGGTTATTACAGAAGTGTAGCCCTACTATATTGGCTCATGACCAGAGGTATAGACCCTGAGGCAGCATGGACTCTGACCACAGCACTACATGCCTACTTCATGTATGTGGGTGTTTATGGGGCCTTGTACAAGGGTCTGCCAACACATGGAGGTGTCAAGCCAGTGCTTGTACCTCTCTATAGGTTAACCATTTAAGGGGCAATATCACACTTAACCACATAGTAGACTAAAACAGACCCAGTACTAGAAATGTAAATTAGATGCGCTCAGTGAATACGCCGCTTTAATGCAGGATGCTCATTTGTCTGCATTTGTCTTCATGATGCATGAATGCAGCCCTGCTGAGTAACTCACCAGTGCTGCATTCATGCATCATGCTGACCCTATTTGTTTGATTTGCGGGGTTGATGAGTGCGGTATTAGCGACTTACTTGCTGGTGTGACATTGCTGCATCATGACAACAGCTGAACATAATCTATTCACGACTCGTGATGCAATCCTTACAGGGTTAGGCTACAGGCCCAGCTGGCAAATTGCGGACTAAAAAACTAGTTTTTCCCTACTACATTTCTTGCAAACAGTGTCATTTGATCAATATTTGGAGTAGAAAAGAACCAAAGATACCATGTTAAAGCTCTTTTAATATACTATGTGTTTATTTACTACTCCATATGTACTCATGCACTTGCTATATAGTTATTGGGATATATATATGGATAAATATAACAAAAAGTTCAAATTATGCCATCCTTACTTTTGTGAGATGGGCTATAAAAAATAGACAAAAAATTATTAAAATTTTTTCACTGGTATAAATGTAACCAGTTGACACCAGGGATACTTTCTGTACCATTTGTGGCCAGTTTTGATCGCTAGAATATATTATAGAGCTATCTGAAGTACAAAATCAAAATTCAAATTAGTGGCCTTTTTGAGCTAAAATCTTGGGACAGCGTAACCTGGGAAATTGATACATTCAATCATAATTGAAAAAGCACTAGAATATGGTCATTTTTTATGGGTTTTGAAAAATGACCTTTAAATAGACAGCATATGATCAGTTTATAAAAACAAAAGTCACAGATTTGATATTTTGATCACATTCTAGCAGTTTGAAAATATCACAGAAAATGGCCAAAACACTGAATTTTACCCCAATACCGGTATTTTCACACATTTATGGTAGCAGCCTATATAAATTGCCTATTAACATGAATATATTTCTTAAAAGGTCAATTTCCATAGTCCTCAGCTCTCAGGGCTTCTCTCAAGTTTGTATTTTTGCATTGTATAGGCTTTTGAAGAACTAGAATCTGAAATATAACTCCAAACACCTCCCATATTAGTTAGTAAGGCATCAGTCCGCTATTTGCCTGCCGGACCTGTAGTGGCAGTATAGTTTAACCCTCAGCCTGCAGCCTCCGTGGCTGCCATTCATTGTCTGTGATATACAGCAGCCATTTTGTAGATAGTTGTCCTCTGAATTAAATTTTGTTTTACCCATACCGATGAGAAGTAAAATCTACTATTGGTTTTACAATGAGGTCCTCCAGGTTTAGTTCCGTGGCCAACTACCACGTGGCCACTGACCCTGGCTAGTAGAAGAAGCTGCATCCTGTGCTATGAGTTTCCATGATCTGGAGATGTCAACAGCTCTGCATATTTAACCTATTCTAACAAGTGTTACTCAATATCTGTAATGTGCTCTCTAAACAATACAATACATGGAGAGGTAACAAACACAAAATAAACTATCCAGAAAATGAATTACTTGTATAGGTTTCTATTGTACACTGGCCCTATTAACCTTCTATCACTGCCGTGTCATTTAGTGGTATAGGGCATAAACTAGCCCTGGTGGACTTCCCCATTTTACTATTTACAGTGCAGTACCCTTCCCCAGGTGTGGAAGGTGTCTGGTGAGGACTGACCCTGTGCTGTAGTGTAGTGTGTGTTGTGGTTGTGTAGTGACCAGGCTGTGGTTTAACCCTGGTCAATGTGCACTGACCTCTGTACCCATTTACACCTCACCATGGCAACCTGCCACACCCTGTACCTGAACCTTCAGTCAGCCGGGTTGGTGTGTACCCTGATTGGATCTAGGTAATGTGAGCGTTAGCCCGACTATGGACATGATTGCTATGGTCAAGCGGTCTAATATGGGAGAGTTAATACATTATAAAACCGGATTCAAAGTTAGGCAGGCAAACAACACCATTTATAGGCTAAACCGGGGTCATTTAGGCGCAAATGCACTTTCAAATTTATAATCTCTAATACGCCTGCGCTTATACAGGCACTTGCACTTTATATCTGTGTCCCTTAAATTTGATTCTCTTTTAAAGTTGTAAAGAGATATCGTGGGTTTCAGGGGGGGTACATATACTTGCGCTTACCTGCACTCATTTGAGACCCCTGCACTTGAAAGGGCCCTTAGGGTACCCCACACTGTTATCTGTACCCCTTTACCCCATAACACAGTAACCCCACTTTCTCCTACAGCAACCCCTCTCCCCATGTGCTGCCCCCTCCCCTTTTACTTATTCACGTGTCCCTTGTTGCAGTGCCTATAGAGTATGGGGGTATACTTGTAGTCGGGAGGGGAACGCCTGTCAGCAAAGCCCAAGGGAGGTGTGACAGTTTCCTTCAAAAATCCTTTAATCTACTACTAGTAGGTCCTTTGTCGCCATGATGCGGCCCTAATGAGGTACTCACTAGAGTTGCATTATGCATCGTCCCGATGAAGGGGTACAGTGCACCATGCTTATCATAGAGTGTTAGGTCTGGTTCAACTTCAGGGGATGTGGGTCATGATAGATGCTCTAATTACTGTCAGAATTGGGTGGAATCATTAATTGTTGACAGTGAAATTTTTTATCAGACATGTGGTATGTTCAGCGTCTATGTGATGTTGGACCAGCAAAGATGCCACTTTTCCTACATTCGCATGAAATTCCTACTTTTTCGCAGGAATTTCTGTATTAAATTGTGTTAGCTTTCTATGGGAAATGGATCAAAATGGTAAGATTTCCTGCTTTGTATCGACCAGAAAGTGGCATCTCTGGCCCTGAACCTGTTTCAGACCATCAGTTTAACAGATACAAGCTGAGAGAGGAGTGCTAGTGTCCGGGGCTAGTGTACTTCGTCTTCGGGAAGTCATCAAATTAATCATACCTTGGTTCTAGTGTTTGCCTCCAGAGGGCACCACTCAGCCTTGTATTAAACCACATCATAAAATGACTCTCCACAAGACACAATGATATTGTACTACCATGATACATTCATGCATCATGCCGACCTTGTCAACACTACAGGGTTGACACACTCCCAAAGGGGTGAAACTTAAGTTTGAAAGGCAAACCATACCCCTGCCCCCTGATTGAAATATGACAGATTCGACTATCAAATTATACTTACATATCAAGCTACCATATGAGTATAAAAACAGAAAATGATGCACGGCATTAAAGTGGCATAATCACCAAGCGTATCCCACTCACAATTCCAGTACTGTTCTAGTCTACTATGTGGTTGAGGGCTAGTGGTGAGGTTGCCCCTTTAATGCATCATCAAGGGTGAGTGGGGAAGAGATGGGTCTTTGATCAGGAAGCTGTATCCCTTGTTGACATACACCTCCCTCCGTCACAGACACTGCCTATTACGGCTGAACGTACACTACAGGGCGGTTAGTGTGGTCACGTATAGGGGGGATATACACGGTGTGGACTGTGTGGGTGGTGGATCCATGCACGTGCCTCACCATGAGCTGCCGCCCACTGCCTATACTGTACAATGTACACTTGTATTGGTAGCCTGTGTTTCCAGCAGGAACAGAGTCATTACAGAGTGATTGAGGTCAGAATGGGAGTTTGAGATATACTACACATAGAGTACTTACGTATTCGACCTAATCAGTGCAGACAATCCTTATTGGGCCAAGTTTAGACTATTAAACCCCTAAGAAACTCTGAGATCAATTAAACTGTGATCTATATTTGTTATCTATTGACTAAAGAAACTAGGAAACAAACAAGATATTAGGAAAATAGAAATGCAAACAGGATTACTGTATGAGATGGTACGGCAGTTATATGTGTCCTGTGGTGTGCATTAGGGTGGTTCAGCAGACTGCCTCCAGGTGGCATCACCAGTCTATCACGGTATAGGGATAAAGGTGTTAGGTGCAGCAGGATGAATCAACGTACATGTAACCTAGTTATGTATCAATTATGGAAATATGATTTGCACTAACTGTCTTAGGGATTATAACTGCACGTGGCACCGCTCACTGTATATACATGTAGCAAGTGTAGGTAGGCCTATACAGTATAATCTACTGTAGTTTTACAGCATCTACCGTAAGTTTACAGTAGAATTTACTGTTTACTTAGAGTAGCAATTTTTTGAACAAGGTTTAGGTTTTATTTTTCACATAAGATCCATAGGCGAGGTATAATTACAAAGTATGACGTTCAATTTGTAGTGTTGGAGTCCTAATGAACTAGCGTATACATTATGAATATATTATGATTATAATGTAATTGTAGGTACACAGTATAATCTACTGTACTTTTGCAGCAACTACTGTACATAAGTTTACACTAGATTTTACTGTTTACCTATAGTAAACTGTACACCTATATGAGATTCAACTGTACACCTACAAATATGGCAACCAACTGTTTGCAGTGTAGATATGTTGTGGAGGGCTTTGATATGCAAAATCCTATTTGTCCCAGTTTGCAAGGTAGTAACCATACAGTAAGGCTTATGCGGTTCCAACCATTCCCCTGACTATAAGTCTAAGCCTGAACATCCAGAATCCACTATACAATATACTCCACATACCTTACACACCTACACACAGTAGTGGCCTGTTTAAACGCCGGGTCTCCTAATAAGCAGGGGTCTTAAATAAGTGCCGAGGATAGAGCTGTATGGCAAACCTGTTATAGAACTAAATGCTGGTCTTGAAGAAAAAGCGCCTGTCTTGTTTAATCACCGGGGGTAAAGGCAAATTATCATTCTACATGCCACTACGGTATGTAGAGAAGGCTGTAGGCTGCCCCATCCTACCGGTTCTACTGCATACAGGTGTGAGTAGTATAGGAGTTGGGGCCGAGTGTCAGGCCATGGTAGTACCCTGAGTAGTACATGGTGTGGGTGATTGGGGCGGGCACATGCTACACCGCTTTGTACTGTGAAGAGTCTGTCGTGATACGGGGTGAAGGTTCCAGTCTTTATGGGGAAGGGAGAGGGGATTTGTTAGAATACCTTTTCACTACAGACAAGCTCCCACGTAATTCAAAGTTTTAACTTGTCTATCAAACCCCAGACTCATGTGCACGTCGGGATATTCTGACATACATAACAAACGTCTAAAGTACCTGCTCTCACATGTCAAGCACTGGGAAATCACAGGCTCTGATGAGAGATGAGAGGAACTCAGAAAGAGATGCAGGATGCCAGTCCGTGTCAGGCAGTCATTGTGCCGACACTGGTGGCTCCACCTGGTAGGAATCTGAGTGATCAGCAACTAGTGTGTGGGGGAGGCCTACAGTACTGTGTTGGCACGTCCCTACCCACCCCCTCCCTACACACACACACATCCCACCCCAAGGCACCCACACACACACAGGGCTATGTCTCACCAGATCAGGCCAATGTGAAGGTCTTTATTCATGTGCCATCTTTGACCAGGTGCCATCTTCAACCTCCTGACAAAATAATTTATTTAGGGCAGGTGAATATATAATTTATCTTATCCCTTTCATATGAAATAAGACATTTATCCGTCTTAAATCGTGTTCTTTTTATGGTGGCCGGACAAAGATGGCACCTAGTCAAAGATGGCACCTGGTCAAAGACGTTCACATTGGCTCGATCTGGTGAGACACAGCCACAAACAGAATCCAGGGGACGCCCTGGGCTGATCGCCGGCACCACCAGCAGTACCGGGGCGGGGTACCAGACTACCTCAGCGCCTCTAAGCGGCATAATTGGCCCGTGACCCAGTCTACAGAGTGATCCATTCACAGAGCCGCCAACACAACCCCCCCCCCCTGCCAACTGCCTACAGACACATATCCTAGAGCCCCTGTCAGCCTGTCATATCGCTGTACTGGGTTACTACCTTGCAGCCACCCTTCTACTCTCTCCCTTTCCTTCCCTCCTCTAGCTCTCAAACCTCCCTACCCTCCTCTTTCCCTTCTCCTCATCCTCCCCCCATCCTTTCCCATACCTCCGCCTACCCCCCCTCTTTCCCTACTCCCTCGATCATTCCCTTACCCTCGCCTCCCTTCCTTTCCCTTCTATCCTTGCCCTCACCCCTCTCTTCTCACCCCCTTCTTCCACTTCCCCTTCCCTCCACCCGTTCTCCTTCCACCCTTGCCCTCACCCCTTCCCCTCCGCACTCTCTTCTTTCACTATACTCCCTCGGTCAATGCCCTTAACTCTTAATCCACACGCCCCCCCCCCTCCCTCCTCTCCACTGATTCCTTTCCTCCCCATAGCCCTCGACCATTCCCTTACCTTCTCCTTGTTCCCCTCTCCCCTGCCTCTTCTACCCCTCTTACTCCCTCCATGTCCCTCACCTCTCATCTTCTACCCCCCCCCCCCCCCACACACACCTTGCACCAACAGGAGGAGCACCACCCAACACATGGACTACACCCCACCCCACCCACCCACATCTCCACCCCATTCTGTGAACAGAGGTGGCACCACAACCTGTTGACAACAAGCTCTCTCTAAGGACACAACCATCTG
Organism: Harmothoe impar; assembly: GCA_947462335.1. Classification (NCBI taxonomy): domain Eukaryota; kingdom Metazoa; phylum Annelida; class Polychaeta; order Phyllodocida; family Polynoidae; genus Harmothoe; species Harmothoe impar. The sequence goes on along the minus strand of OX381720.1, from coordinate 2,409,552 downwards.
TAACTACCGGCGGCTAATGTATGATATTCATGCAACTGAGCTTCAGCCTAGGTAAAATCTACGCCAAGACTGTGTTGGGAGAGTGAATCCTCTGCTAGATGTAGGTCCAATCAGAGAGGTACTTCCTCCTCATGTATGCTCTGTGTCAGAATGCCCCCTCCCACACACCACAGTACTACTACTACCGGTGTCTGCGGCTCGTGAGTGCACCTCGGGCGGTGAACCCCCACAGTGGTAGTCTACCCCGTCACAACACGACCATCTGCTGCTGGAGGAGGCACCTGGGGTTGGTGCCACACCTACACACCTACACGCCTACACACCTACACACCTACACACCTGCTGGTGTTACACAGGGGGTTAAGGCTGCACCTCACACCCTGCAGGGTGTCAGTGGTCTATGGAGAGAGCTGCTCAATGACAATAGCTGTATAGGATAGCACTGGAAGGCTATTGCTGATAACTGGAACCTCTTCTGCTACTAGTACTACCCCACACCTACATTCAAGCTAACAGTGGTACCCCTGGTGGTAATACACCCCACACCACCTTACATTATATACAAACAGGATACTTTAAAGGGAGAGTTGCTCAGAAGGTACTGACTATTGCCACAATACAATACTGCTGCTAGTAGCTGGTACTTCTTGTGGTACTACAGAGGGGGTTAAAGCTACATGCCACACCTCCAGTGTGTCAGTGATTAGTGGATACACACACCCACATCTTCACACCGCTCTGTAATTTCTTATGGCGAGAGCTGCTCATTGCCGATAGCTATATAGGGCATATAGCTATATATGATAGCACTGCAGGACTATTGCTGGTAATTAGAACCTCTTCTGGTTCTAATACTGGTGAGTTGCAGCAATACCCCACACCTACATCCAAGATAACAGTGGTATCCCTTTGGTACTACAGAGGGAGTAACATCTGCACCCCAAACCTCCTTATATACAAACAGGAGACTTTAAAGGGAGAGTTGCTCAGAAGGCACTGACTATTGCCACTAGCTATATAGGATAGTACTGCAAGACTGCTCATAGTAACCTCTCGTGGTACAACAGGGAGAGTTATAGCTACACCCCACACCTCAACACAGCTATAGATACAGGGTGTTAATGGCTTCTCATAGTGCACTGCCTACTACAATTAGCCATATAGGGTAACACTAAAGGAGTAAACCTGTATGGATTAAAGCTACAACCCACAACTCCAGGGTATCAGTGACCAGTGCATTATTGGATATATACACACCCCATAGAGAGCTGATCATAGGGGGAGTTGCTCATAAGGTACTACCTATTTCCCGTAACTAGTGCCTCTAGTACTATATTGACACTAGGATAACACTGTACATGTAATTGATACCATTGACGGTAGTACTGAGGGAGATAAAGCTACACCCTGCGCCATCATATTATGTACAGAAAAAGGGTATCAGTGATTGGTGATACCTTGAGGAGAGTTGGTCATAGTGTATTGCCTACCAGGGATTACTTATTATTGCCAATAGGATAGTACCACAGGACTGGTGGTGGTGGTAACTCTATACCGATGTTGCAGGTTCTTTAGTAGGGGGCACCATTGCTTGATCTGGTAACCAGTGAGATTAGCACTGATACAGCAATCACAATGGGTACAGGCTGTTACATAATGCCCCCTAAGAATTCCGCAGTGAAGGCAAGGGAATTTTCTCATTGGTTGATAATGCAACCGGCTAAACGCCTATAGTGATACTACACAGAGCTACACCACCCATCTCTTTATACACAGGATACCCGTGGTACCTCTGTAGTGGTAACATCTACACCCACACCTCCCTATACACACAGGGTATCAGTGATTAGTGTATACAGACGCACATTATGGGGAAGGCTCAGTAGCTCTGTCATTGCACTGTCTATAGGGTGGCGCTACACTACAAAATACCGCTGAGGGGACACTTTTCCCTCATACATACATGGATAAGAGAGTGATATAAACATGATGATGGCTCATTTGTATATAAGGTCATGGACATACCAATTCTGTACACCTTATGGGCTGAGCTGCTCAGAGTTGGAGAGGTGCATTACGTCCTGGATAGCACTGTACTATATCATTGAGTGAGTGGGGATGTGTTATAAACATTGGCCCATGTGTATATTTTCATGGGCAAAGCAGTTATACCTTATTGAGGGAGATCCTCATAGGTGGTGAGCAAGTTAAATGCACCTTATATGGTGAGCTGCTCAGAGTTGGTGAGCTGCATAAAAGCCTGGATAGCACTATACTACTACCACAGAGTGAGGGACACCACAGGGGACTACTCTGAGCCACACCCCCGCAACATCCAGTATTTACACGTGCCCAGGAGTGCAGGAGTGGTGAGTCGTGCACTATGACAGGATGCCATCTAGTATAGCCACACCACACATATGGACACATCAGTGTTATCTAGGGAGCATCTCTGGGGCTGCACAATGGCCTTAACTTGGATTACACCACTGTTATTACTAGATAGCATTAAGAGTGGGAGGTAACCCTCTCTTACTTTGCCTCACCGGCTACACCGCCTCCCCATCCAGTATTTACACATGTACAGGAGTGGTGAGTGGTACGCTGTAACAGGGAGAGAGCTGCAGGTATCAAGGGGTATTCACACATATGAAAACAACGGTTTGATATGGTGAGCAGTTCTGGAGCTACTTAATGACTTGGATTACATCACTGTTAAAAGTGTTATAGGGAGATAACATAAGCCAACAAAGATGAATGTGTGTATATGGCTGGGATGACATCACTTTTATAGCTGGATAACACAGAGAGATCTGCTGGCCTGGATATTAGCCTATCACCAGGTACCTTTCAGTTGGATATATAATATAGTACATGGCCTGGATTACATCACTGTTATAATCAGATAACACAGAGGGATCTTCTGTGGGGGTAAACCCCTCCCCCCGCCCCCTCCCCCCAGCCCCACCATGCCCCACTGTGCTCTGTCCATGTGTACATACAGTATAATGGGTGACAGTGATGGGGACTGACCACACCTTACATGCCCAGGATGCTGATATCAGTATGGGTGTCACCCACTGACATGGGTATTAGCCCCCTGAATACTATGTGGCTGGAACTACATGTACATCTCTATATTCAAGCTGTCGGAGTACGGAACATTATCTGTACTTAATGGCCTATGACATCATGATACAAAAGTAGCTAGACGTGCTTTTTTCTCCTAATATTTAGACCATAAATTATGTACTAAATATATCTAGATCATAAATTATGTACTAGGCCTAAATACAAAACCCCAATGATTGGCACACGTTTCCATCATTATGATTGAAATGTATATATATAAATCAGTGGATATGACATTCACCCAATGGCTTCGTGTAATTTATTATACCTAGCATATGATAGTCCTATCTCTTAACCATTGTAGCCCATATGCACACTGCAGTGGCGTATTACTTCAATACGCCCACCCGGTGGGCGTATTGAGAATGTCACGTGACCACCTCTTAGCCAATGAGAATGCAGCTCAAAAGAGTCAATCCGATTGTCGATTGCCGATTTTAATCCCGTTTTTTACACATTAAGCAGCATATTTTGGTTGGTTTTAGATTTGGAAACCGTAGACAGGATATGCCACCATGCACATAGCATTTTAGATCAGGTGAATCGGACAAGAAATACGTTTTTTAAACCAAAATCATTTGAGAAAGGAGGGAGACACCTATTGGCCATGAGCTGAATTAAGAACATAAACAATCGGCGATCGGCCCGATTATGCCGATTTTTCTAAAGGATTAGCATGTTTTTTTATGTTTTATAATGTTTTATCGGTACGACTATCATATGCTAGGTATAATAAATCAAAAACATAACTTGTGGGAATACAGGAGCCACATGCCCATTCGTGACCCTTATGAAGGGTCACTCATGGGCATATGGCTCCTGTATGCCCACTCGTTACGTTTTTGCTTAATATACGGGACATGTTAAACTGGTGAAATGCGATTGCATTGTATGCCTATGTCATACGGTATATGAGTAAACATATAATCGTCGTAAAACATGTTGCAACACTTCAATATAGACAGTGTAGTCCATAGTACATGTAAGATGATTGGGTGCGGCTTGATATCACCACTATACCCGGCAAACAACACTAGTCTGGTCTGTAGGGATAAAGCTATGTCAACAGACAAGACTGCCACTGGTGTTCTCCCGGGTATAGTGCAATTAGAGAGAGCAGTAGGTAAAGGCACACACACATATGGAATGTAGAGAGAACAGCTCATATTATCCCACTTTGAATACAGCATAGTGCATTAAATATGAAGCACTATGCCCTTTTGTCGTCATGTTGCATGAAAGCAGCACAGAGATTGAATTGCTTGTGTTGCATTCATGCATCCTGATGACCAGTTCCTTTGGTGGGAAAAATTAGATATAGATTATATGATATTTCAATCCAACACGTCCCTGCACTTTGGTGTAGAGGGATCCCCCCTCTTTCAAATGTCTGCCTCTGCCTCCGACTTGGAGTCTTTAGGCTCGTACTGTCGTTAAAGGGCTATAATGTGTTTGTGAATGCCTATTGGCCTGGATAGCACTGGTATAAGGCTATGTTAACAGAGTGCCATAGGTGTACCACAATATGAGAGTAGTGGATGTGTGCACAGAACAGCCCATGGCGCTACGTGAGATGGTATGTATAAGAGGTAGTAACCCTTTAACCCTTTTATGACAGCGTCGTCATGATGCATTGCATCATGCCAGCCTTTGGGGTTGATACAAGCCCAAAGGGTCATCATGATGCACCAATGCAGCACCGACGAGTTACTCACCGGGACTGCATTGGTGTAACATGACGACAAATTTAAGGGACATGCTGTCTTTAAAGGCTTAATTATGTTAGAATACAAATATGTATGGGTTTTACCTTCATGATGGGTGGTTCATTACGACATATGGATGCTCCGCCGATGCATCATTCATATATGTGCAGAGATCAGCTCCCACTACGATATTAGCCTGAGTATGACTGGCGCCATAGGGCCGCCGTCTATGGGACGGGTTGCCGGACAGATCACTGTCCTATACTTAGACATATACCAGCAATACGGGGTGCTTTAATGCAGTATGCCGTTGGCTGTCATGACGCATGAATGCAGCCCTGGTGAGTTACTTACCACAGAAAGATTAATGCACCATGCTGACTCTGCAGGGTTGAGACACTCCCGAAGGATTATGCACCAATACAACACCGGCTAGTTACTCGCCGGGGCTGAATTAATACATCATGAAGACAAGTGTTGCCTTTTAAGGATCCTTTAAGGGTTTAGGGGATATAATTATGTGTCTTTAGCTTAGAGTGACACGTGAATTGCTCCTCAGCAGCAGCACACTCTGTGTGATCGTGTCACGGAGACTGAGAGCAGATTAACTTAGTCCCCACTTTATAGATTTTCTCCTCAACATGAGAAGCAGAAGGCCTCGCCGGGTGTCAGTCAGGTTTACCTGAATAAAGCGGACTTTGGGAGTGGTCATTTTTTAACAGCAGGGGGGAGGGGGGTGGTGGATTAATTTGGGGGGGGGGGCAACAAAATTTGGACCCCTTGAAGAGGGTGGACCAAAAAATTGCACCCCTTTTTAGTGAAAAGCCCACGCGTTACTATAGCTCAAAGGGGTCGGCCACACTAAATTTCAACTTGCCTGAGCGGGGGGGGACCAAAAAGATTTCGACCCCTCTGGTGGGGGGGGGGGGGACCAAAAATTGTTTGACTCACTCACACGAAAATCCACCGGACCCCCTCCCCCCCTGTTGTTAAAAAATGACCACTCCCTTAGGCTTGGGATTGCACCGTGTAAGCTGCTGTAGGAGGGCTGTGAGCAGGTGTGTGGTGTGTAGGGGTACTACTCAGTACTACTCAATGTTTTACCGCTCACAGCAGCTCTGAGCAGATCAGAGCAGCTCATCGGGCCTAGAGCAGCAGCTATACTCTGGATTAACTCTTTAAGGGCTAGCATTGGCCATATATAATCAGGAACAGGGCCCAACAGAGACCGGCAGAGACACCTTGTCGGAGACTAAAGTTTCCGTGGAAAACCATGCCTGCTTTTCTAGGGTTCAGTTTAGTAATTATTTTGACCAGATTTTCCTACATTCATATATCCATCAGTCTAGCCCAGACAGGTACCTGAGAAACGTGGCGATCTTTTTAGCCAGGTGTTTAGACAAACGCCATTACAAATCCCACCCGCCACGTTGTATTCTGTTATTCTGAAGTATGTGATATAATATAGAGCTAGAAGCTAGCCTAAACTGGTGATGTACAATCAATATACATATTACATATCCTACTCTATACCCGGGCGCTTTTTTAGCACTTTAATGACGGCATGATGCCTCAAGGTTCTCTTGTCGTAATGATGCAAGAAGTGATCCTTGGTGCATCATACCAACCTTGGAGATGGAGAGTATCAGCCCCAAAGGGCCGCCATGATGCATGAATACAGCTATAATGCGCTCCTCATGTGAAGACACCAGGGTAGGGTGAATTAAATCATCATGTTAAGGGCGCCATAATGCATTGATGCATCATGCCCTTTGACTCCATGATGCATGAATAAAGCCCTGGCGAGTAACTCGCTTATATGTTGCATTCAAGCATCATGCCAACCCTATGGGGTTGAGACACTCCTGTAGGGTCGGCATGATGCACCAATGCAGCACCGGCGAGTTACTTGCCGGGGTGCATTGGTGCATCATGATGACAAATGTCATTTTTTGTGACATCCGTCCTTAAAGGGTTAAAGGGTTCCAGTGGACGCGGCCTGACGACCAGAACGTCCTGATACCAGACTTAGACTGGGGGACTTTTTATTCTGGTGCAGGAGGTTTCGATTTTCAATAGTTGCCATACATCCTCCTCATCTGTCAGTCTACAGTTGTATCTGGGTCTATTTAAGGGATACCTTCTGTCCTGTTCTGGTAAACCGGGAAGTAATGTACACAGTGTCTTCAAATGAAGTCAATTGTAAATAGGATATTCATTTGTAGTGAAAGTATATAATGTGCAGTTATAGCATATAAACTGTTGTCTGCTGTTCTCCTGATATGTCATGGTATAGTCTGCAATTGTGTATGCACCTATATGTATTTAGCCTAGCCCAGATGCCTATACCATGAGACATAAATGAGACTATTTGATTACCTTTACACACAGAACTTTGTAAGCTTGTAGATAGGATACACTCTTTAAAAAAAGGCAAGGATTAATTTGATTACCTATACTATAAATCTCTCTGAAGTACCACCGACACCAAAGATAGGTTAGAGGTTACACCTTGAATTGGTGAATAATATTATTAACGGATCTTGTGTAGTTCCTCCTGGGCTGCCCATTATGATCCGATACATAGACAACTATTTTGATATACATGCCGAGAATTGACCATAAACATGAGGCAAACAGAGATGGCGTAAACCACTGGTACTGGGGCCAAAAAAAAAGAAAAGAATCCGACCTACCGACCCTACATTTTCCTCCCATGTTACCTGAAACAAACCTATTTTTTCGGCCTGTGATGATGTGATGAAGTGTGCCGCTGTAAAGCAGCAGTTGTTGAAGGTGGGCCAGAGTTCCATGTTGGTGATGTAATTACTTGTAGCTTATTGTGAGGCCCTCCCCTCCCCCACTACCATGGTGCCCACTCTCCAATCAAAGTCTCTTATAAGACTCTGCCCAAAGGCTCGGACTAAAGGGACTGTTCTGTGGAGGAAGGGGAGGAAACAGTAGGCCTCCTACTTTTCTGCTCTCCTATCCCCACCACACACTATTATCTCCCAACAGAAAGGTTCCCAATAATATGTTATTTTTGTTACCTCTAATACTCAATACTGGAATCGACACAAAATTGCATTCATAAATGTTTCGGCAGAGAGAAAAAAGTAGGGGTTGATAATGTTGAGAGGAAGATTGCATGGTGCCATGTGCCCTGCACTCTCTAATTGTACAACCCCCCCCCCCACCCACACCCAGATACGCTAAATAAGGTCTGAAAGGGGTGTGAGGGAGAGGTAGGTGGAGGGGCAGAGCTTTAGTTAAAGCTACATTCGCTAAAGGCAACCCTTCCTTCCGCCAACCCTATTGTCTGAAAGGGGTGATGGCCTTGGAGATGCGGCTGTGGTAGGGGGAGCTATAGTATCAACCCTTTAAGGATGGCATATCGTTAAAGGATGATACTTGTCGTCATGATGCACCAATACAGTCCTGGCGAGTAACTCACAGCTGCTGTATTGGTGCATCGTGCTGACCCTTTAGGAGTGCTCAACTATATAGGGAAGGCCTGATGCAGAACTATAGTGATTTGCTAAACAGGGCCCCATTCACGCTTCATGGCGACCAAGGGCATAATGTACTAATGCATAATGCCGACCTTAAACGGTTAAGAGGGAGCATGAACTAAGAATAAGTGTGTGTTGGGTTCAGGAAGATCACAGAGGCCATCAACATGCAGATATATGTGGCAGGCGGTGGTATAGTGGTGGGTACCTAGCTCATCCATCTACTCACAGTGACTCCCAACTACTCATAATGTGCTCACCATCCAGCACCATACCTATTCTAAGGTGGAGATCCTGAAGTCTAATTAGTTTGGCACAAGTTCTAAACTGCCAATAGTCAATAACCCAATCTTTCCTCATCGCCCTGTCCTCTTCTTCTCCCCTCCCCCTTCATCTATCACCTTGTTGGCTCCTGGAGATTCCCTTATTGGGTATTTAAGTTATTCTTATTTTGGCATGGGCTGTACGTGCCGTTGTATGACTGTCTAAACCCACAAGGATTTCGGCTGTTTAATGTAACAACAACAACAACGATGATATCCCTGATCTGTATACTCAGTACATATATCCTCATACCAGGTGATTTCTGTATACATTGAACTGGTTTCTTCCGATTGAGCCTCCCGCTGCTCCCCCTCAACCAGGCCTTCATGCCTTCAATTATAAGACGCCTTTCTTCTCTACACGTTGCATTCTTCTATTCTCACTACATCAATATCTGCTTCTTCCCCATAGCTTTCTGTTTGTAACACAGTTCCTTCCATAACCAGTACCAAGGCCTCCACCTAGCCCCCCCCCCATTCCTCAATCTTCCTCCCCTACCCTTCACAAAGGGACGAGTAAAACACACACATGGATGACTGCAGATTCACTAAGTACATCATCAAAGCCGTGTTACAGTCGGCACCAGGTAGTGGTACACTGAGAATCTTTAGGCTCCAGAACTTAGTCAGTACTGGCTATCAAATCAGTCAATAGTACCTAACCGAGTTAGTCATTTTCTGGATCCCTATACAACCAACCATTACCTATAGGTTAGTTAATACTGTAAGGGTGGTCAATTCTGACCAACTCACATTAGTCTTCTCCATTTAAATGAGTATAATTTAGTCTTTTTTTTTAGTAAGGCATTCATCATAAATTATGTTGTTTTGCGCACTGAGCTCAGGACCTAGCCCTGCCGAGTTTTGTACACAAATGACGTCGTGGGTTCAGTGCGCCTTTAAATAGCACTTGATCATGCCTGACCATTGTCCCTATAAACAACCTGAGATAGCCACTACAGACTCAGGCCTGGCGCATTTAGATTATCAGTGTAGGGGAGGATGGAGGTATTCAGGTACCCCCCACTACCCACAACCCCCTGCTGCAGCAGCGACTTCCGGTGGGGTCAGGCGGTGCTCCTGTATCGACTACAGCACCTGCACCCACCCCTGTCAGCTCTCCAAGCAGATATGAGGATGTCTGAGTTATGCTGTATGTATATGGCGTTGGTGGATTGTGTTTGGAGAGTGAGTGTGGGGTAGTAGGACAGGGGAGTGCTCAGGCATCTTAACCCTTTAATGACCTATGGTACATTAATGCATTATTTCCTTTGTGGGCATGATGCAGGAATGCAGCCCTGGTGAGTAACTCGCAAGGGCTGCATGCATGCATCATGCCGACCCTACATAGTTGATACAGTAGTAAAAGGTTGACATGATGCAAGCATGTGTTACCATCGAGTTACTCGTGTTGTGCATCATGACGACCAAGGACATGAAATCAGTATGCTGCCCATAAAGGGTTATCACCCACCCCCTGTGGCATTGTGACCGGGTAGGTAAGGTAACAAGTATGTCATGACCTACTTCCTGAGGTACTCTGCTCACCTGAGCTGCTCATCTTCCTATACTACTCATGCCAAATACCTCATAGAGGTGGTAACCCGATCTCAGTGGCCTTGGTGTAAGGACCAATACAGGGTACACCAGGGGGGCTAGATAGGGTAAATTGTGAACAACCCCAGTTCATTTTAGTGTAAGCGTATTGACAGTCACGAAGAAGAGTCCAAAGATATGCAAGTCTGTTACTGCTTTCTATCTATGGAAAGAGGTATGAGGGCCTGGGTCTCAATGTAACTCGAAAATACATTTATTTGGATTGACTTATAGTTGAATAGCTTGTCATGGTCCAGTCTTGCAATAATCTATACTCTAAGATACCATATGCTGGAATAGAAAGGTAATTATAAATGAAAGAGACAAGGCTGAAACCCTCTACTGCTTCAGAGAAAGACGTTCTCAGGAGGCACCATACCTGATAGTACTGTTCCATAGTTGGGTTCCTTGTGCACCTATTCCCTATAGGGTAGATCTGCCAGCAGGTGCAGGCACCCGGAGAGGGACAGTTCCCAGGGTTATGGGGTTATCAGGGTGCCCAGATAGGGAGGGGCAATGAGGGCATCTCCACCCCTTAGGGGGTCACTCTGTCCTACTCCAGGGCCTTGAGGGTAAACTTAGCCCATTACGGGCCACATAGTGCTTTATTGTATTATGTTCTTGGTCATTGTGATGCATGAATGCAGCCCAGGCGAGTAATTTGCCAGGGCTGCATTCATGCATCATGCCGACCGTACAGGGAGTATGCACTTCTTGAGAAATTGGCATGATACATCAATGCAGTGCTAGTGAGTTATTCTGTGACGCTGTGTTAGTGCATCATGCATGACAGCAAACTCTGCTTGCCATTCCTAATGGTCACAAAGGTATGTTTGGGTCCATCAAACTCAGAGACGAGAGGGCTTTGTAACTTGCTTTATAGCGAAGTCTCGGATTTCTCCGTATGGGCGGCCATGTTAGTTCTGAGCTCGCATTTTATCGTGAGACTTAGCCAGTGACCAGACACTCACACACCATAGCTTCTGGGGAACAAGCTACAATACGAGAGCGGAACCAAGGTCTCACGAGATTGCTGATGTCAGTGTAAACATTGAAGCTGCGGGAACAAGTCCGCACCAGTTAGAGAGCTATAGGTTTACTTTGCGTTGACAATGGTCCAGACTACAAAAGGTGTTGAAGTATTGTGTCTGTTTAGGGCCATCCGATGTCAATAGTCCAATTGCACAAATGTGAGCTAAAAAGGTGATAAAAGCCACAGGGCTATAAAATACTGTCATTCCCATTGTTAAACGTGGACTAACACAAAGTACCAGTCTTGTGCCATGTCTCCTCTGTCAGGTTATATTTGTTTTAGCAGATTTGGCCTCACAAACCTATCGGAGTCTGGTCACTATGAAGCGGTACCAACTGTCCACTGCACTTTAATCATTACCGTGGTAGAGGGGTCTTGAAATGGTTATTCTGCACTAAATTGACATCTCAAGTTAGTGCCATTTTTGTAAAAAATATGTGGGGAATTAATTGATTCAAATGTATTCATATAAGGTCCGTCGGTGCGTTAAATGTGACAAAGGCACTTCAACAGTGAGAGTCGGCTGTCGGCTGAGAGAAGAACCCAACCTCCATCGCCTCTGAAAGCCCCTTACATCTTCCCGATAGGTTGGTTGACCTTTCCAAGAAGCTCAAAGGTCACCTTTAATATCAAGGTCAGAGATAAGAACCCGTTCTCCTGCCTGGGAAACCACTTACCCAGAAATGTCCTTGAACGGGGTTCTCAACCCTTAAGGACGGCATGGTGCTTTAATGTGCTGAGCCCTTTGTTATTCCCGCCTTGTCAATTGCTTGTGTCCGCTATTTTAATATCACCAAACCGTTGGGGTTTTTCTTTAGCAACAGGACGGACCCAAGTATTCTGATCGGGTGTGTGTGTTCGCCTGATGGTCGGAGATATCGCTCAACAGGGTCGCGGCCCATTGAAATATTATTAGAAAACTTTGGTTTTTCTCCCAAAAAAGTTGCAGGGGGGGGGGGAGACCCCATGGATCCACCCCATGACCATTTGGCGTGGAAAATAATCAAATGTGGTTCTACACATTGGATCTGGTAGAATCCATGATAAATTGTGCATTTAGATCCATTACAAATTAGGCTATTCATTGGTTGTCAATTAGGCCCTAATGTATCAGACTCGGTGACCCGAGGAGTGGATGGACCATAATGGTCAGGCAATGTTGATAGTGGGGGGTCCTCTAAAGGGGTCAGCCAGTACAGATTGGACAATCTGCCCCAGGGGAGAGATAACCTGACCTGCTTCCACATACTTAACTGTTCAGGCTGCATTGTGCCTTAAACCTCACCGCCCCTATATATAGGGCTGAGTACCTGTCCTGACTGCACTCTGACTGTCGCTGGACGGGTACGGAGATTTGCGCCTTTAAAGTGGCATCATCACCCAGCGTATTCCACTCACAGTTCTAGTACCGTTCTAGTCTACTATGTGGTTAAGTGTGAGTAGTGAGATTGCCCCTTTAATGCATTCTGCCCTTTATATATGAATGCAGCTCTGGCAAATAACTGGGCAGTCCAGCATTCATACATCAAGCCAACACTATGGGCTTGATACACTCCATAAGGTCAGCATGATGCACACGCTGCATCGCTTACGTAATGGTTGTAAAGTCGTCGTGTTACGTGTCGCTGCTGTGGGGGCATTTTGGGTGGGAGCCGGGACTTCTTTAATCACTCTTCAAACAGAGTCCCAGATAAGGGGCACAGGTGGAAACATCTGCTGGAGAGTGAGGCCGGCGTAGTAATGCAGGTAAATCTGTACGCGACCACAATCCTCCCACAGCAGTGACACATATAACTATGATTCTAACCAAATATGTGGAGCGGCGCAGTGTGCATGATGCACTGAGTTACTCGTTAGTGTGCCCTGCATTTGTGCATCTTGACGACAAATGAAAATAAAGCATTGGAGAACCATGCAGTCCATAAAGTGTTAACACTTGAGCCATTTGATTGCATAGATCATCCTCTGCTCATGCTGTTCAAGACAGATAGAAGCAGTAAACTGTTTGCCGTGAGTTGTGGCCTGCCAGAGGAATCCTGAATTGTCTGATTCAGACGTTGTCAAGAGGGAGCCTCATGGATCCATGATTTGTAGAAAGCAAAGTCTTGTGACCGTCTGGTCTAGTCAATCGTCTAGTCCGTACCTTCTTGTGAGAAGGGCATGTACCAATGGTTTATGGAAAGCAATGCCCTGTGACCGTCCCCTCAAAGAGCTCTTTTCATCTTAAGCTTTCACCATATGCCCTTACTCAGTTGTAGCATTACCCTACCCTGAGCTGCTTCCTACATCTTCCAATTGAGCTGCTCCCTCACCTACCCTGGTGCCTTTCACAGAGCAGTCCGTTTGATCTGCTCGCTCCACGAGTTGCTCCCATACACCCCCATACACTACCAGCTCGCTAAGGCTAAACCAGTATAAGGTGTGTTTCACCCTACACAGGTGGTAGACCTTCTAAGGAAGGGTAATTTTTTAGCAACGAGTGGGGGGGGGGGGGGGGTAAAACTTTGCCCCTGTCTCGGGGGAGGGGGAGGGGGCATAACAAAAATGACCCACTTGTGCAAAAGTGAAACCAGCCCCATGGAAACTATAGCTTTTTATTCTCATCAGCTTATCAATAGTTCTTGAAGCTTTGTTTCGATTTGTACCAGTTTTGCATGGAAATATGTCTATTTTAAGAAATGCTCATGTCACTAAGACCAAAATTGCCCATCTCCAGCACTATCAGGTCTTCTGATACCTGAAACAAGTGAACAGTTCCTTTCAGCCACAGGCCACTGCCCTTCAAAGGTATCGTTTCACTCCCACCTCCAAGCCCCCGCCCCCCCCCCCGCCCCTCTCCCTCCTGTAGGTCTGGCTTTGTCAAAGGTGAATGGGAGATGAAAGTGTGACATTCGCTGCCTTCCCATGTCCTCAGAAGGTAGCAATAGTTCAAAGCAGGTAGTCTGTGTGGTAAAATGGGTAGGTATGGTGTAGGGGAGGCGGGTCTGTAGTTGGTGTGGTGATTTACCTCCTCAAAGCTAAGGTACCAACCGCGGAAAGAGGTGTCTCACCCTTTAAGGGCATCATATATATATATATTGCTGCGATGGACTCTACTATATAGAGGTATTGGTGCTTCATTGTAGAATCGGCAAGTAACTCAATTTTCATGAGCCCAATTGATTTACTCACATCTTTGAAAGAAAAAATTTAAAAGAAAAAGAAAATCCCTTCTGCCATATGTGCATGTAAAGATGAAAGTTCCATAATAATATAATCAAGTCCAGTCATATACCATGTTGGTTAAGATTTCCTAAGATACTTGAGCCAAAAAAAAGGTTTGCTTCGGGTAACATGGCAAGAAAATGTAGGGTCGGTAGGTCTGATTTTTTTCTTTGTTAACTTTTTTTTTTAACATGAAAGTACCAGGTCGCCTTTCCGAAGACCCTAAATTTGACCAAGAAAAGGCAAAAGTACAAAAATGTCCTCAAAATTGCATAAAAAAACGTAGGGTCGGCCCTGTTTTGATAGGGTCGGTCGGGTGACCTGAAACAAACCTTTTTTTTGGCCTGGGAGGCTAGGTAGAGTTGGACAGCTAGCCGATTGATTCTAACATACGATAAAAGTAGATTCATACAAAGAGCACCAGCCAGACTAAGTGGCCACACGGGGCCTCACACGAGATCTCATGAGATCTCACATAGTACGAGACTCCTGTCCCGCCACTTCCAGGAAAGGGTCCCCTGGCGGCAACAACTTAGTGTAGGAGAAGAAGATCAGACAAAAACAACAAAATAACATCGGATGTTTACCTAACCACTCCCGTCCCTAACGTAAAATTACTAATGGATGGTAGACCAAGGACTAGTTTCATATAGAGACTTCGTCCTCTAAACCCACGGTCACTAAGGACGCATAACCCATTAGCCGATTTGGATGCGTTATCGGCCGATACACCCTCTTCAAACTGGCCCAATGTAGTAATTTTTATTATACTATTGTGCATGTACCAGCCGATAATGCACCCAAATCGGCTAGTGGGTTATTGCACTAAGGTGTATTTTCCATAAGCCGATTTGGAGGTGCTGTCGGACACTATATCATCTAATTGGCTTGTATTTGGTAGGTAGAGCCACACAAAACCCACACTACAGTGTACACAGAGTGTACTAACCAGTGGTGTGGTGTGGCTCTACCTACCGATTACCTGCCGATTTGACGATCAATCGGCCGACCACGCAGCAGGTGCTGCAGGCCTACTCTGAACTAGTTCCCTCTCATCTAGGCTGCTGCAGGGGGACGGGCGCAGATGCTCAACTCATACTTCCCAAATATAGTTGGCCATCTCCCTACACAAGTATATATGGGCTCTGCTGATAATATTACTACACCCCATAAAGGAGTCTGATAAAA
This sequence comes from Harmothoe impar, assembly GCA_947462335.1. NCBI lineage: Eukaryota > Metazoa > Annelida > Polychaeta > Phyllodocida > Polynoidae > Harmothoe > Harmothoe impar. Next base: position 2,393,858 of record OX381720.1, on the reverse strand, counting down.
ATAGTTGTATTGGAGACTCGTATGTTAGTGTGTATGTATTGAAGCCTTACACAAAATCGGTACGTGTAAGGAAGGCAGCGATAGCATCAGAGAGGGGGAGGGTGTGGGCAAGGTATCTGGAGATCAATTAGCCTTTTGCCCAGACATGGACATATAGCTTAATATCAAGAAAAGAAAAGGAAAGTGTTGGTGAGGAAATCAGCCTGGGATCGGCAAGTGGAAGCTCTGACAAATGTGATTGTGGAATCGGGACAACAGTGGACAATGAAGCAATAGATCCCCAGAGAGGTCTACAATCTACATACATCGAGTTGTACACTGTAAGAAGTTATGGGTAGCGATGAAGAAATACATTCCAGAGATGCCTTAAATCTATAATTTATGCAGGGTGGGGGTGCGATGTTAACTTATAGCAAACAACGCAAGAATATATCACCAGGGATTCACCAGTGCATTGTACTGTGGACCGAGTATACCCCAAAATTTTTAATAACCCTTTCACTGACTGCATAGTGCGTTTATGCAGTATGCCCTTCATCTTCTTTATGCATGGATGCAGCACTGGCGAGTAACTCGCCATGACCAGTGCTATAGATTCAAGCATCGTAGTGTTTGATACACGTCGAGTTACTCGCCAGGGCGGCATACATGTATCATGATGACAAAGGGCATGGTGCATTAATGAATTATGGTGTCCCTACTGTGTTAACGTGCCACCAGTCAGAAGCAGAATATGCGGCGTGTGATACCAGAGAGGGTTGGTACATATACCAATACACCAAGATGCTTGGTACATATACCACATACACCAAGGTGGTTGCTACATATACCACATACACCAAGAGGGTTGGTACATATACCACATACACCAAGATGGGTCAGGTATTTGAGATGAGGTGATTGTGACGTCACATGACTGTGTCCAGTCACATGGGTCACGTGACCGTGTTGTATGCGGCTGTAGCTGGTTCCTGGAGAGAGTGTGTGGGTGTGAGATCAGCAGGACGGGTACCAGTCAGCAGTAAGGGGACACCTATAGAGGGTCACGTGAGGAACTCGGTTGCATTATAAGAAAGGGAGGGGGAGGGTCGAGAAATATAAAAATATTTCTAAATCTCCAAAACTTAGTTTAATTGTGTGGGGTGGATGGTTAAATTTGACATGGTGACATGGTCATTTATTGAAATCGACATGGAACTATGGTTATACTGTGACATGAGAGAACAAATAATTCACATGACATTGGTATTTCTCAAATTCGACATGGAACATAGTGCATCCCTCATTGAAGTTCAGTGTGGTTAGTTTGGTTTCGTTCAGTTTTGCGCCCCCCCCCCTAATAATGCTGTAGAAACTGAGTTGGGGTTATTATAAGTCTCCACTGACCAGAAACTGAAAATAGGAGTAGATACTGACAGGCAGGGTCTTGTGACTATTTCACTCTCATACAAAAGAATGCACTTAAAGAACGTTGCATGGGGGAAAGGGGTTGGGCCCCAATCATATCTCGTGGGGAAATGGTGAGAGCACAACTTTTCCATACCCTTTGACATGCATTTGACATTTTCCCTACATAAATTAATAGATGAACACCTTGAAAGAAAACACTCTTGCGCCCCTCAACTTCCATCTTAGGAAGATCTTGATAGGTATTCGCAAATTCAGCAAGCTTCTGCTGAAATTGTCCAACCTCAAATGATTAGAACGTGTTCTTAATGTGGGGCACAAGGAAGTGTCTGAAATACATGGTATTTCCAGGGAATAGTCAGAATGGTAACAGGGTTGGGCCACCTAGGGACTGCCATACAGGAGGTCTGTGGTTACTGCATGGTAATAACATACACAACGCCATCCTGGTCGATTAGGCCGAGCAAAAGGAAGGTGCGTTTTTCGTAACGTGACCCTACCTCAGCAAAACAGGACCGACCTTATATTATATTTTCATATACATTTTTTCCGCAAATTACCTGAAATGAAACCTTTTTAGTTGTGGCCTTCTATATATCGTGTGTGTGGGATTTGGTTTATCATTGTTTATAGTTGTCATATCAGGATGTAAGGTCTATAGTCTATACACTGTAGTCTGTAGAGAGATGGCGCCACCCACCCATGTCAGTTATCTCACTGTATGGATACAGCCATCGTTATCAATACATACTAGTATTCTGCAGTTGGATCTGAGTCTTTACCAGATTTTGGCTATGAGAGTGGCACCACCCATGCCTCTCTATATGGTATCGGCCATCTTTATCCACTGACGGATAATGTATATGTTATGCATCTGGATCCTGGGGCCTAAGAATCCGCTAGGAGATTGATGCATCTGCTAGAGATCTAAACCCCACAGAGAGGCCTTCTGAACCCTCCCTCTGCACCAGAATGACTATACCGTGGTGAGCAGCTCAGAGTGTGTATACACACACACACACACTCACACCAACACCCTGTAGACATGCCATCCACATAGCACCTGGGACTCTAGCTGTATGCCACTCTGCATAAGACACATCTTGTGGAGTTACAGCATTGACAGGATTGAATATTGATACACTGTAGCGGTGAATTTAGAAGTACATATTTGTTTAGTCAGGTGAGTGTTACAATGACACCATATAGGTGGGATCCAGCTATCCATATCTATTATATACATATGATATCAGGAAGCGCCTGGGTGTCATGATCACCTAAGTAGTTTACACTTTTGTGTGACACTATTAGTTAGTGGGACAACTATTGTGTTCATAGACGCCTGGCTCTCAAACCATAACATGTTTAAAACATGTAATGGGTATGTGAGTTTATCATGTGTTTTACTGTTAGTGAAGTTTTACATGGGAGAACAGCAGAACTAAAACACACTTTGGTTCACGTGGGAGTCTATCCCTTAGAAGGCGGCAGAGTGTTTAATGCACTATATTATAGACCAATGCAGCAAGAAAGGGTAACTTTTCAGAAAAGTTGTTGATAACGTTTTTGAACATTTCTGAAGGGTGACTGACAAGTCATAAATTTAACCTCTAAATCCCGTACTCTGACGTATACTATTTGAAAGATGAGTGTCCTGTGAATCTCCTGACATGTGATGTTTGCAAACATAGCCAACACAGACAATGTTATGAGGATTCTGCTCAAACCAACGTAAATACAACTTTATTATGAAAAAGTCACCCTTTCTTGCTGCAGTGGTCAATAGCAATCGTCATGAAGTATAGCCATGGCTGCATCCATGTATCATACTGACCCTATGTGACTTATACTCGCCGAATTATCGATATGATGCTTAAATGCAGCCCTGCAGATTACACTCGCCAGTGAGTCATGCATGCATCATGACAACAGAGGGCATAGCACTTTAAAGCTTTATGCGGCCCTTAACCCTTTGAGGACGGCATGATACCTTAGTGCATCATGCCCTTGGTCGTCATGATGCATGAATGCAGCCCTGGCGAGTAACTCGCCAGGGCCGCATTCAAGCATCATGCCGACCCCACGGGCATTCCCGAATGGTCAGCATGAGGCACCAATGCAGCACTGGCGAGTAACTCATCTTTTAGCGACATCCATCCTTAAAGGGTTAAAGAGCTTTACATCCTATAGAGGCTCACACCATGGGAGCCCACAGCCCTAATGTTGTGAACACCGACACCACACTCCCACAGCACCAGACATCACCAGACCACTGGTGTAGGGGACATCTCAGAGGACATATACAGCCCTTTAGTGAACTCATCACATGACTATATCATCTCCCACCTCACACACATGTGATACACAATACATGACTAATGGTACCAACTAGGATACACAGCTTCCTTGCCCAATTGAGCTTTCTTTTAACTATTTTGGTTTCCAATAGTTTCATTAGGGAGCATTCAATATGTGAGGCTTTTAAAATGAATTATTACAAATTGCTAGCCATTGCCATTACACAGTTGCGTCAGTATATTAATGCACAGTTAAATGTAGAAGTTATAATTATATTCAGTAGAAAAATATTTGCATATAGGCCTATATCTGAGTGAGAAATCAGTAAGAAGAAAGTGCTACTTTAAAACAGAAAGGCCCTTTTGCCATACCGATCACTTCCACCCTATATATTATAATGAGTAAACAATACAGTCAAAGTGACTGGATCAAATCATAGTGAACATGAACAACACCCTACCACACTCCTGTACTAGTCCTAGAGGCCCAACAAGGGCGCCATGCCGGACACGTGTGTGCAAGTATTATTTAGATGGATGGGGTTTGATATTGACGCTAAACAGAGGCAGACGCAGCTGTTTGCTGTCCGTGTATTGTCGTGTTAACCCTTTAAGGACGGCATGTCACTAAAATATGACATTTGTCATCATGATGCACCAATGCAGCTGTGGCGAGTAACTTGCCAGGGCTTGCATTGGTGCATCATCCCAACCCTTTTTGGAGTGTCTCGACTCTGTAGGCTTGGCATGGTGCTTGAATGCAGCACTGGTGAGTTACTCGCCAGGGCGACATGAGTGCATCATGACGACCAAGGCACGATGCATGAATGTATTATGCCATCCTTGAAGTGTCAAAAAACAGCATGACACTTTAATGAACTGTTCCCTTTTATTGTCATGATGCATTAATGCAGTTCTAGTGAATAACTCACCAGAGATGTACCCATGCATCAGGCCGACCCTTCATGGCTGATACGCTCCCAACGTGTCGGGATTGTGCACCGATGTGAAGCCTATGATTTCTCACCATCGCTGCATTGGTGCATCATGGCAGCCACTGAACATGAAAGCATCATGCCATCCTTAAATGTTTATACATATAGCTTTTTCCCTCCACTCACCGATATGGACATTGAGTGCATACAAAACAGTGGCTGTCCGATAGGATCTATGTATATGTATACACATACGTAGTTTAGGGCAGGGTAGCACGTGTTGTGTGGTGGTAAAGCATCAATACAGCTCTGTGTATGTCATGTGTGGGGTTAAAATGGGAAGTAGTCAGATTATATAGGCCACTATAGCGGAATACAATTTAGACCAATGAAATAATTACCTCCATTCACTGCGGAATTCTTAGGCTGCATTATGTAACAACTGGTGACAGCTGCCATTAGTACCTATCTCGCCAGTACCAGCTGAAGTAATGGCTGCACCCACAGGACAATCAACTTGACCCCTATAGCAGATATATGATTTTTATTCCCACAGGCAGTTTGGAATCCATGTCAAGAGCCCACGTGGACGTCAAACTATGTACACACTCAACACACAAACGTTCACACGGTGTACTTGACATAAACCACAGGATGTTATAAACTTTCACCATGATTCCCAAGGATTACCTATACATCGCATTGACTCCATATTGATGCCGCAGTTTCCCTGATGAGGCGCACAGCCTTGACCTTGCTGCCTTAACCAAGTGACCTTGAAATGTGATATATGCGTGACCTTGAGGAGTACATTCGACCTTGCTAATACTTCAACCTGGATTTAGGATATGAACCAATAATCCAAGTGTAATGGGTGACCCCATTATTATAACATTAGAGAAACAATGACCTTGGGTCTGACCTTGGGTGTTGAATGACCTTGGGTTTGACCTTGAGATGACCTTGTGCTACCGTCTGCTGCGGGGGGTGGCGACTGCCCGCCCCCTGGAGGCCGTCAAACACGCATGGAACACTACCTTTGGTGACTTCTGGATCAGGTGAGCATTTAACCCATTAAGGACCGCATAGTGCTTTAATGTGCTATTTGCCTTTTTGCCATCGTGATGCAAGAATGCAACCCTGCAAAGTATAGTTGCAAGCATTACATTCATTGGTACATCATACCGACCCTGTATTGACCCTGTAGTGTTAGCATAATGCATTCATGAATTCTGGCTGACCCTATATGGGGTTGATACACTCACAAAGAGTCGGCATGGTGTACTTATGGGGCACCTGCCATTTTGCCTTATGTATCAACCCGCCGGCCTTATGTATTGTCGTTGGCCTAATACATTGGCAACGTACAGGTGCAATATTATGTCCCGCTACTGTAGGTTCATCACAATTATAGATCTAAGTGCTGCTGTATTGTACCAGCGTAACTCTCCAGCATCCTATACATATATACCTATACTATACCTTTTCTCGTTCCCAAATCCTTCCAACGGAAGACTCTGGGGACAGCCAGTATGACCTTGAACTTGGATGTTGCTGGGTTTAAATTAAATAAAAGAGGGAAAGAAGAGAGGAGAAAAGAGGGGAAAAAGAGAGAAGGAGACAATACCCTATAGACACAAACCATCAACATTTTCTTGGGGGGGGGGGGGGCATGCCCCCAAACCCCCCTAGTATGGCTGCTGAGATTAACTTGCGCTGCGCTTTGCATGCGCTGTGCGTGGGAACAAACAGTCACTCCATGGTTGGCCAGGTTTGGGCCCCCCCTCTGGAAAATCCTGGATCCACCACTGTCTATGGTATAGTGTAGGCAGCCTCAGTTATATTTATCACTCCTGTACCAAATAGTTTGGATTCTTTTTTATCTTGAGAGTAAAAGGTATGTGTTGCGATTCGCCATAAAGTAGAGTCCATCCTGGTGTATGTTACAAGGTGTTCCATTACAGGATCGTACGTCTTTTGTTCAATCAGTATATGTACCCCCTACCGGGGGGTAGTGAATGGTGTCAAGGCACTGATTCTGGACTGTGTTTTTACAGTACAATAGAACTCAACGACACTTTAAGATGTTGAGGTAATTCATTGTACCACTTGCACCAGTTTAAAAGCTATTATTGAGCCCCCCCCCTCTCCGGTCCCTATATGTCAAGGGGTGAGAAAGCCGAATAGTAACAGTATACTAGATATCGCAATGGCCCGTTTAAGCGCAGAGGCCTCAAATAAGCGCAGGTCTCATTTAAGCGCAGGTCTAGGACCCCTCTGAAACAACAAATCTCTCGTTAAAGGGACTTATATAAGCACAGGGGGTAACAGCATATTTTGTGATTTATAAGCGAGGGGACTCTTAATCCTTTAAGGACGACATATATAGTGCATTAATGCATCATGCCCTTGGTCCCTGCGAGTAACTGTCCAGTGCTGCATTCAAGCATCATGCCGGTCCTACGGGGTCAAGACACCACTGAAGGGTAGGCATGATGCTCCGATGCAGCACAGGCGAGTTACTTGCCGGGGCTGCATTGGTGCATCATGACGACAAATGTCAACTTTTAGTGACATCCGTCCTTACAGGGTTAACGGGCCATTACGGTACACCCAAAGCTCCGGTTGCAGCTGTAATATTGTTTTAATTGCATTGGTCATTAACCATACAACAGAACGGCAACCATGCAGCCCCATATGGCCCTAATTAAGGCGACTGAGACCCAGTCTCTACACACATATATACATAGAACCCCCGCCCATAACCTGTGGCTCCCCAATAAGCCGCACTACCCACGTCAATGAGGGGGCTTACCTCTTTACCCCCCCCCCCCCCCTACTATCCCCCGCCACAATAATCCATAGTAGGATTAGCAGTGGAGTGACCTTAATCAAGGGTTAACCCTTTAACGGCGGCAGAGTACTTCAATGAACCCTACACTTGTCGTCATGATGCATACATTCACTCCTGGTGAGTGCTGCATTCATGCATCAGCATTCCGAATGCACAGGGCTGATACACTCCCGTTAGTTCGGCATGATGCATGCATGCGGCCCTGGGGAGTAGACTCACCAGGACTGCATCCACGCATCATGACACAGTCACAGGTCATATAACATTAAAACACTCTGCCGCCCTTAAAGGGTTCCCCAGGAGCTACGCGTTATGTGTAGGGCTGTAACGGTGACCTGGGGAGGCGTGTTTATACCACCCACTGACGTGTAGCCCTTTAAGGACCGCATACTGCCTCAATGCATCATGCCCTTGGTCGCCATGATGCATTAATGCTACCTCACCAGGGCTGCATTCACGCATCTTGCCGACCATATTGTGTTGCACTCCCGAAGGGTCGGCATGATGCTTGAATGCAGCACCGGCGAGTTACTCGCCGGGGCTGCATTCATGCATCATGCCGACCAAGGGCATTAAAGCAGTAAGGGGCAGTTAAAGGTGTAAACTACAAGGCACAAACTGCTGGGTGCTCCAGGGTTGTAAGAGTGTGGTATTTGTGGTGGACAGTTACTAGAGACCTCAGAACCTAACCACCATGTTAAAACGGAATACACGGCAGCATAGTCGACGCATGAGGTGGGTGGACATAATTGTTATAATGTGTCACATTTACCTTTTGTATGTTATTAATCAATTATTGTTGGGCAAATTCAGTTTCAGGAACTTTTTTTTTTTAAGTTGAGAAATGTGTCCTGTGTTAAAAACGGTGTGCGTAAGAGGGGGGAGGGGGGCGTAACCCCAATGCCAGCCCTGGATCCTAGAGCTACTGTTTAACCCTCAGCCTGTAATACAATGCTATTTCTACCCATTGCCTATATTAAGGCCGGTGCTATGCTATGACCATGTGCACCATTATAATTTGATATCAAGGTAACTTAGGACAACTTAGACCTGAGAAGCCTATATCCTCATGCAGATCTAGTACAAAGGCTGTTTATACTGCTATATAGTGTCGGCCGTGGTACCCTTCATAGATGGGCCTCAGGGGAGAAGCCTCCCCCCCCCCCTCCGAGTGATACGGTAATGAGGAGTGGGCCTAATGGGGAAGGAGAAGACAGGGTGTGATGGGAGACTCTGTTATTCCGATAAGAACAGCAAGACATGGAAACTTCGAATTCAGCAGAAAGGCAATGGGAGGTAAGGCAGGTAACATGGGAGGAAAATGTAGGGTCGGTAGTTCAGATTTTTTTTAAATCGATTTTTTTAACATGAATGTACTAGCCTACTTTTTTGAATAGCCTAAAATTGACCAAAAAAGGGGAAAAAATATGGAAATTTCTACAAATTTGCATAAAAAATTTGGGATCGGCCCTGTTTTGATAGGGTCGGTCGGGTGACCTGAAACAAACCTTTTTTTTGGGCCTAACACAAAATAGATAAACTTTCAGGATATAATATCAGGAAGTCCATGATTGTATCATTTTTATTTAGAAATCTGGAGGTGTCTTCCAATACATTCTTCTGTTGAAATGCCATCACACCTCCCTGCAGGCAGTGCATGGTCCCTCGCCACACGACTACACGCAGGTGTCTCCGTGATAAAAGCTCTGTGGCCGATTCTATCTCTCACCAGCCCTGGGCATCTCATCACCATGCGCCAATAGTTTACTTCTGGTATATTTTGTAAGAAGACAGAAGGATTGTCCAGGGTTAGTTAGTGCGTATGACTGAGTTTCTAATGAGGGACAATGAGGGTAGAGGGTAAATTTGACATGGCGACATGGTCTTTTCTTAAAATTGACATGCGACATGAGGCCTAGTGATATGCGACATGAGGCTTAAAAAGATTGTGACATGGGACATGGACAGTTATTGAAATCGACATGGGACATGAGCATTATTAAGCAACGTAGATCTACATGCACTCAAAAAATAAACTCCTCTCCAGACTCTTCTAAGTAACTGTCATAAAATAAATGAGTCAAAAACTTGTCTGAGTGACAAGGAAGCGGGTCTTCTAGCTTGAGATAGAAGACCCACTTGGCATGTGCCAGCCCAAAACCAAGCACTTGCCAGCTCCAGATTCTATTTGTGGGATGGTAACCTGATAGGTTAGACAACTTTTGACTTGTTTATTTCATGACAGTCACTTAGACGTGTCTGGAGACAAGTTTATATTTTCAGTGTGCGACATGGTCATTTCTTAAAATCGACATGCGACATGGGGACCTAGTTGGAGTCTCTAGGTATGGAGCTGGTGCTGTCACACATCATGTGGACGTATGGAGAGTACGCCGCTAAATCCTTGATCAATTTTAAAGGTAATTCAATTTTGAGTCCGGATCATTATATACATTAATTGCTTCTCCAGATTCCATCAAACACCCCTGGCACTCTTCATCCCAGGCAGGGCTCTCTCACCACATGACAACAGCTGTATCTTCAATAGAGTTGTGGACTCTTTGTAAACAATTCTCTGGGGGGGGGGGGGTACTCAGTATAGGAATGGTGTTAAATGTGGTAACAACCCCGAAGAGATGTTGCTGTGCACGCATCGAAGCAACAAAAAAGAGGGGCTGTCAATTACTTGAAAGTCAGAAATTAGATCGAAAAACTAGAAATAACTGAATCAGGCGCTGCCACAGTTGATAATGGACCCTTACACTTTTCATTCAAAACCAACCGAATGTAAAATGGAAGAGGTAAAATGGAAGAGATTGGGTTGTCATCTGATGCAGGGGGCTGTACAAATGATAAACAATTTAAAGGGGCTGTCAAATGACAAAATTTTGGCAGGGGCTGTAGTTTCGCAGCTGCTGTGTCTACTGAAAGAGCTAGTGAACTCCCTGAGCCGATTCCTTCCTCCATCAGCCCTAGGCATCTTCCTGCCATGTGCCAATGGGCCTCTTGTGGACTATATATGTTATTTATATAGGAAGACGAAAAGGATTGTCCTGAGTTGGTTGGTGCATGTGAACCAGCTGATACCCCTCTGATGCTGAATGCTGTTTTAAAGCATCATGACCTGACTCGTTAGCATCATGACCCATGGGGCTGATACACTCCCAAGCCTCAGCGTGATGCATGAATGCAGCCCGATGGGGGTTATCTTGTTAGAGCACTGTGCGGCCCTTAAAGGGTTGGTTGATCTATACATGAAAAGGTACCACCTTTCTACCTTTTATACAGTAGTTACTATACTCTTTTCACTGGAATATCTACATCAAATTATGTTTATTTTCTAAAGAAACTTGACCAAAATTGTACACTTCCCTACATTTTGTCGATGACTGAGTGACATGTCTGATACATGTAAGCTGGTGACGTCATACGTCGTGTGGATGTACGGACAGTATACAGTCACAACAACAACACAGAGTGGGTGCCAAGATAAAAACACGTAGAGAAGTCACATCTCTGTGAGGTCTACTGGCTGCTCTATTAATAGAAGATCCTCAAGGATGATCTCAGTCCTTATGTATATAGAGGACATAATCTACAGTGTCGACGTCAGGAGCCCGGAACTAGATCTCAGATTTATATATAGTGTAAATTGTAAAACCAAAAATGCGTTATTTCATACTGTTTAATATTTATACTGTAAACCAACCCTATGTTCTACAGACCATGTACACTAATACCGTAGTAAATGCAGTACAGCTACAGTAGATTCTACTGCTCAGCTATATTAACCTGTAACAGTGTACAACAGATTTAGATAAACTACTGTGTTAAAGCTGACTGAGTGACTGTGCTTGTAAACCATATATTTGGTTTGACCATTGCCCTGCAGGTGGTAGCACCGCGTCTTATATGTCACAATGCTCAATGCACAATTTATGATCCCTTTGGGATTACCCCCTCCCCCCCCCCCCCCACACACACACATTGTTAAAGGACAAAAAGCACAGCTAAGAACTGTTGTCAACAATACCATTGCCAAATCATGTTTAGTAAGTTAATCGGTAAGTCGGATATTTAAGGGTCCATTTTCGTGCTAATTAGGGTGACCCCAGCTGGTCTGCACTCTGCTTAGATAAATTCATTTGGTAGTGTGTTAAGTAAAAAAGAGAAACTTATCAGTTGACAAAAAGACGGAACGGGGGTTGTGCCCCTACTCTTGTTATGGTTGCTTTAAATGACGTATATGTGTTAATCAAGAAATTGCAGGGTTCTCTTTCCCACAGAGCAAATCTTTTCCAATAGAAAAAAAGTATATTTGGAAAAATGGACATGATTCATATATCACCCAGACGGGGAATAGCCCACATAGATAATGAGCTATACTGAGGTATAATTATAAACAAATCCTGTCTGTATAGCACGTAAACCTGGCAGACACGCGACACATTGTACTTCCTGTGTGTATGTAATTGACATTAATGTCATTCCTCCTGACGGATTTAATAGTGAGCAATCACCTGACCCAATTACTGCCTCACACAGTTCTTGTATACATACAATTATACACACTCAAAAAAAAACTTGTCTCCAGACTCTTCCAAGTGACTGGCATAAAATAAACCAGTCAAAAACTTGTCTAAGTGACAAGGAAGCAGGTCTTCTAGCTGGAGATAAAAGGCCCACTTGGCATGTGCCAGCCCAAGACCTGACATTTGCCAGCTCCAGATTCTATTTTGTGGGATGGTATTCTGATAGGTTACTGTTAGGCAACTTATGACTCGTTTATTTCATGACAGTCACTTAGACTAGTCTGGAGACAAGTTTACTTTTTCAGTGCACTCAGCTGTCTGCTATATATGTCACAGGAAGGGAAGAAGGAGGTAGCACGTAGTAGTACGTCACTATATACAATAACAATACTGTAAACATATGTTACTTCGCGCTGTATTTTTTTTCGCAAGTTTCCCTGATTTTAAAAACACGAAAATATGTACATGTATAGCTAATATTTGTCCCGTATAGTCATACAACTACTACACTCAAAATCTGTGAATTAAAAAACATGTGAAAGTGCACTTTATAGTCAATTCGCGAATATATACATGCGCGAAAATATATACGTCTACACTACACAAAGTTAAACACACATGTAATTTGTCACAAATTTGGTTTGTGCATTCTTTACAGGATGGACCTGACAGTTCAAGAAGACGATATGGACAGAGTCTGCACTGAATTTCAAAGAGGTCGATGATGTGTATTTTATATCTTTTGAATAGATAGAACCCCAGTGATTTCACTGCAAATTTCAGATCAAGCCCTGTACAAGAGACTTGAAGTAAAACTACTGGATTCGTGCATGTTAGGGGGAGGCCATATAGGAGACCAATTGAGTATTACAGTCGTCTCACCTGTTTTTACACCCTGCCATTAATTTACTGTTGTGTTTATATACAACTATAGATACCTCCCGGCAATATGAGTCAGCACCCAGCAGTGCTATTGGCATGCACGGTCGACCTTGCAGAACACCACGAGAATATATCTAAAGTAAGAAACACAGAATCCAAGAACAGGAAAAATAATAGTGGAAAAAAAAGAGAAAGGTGCAAATAATCACCATGGTGTCAGTAGGTGTAGGTAAATAGGATCCAAGGAGTGACGCCGGGAAATAGGATACATCCCACCCCCGGGGAGGATGCCCTTCCACCGTCAGTTAGAAACGTCGGCCGTTATTTACCTCCACATGACTTTGTAATAAGTAACATGGGAAATTACATTAGAGGATTTTGCAAGAAAATGAGGAAAATAGCAGTGAATTAAATTTGTACTCTAGATGTAGTTCGTTTTGATGTTAGATGACCTCTCTGTCTCTGACCTATGACCTCAGCCACCACAACGCCTCGTGCATGACGCATGCGCCCTGAACATTCCCAGCACCCCAAAGGGTCTTATTCCTAAATACCCTTAAGTTTACATTCAAGCCCTAGTAGACAGTGCTTCAGGTGCCATACTTATGCCCGATGTCTACAAGATCCTGGTGCCCCCTGCCACCTTCTGTGAAAAAAAGAGAATACTTCCTGGGAGATAAGTGACCACAGACATGTACTCCTGTGTATATACTACAAGCACAAGCCACGTATTTGGCCTGGAAAGAAGTTGTCGTGCATATCCCATAGTCTGAGATCTTGGGGCATCAGTCCAGTAGAGAGATATATGTCATATTATTATATTCACATTGCAAAGATATGGGTAGGAAAATTAAGCATTTGGAAAAGCTGTTCAAACCTGATAATGAATATGGCTACCAGATGAGAACAAAAGGAACATGATAAAACAAAGAAAATTATATTTGATTCAGGACCTAATTGGAAGGCTATAAGTCATAAAGCTTGATGAGATATAAGTGACCTTTTTATCCCTGATTCACAGGACAATAAGTGTGTCGACCACAGGACTACATGCCCACCCACCTGCATATAAGTGTATTAACCCTTTAAATTAATGGCAGCATAGTTCTTTAATGTACTATATATATATGCCATCTTGTCGTCATATTCATCAATGCAGCCTGGTGATTAACTCTGCAGTGCTGCATCCATGCATGATGCACACCATGCAGGCATGATGCAGTAATGCAGTGGAAGCTGCGGGTGAGTTACTGGCAGCATCATGGTGATCAAGTCATGAAGTATCATGCCATCCTTAAAGGGTTAAACGAGGACTTTATTGATACCATGGAACCACGCCCACACAACAAACTAGGGGCCTACCCCGCCCACACACCCCTTCACCCCACCATAGATACACACATACCCGGCCAGTCATTCAACCCTCCCTGGAAACCAATCTCACCCCTTAATGGGCACACTGCGCATGCCCGGGTGGATGGTAACATTAACTAGTTCCGGGTCAGAGGTTAGGGTCCAGTTTGATCCAGCTACAGTTCGTGTCACAGTATGTGGTGAGTTCTCTCTAGCTAGGTTACACATATGATATCACGATTATAATTGATCATAAAAGACTATAGGGTATGAAGGACGCTACTACACTCAGAACTGCCTTCCCCCCTACACTGAGACACGCAATTTTGTAGATAGTAGCTGAAAATGAATTTTAGAATTTATTTTAAACATGTATGTCTCCCTGTGTGTTAATAACAAATTAGCAAAGGGAAATAGCTATCAATTAATCATTAACGAGTTTAAACTGCTCGATCCAGCTACCCTATGGACCTTCTAACATGCATATGTGCACCTTATATTGCCTATATACTGTATAGAACAGCAGAGATTACTACCAACATGCTCTTATTTATGGGAGATCTCTGATTCTAATTGAACCATTGGTCGTTGGTGTGGCCATCTCTAGCTTTTTACTGGTGCTAGCTTGAGGGTACACTGAAAAACTCTGGACAGCTCTGGAGTCCATAAGGTCGTCTTACAGGACGACCCTAGGGTCTTCTAAGTGAACAGCATAGAATCAACTAGCTTCAACTTGTCAAATTGACAACCTGCCAGGTTACCATCCCACAAGACGACCCTAGACTTGTCAAGGTTGTCAAACTAAGATAGTTGATGCAGGCCTAGATTAGCCACAGCTGGGGCTCATCATTGCATAAGGGTGGTAGGTCTAGGGTTTCAAATGTATGAGTTTGATCTGGTTCCAGATGACAAGATTATTTTATCAATTTGTTTAAATACATAACCACATATAGAAGTGATAATTAATACACTAGTGCCACCAAGGGTTCACATAATGTATCACCAAGTCTTTACTGAGAATAGGCTACTCTCCAGCAATGGACTGTAGGCTTGTGTGTGTATGATACCAATATAAGGTGCATGCACCTACTTGTGCCCTGGTGAATGACAGAAAAGAGGTGTGTTCACTCTACACCTATCATCTATTTCCTTAATGCTGCCAAAAACATGCATTCTTCACCTTATCTTATGTTTTCCTTAGATACTTCATAAAATTCTCCATATTAACATATAGGTATGGCAATACTTAGTATTATATTAAGATGGGAATTAATCAATTTACTCCCAAGGGTACACATTTATGCTGGACAATGGCCACCTGCAGGGGAAATGGTGAGTAACTTCTAAACAAGTTTAGGGCTGGCATGTACCAGGTGGAGCTACTTGGGTCTTCTTACTGAAGAGTTTTGCTTGCCAGCCCCTTTCCTTGTCAAATTGACAAGGCAGTGCCAGGTTTGCCGACTCTGGATTTTTTCTGTGTACATCCCATGACAAATCCTATCTATGCGGCCTGGCCAACAGCTCTGGTACAGACTATAGTGTCTCCATGCTGTATAACCGTGGGGCGGCGTCCCACTATCAGTCAGTCAGTCAGTCAGTAGTATACACCACACACACAACAGCTACACACACAGACATGGACAGGCTACATAGGGACATACTCACATAGGGATTATTAGCTACTGTCATTCACTATTGAGGATTATATATCGAGGTATCAACATTAGGAGTTAACATTGCTGAGAGTAACACTGCTGATAGTTTGATCAGGTATCAGCTGTCGACCATGAAGCAAAGAAGGTAAGAGCTATAGGACTCTGGCTGTGGGCCATGGGGTCTTTAAATGGAGGATGGGGGACTAAGATATGGTGTTGTGTCAGTGGTGGGCTACCCTGCCAGGTACAAGGTGATGCTTTGACATAAATAGAAGAGTCAGTACTGGGGGGAAATACCCCGCAAAATACCACATCAAAATGACAACTAATTAATTAGTAGTTAAAGACGACTTGTACCTCAGTAGGGGTAGATTAGCTTAGATTGTCAGCTGTGGATAGCCCGGGGGACAGCCACCATAGAGCAGGGGGTGTCAGTGGGGGGGGGGGGGGGGGCGGATCCAGAAGGGTCTAGGGAGGAGAGGACATGGAAGGGAATCATGTCTAGGGGATGTGCCCCCTTTCCCATGTTCAAAGGGGGCACAGGGCACATTTTCAGGGACGTGGCAACCGGGGGGGACGGGGGTTGGGACATGCCCCCCTCCCACTTTTGACCAACCCCAAAAAAGGTCAAACCAAAAAGGTCAAGTAAAAAAGGGTCAAAAAGGGTCAAAATGAACTCAGTCCCCCCTACTTTGAAAATGCTTGCCACGCCCCTGATTTTTAGGGGTATAGGAGCAGGGGCCACGTGCCCCCCTGGCTTACCCCCTGGACCAGCTACTGGGCTTAGGGCTGCTGCCTGACATACTGACATAGAGAGGGGATACACAGGGGACGTGTTGTGATCCTCCAGTGTAGTGCCTGTCACTCACATTGTTGACATTCCTGGAGTGTTTACGGGGTGACTGTCATCACCATCAACACGGCTCTGGGACTCAGGGACTGGAGGGTGGTGTTAATTGTCGCTCCTGTTTTTTCTTGGTGTCTTCCCTATTCCAGAACGTTCTTAATAACTTTCTTGATAACCCGGCGTGATGCATCAAGCAAGTAGTTGTCGCCATGATGCATCAACGCAGCACCCATAAGTGTTTCACCAACGCTGCATTTTAGTGCATAAACCCCATAAGGTTGGCATGATGCAGGAATGCAGCACTGGTGAGTTACTCGCCAGGGATGCATTCGTCCATCAAGCACTCTGCTCAATCTTGAATTTCCTAATCCGTAGTTTTGTCGAGTCCTGCGTTGGGAATAACAAACAGTGCATGTTTAGATATCTGTCCACCTTTTAAAAGCAGGAGTTGCAGTTCATGAACTCACAGGGTGAATCCACTGAGGCAAATCCGTCGGATCGGATGAAACGTGACAATGTTAAACCTACACTGTAAATGGTAAGTGTAGGTAAACAGTAGAATTTACTGTAGATCTACAGTAGAATCCACAGTAGAATGGATTTACAGTAGAATCTACTATAGATTCATAGTAGATTCTACTGTTTACCAACAAGCAACTGTATACCTACAGTAGAATCTACTGTATACCTACAAAAATGGTAACCAACTTTTTACAGTGTATGCAACGGATTTACCTCAGTGGATTCACCCCTTTAGAAAGTATTAATTTGTTAATTTCAGGGGGGGGGGGGTGAATTCGCGTGAAGTGGCGGACATTTTCTACGCCTCTGCCCCCCCCCCCTCAGAGAGGGGGTCGAAATTAGTTAAGCCTCCCCCCCTATGATTAATGAATGAACACGCCCTTAATCAATAATTGATCATGACATGATCATATCACTTTCTCCTACTAAACAATTCAATATCGACCGAAAAGAGACTTTGGATATTGACCAGTACATTGAACACATCTTGGACATTGAATTTGAATAGTTACTACCATATAAGCTGTTAGGATGAAGTATCTAGATAACTGTTATATATAGCCTTACTTTTACTGACCTCTTATCGGCGAGTGGCTACTCAATGAGATAACATGGCAATACCAGATCAACCGCGGGCACAAGGGTCTTCACATTCATTGATCTTTTTTAATGCGGTCTAACGGTAATAGATAACATACCAATGACTTAGCAGTTCTCTCAACGGGTATAGGTACATAATGGTACATTTAGGATCCAATGGAATTTTGGATAATAAGGACCTAATGTGACAAAGCACTTTACATATAGATTACCACTTACATTTTCATATAATTAGCAATATTTTCTATAAATAGTTTTCATAGTAGGTAAACATATCATTCAATTACTTGTCGTGGAATCTACTGAAGAACGCGTGAGCACTTTATTCAAGAATCATATATATGTATACCGACCCTACTGGGTTCAGACACTCCCGGAGGGTTGGCGTGATGCACCAATGCAGCACCGGCGAGTTACTCGCCAGGGCTGCATTGGTGCAGCATGACAACAGATGTCATCTTTTAGTGACATGCCCCTTTAAAGGGTTAACGGGTTAACGCCCTTGTGGATGGCATCTAGGGGGGTCAGGAATGGTGTGAGTAACCTGGGGGTGTATAGACCGGGGTATAGACGTGACACCCTTATTTATATATGGGTGCCCCCTGTGTATCAATCACCTCGGTATGACGACTAGGGCAATGTATGCTTTGTCATGAACACATTTAAACCATTTAGAGACCGCATAGTGCTTTAATGCAGCATGCCCTTCATCATCATGATGCATGAATGCAGCCATGGCGATGAGCTCAAAAAGCATGCATTCACGCAGCACACCGATCCTACGGGGTTGATACACTCCCAGATGGTGGGAATGATGCACCAATGCAGCACATGCGAGTTAATTGCCGGGGCTGCATTCATGCATGATTCACGACCAAAGATATATCACATTATAGCAGTATGCGGCCCTTAAAGGGTTAATAGTCTTCTAGACGTCATGTACTTCCCGGAATCTGACGGAGTAGAGGGGGTCTATGTGACACAGCCACCCTGAATCCTACCCCACACTGACATGGCTTTATCCATGACAATGTGAACCATTCCTAAACCCCTCTCACTGTAATGATCCATGCATTTCAAAAGAGATTTCAGCATATTACCATTGTTGGCTTGGTCTTATTTCACTCGCCAGTACTGCATTCAAGCATTCTACCGACCCTACGCATATATATATATATATATATATATATATATATATATATATATATATATATATATATATATATATGTTACTGGAACTCTGCAGTCATTATGAGGGGTACTAGTATGGAGATCACATAATAGTGATGAGTCATGGACAGATGGAAGCCCCAGGCTCACCATTAGCACCCCACCTTGGTGACATTCCCGGGACATTACCTCACATCCTGCATCATGCCTAGGATTATTGCTATTTATCCACATTCCTTATGGCTGTGTCTCACGACCTTGAGCCAATGTTTTTGTCTCTGACTAGGTGCCGTCTCTGAGCGGGTGCCGTCTCTGACCGGGTGCCAGCTCTGACCAGGTGTCAGAAAAAAGGTGTTTTAAAAAGAACTAAACTCATATATATAAGGATTTGTAAAAACGTTATGGCGGTTGTTATATAATTATAATTATAACTACAATTAGCCTCCTACTGATGGTATTTTGACCTTATCAAGCCAAGCCGGTCAGAGACGGCACCTGGTCAGAGACGAAACCTGGTCAGAGACGGCACCCGGTCAGAGACAAAAACATTGGCCCAAGGTCGTGAGACACAGCCTTATACTTGTGTATTGGTCGTTATTTGATAAAGAGGGCTGGCTGGTGTGGTGGATGTGGCTGCAGAGGAGTCAAAAGCAACCTGACCAGCTGATTTTTTCCCAAATCTACCTAGTTTGATAGTTAAAGCGGCCTTTTAGAGAAGTTGGCTACACTGTAAAAAGTTGGTGGCCATTTTTGTAGGTGTACAGTAGATTCTACTGTAGGTGTACTGTTTGTTGTAGGCAGACAGAAGAACCTACTGTAAATTTTCTACTGTAAATCCATTCTACAATAGATTCTACTGTAGGTCTACAGTATATTCTACTGTGTACCTACACTAGCTATTTACAGTGTACAGTATAAATGATTTAAGATACATGTAGCGACTTCCAAACCTGTGAATCATTTACACCATTACAACACCACCCCTCAGAGGCTCTGGTAGTAAATCACAGCCTGTCCTACCCATTAATTAGGTCATTGGTTATGACCAAAGTATGTGGTACACCGTTAAGTACTCTATATATATAGAGAGAGAGTTAGACAGATAATGAGTTACAGTGATATCCGCCTTTGATCTTGTCAAGTGTCATATTGAGTCCAGGTTACAATACAGCAGCACTGTGGACTTTGCTGTCTTTATCTGTTCGTGACAAGACCTACTGAGCTGGTATGCAGGACGAGGAGGCACATCCATAAACATTTTATCGATCATAATGCCGGGACAATGGCTCAAGCTTTTTAATGGTATCAATTGTCATAATGCACCATTGGAGCGCCGACAAGAAACTTGCCATTCATGCATCATGGTGACCCTTTAGGACTGATACTGGCGAGTTACATGCATTGACTGATGAAAATAATTTTTCTTGAAACTAGTCATTTGTCCGCCAGTGGAGTTAATTCATCTTAGTTTCTTGAAATAAGCAAATGATTTTTGGCTGTGCCCGTTTTATTGACATGCTGCCCTTAAGGATTCAAGTTAAATATTTAGTGGAGGTACACAGTAGAATCTATACTGTAGATATACAGTAGAATCCACTATGAAATGGATTTACGATAGAATCTACTGTAGATTTACAGCAGATTCTACTGTCTACCTACAATAAACTGTACATTAAACTGTACACCTATTAAAAAATAGAATCTACTATACACCTAGAAAAATGGCAACCAACTTTTTACAGTTTTAAAGTGCGAAGACCTGGTTACAGTACGTCAACATGTCACCTGAATGACATGAACCGTCATTAGGACATACCTGACTAATTGACCTATTGACCCCCAGACTCGGCCCATGTAGGCCACTCAGCAATCAGTGGCATGCAAACAGAGAGTAGGGAGGAGTAGGAGGCTTAACATACCTCCCATTCCTGAAATGTTTTTAAAGATAGTGTATCAGCTAAAACTTCGTGACTTTTTAATCATGCCATATTACTATTGCATATCCTATCCTATACATACTCCCTAAATTTTAAAACAATTGGCAGAGTCTAAATCCATAAGATTAACACATGTAGGGCAATCATTTTTGCTGTAGGTCGACACTAAAACTCCCTATGTTGTGGTACTGCATGGCTCAGTGCTTTCTCTACCAGGCTGTACTCACCTGGGGGAGTGACTGAGTCAGTGAGACGAATAGGCATTATTGTTAATTATCTCAAATCATATATTTATAGACAAATATCTTGCAAATATTGAGTAATGTTTATCAGCTAAAAGTATATTAGAACCCATGGCATTCCTTTTAAGGAAAAAGTTTGGGAAGTGTACTAGTTGATACACCATCTTTAATGTATGGATAATTTGTTATCTAATGTTTAGAGCCTTTTAAACAGAATGTACATCTTGCATGCACTTGGCTCAGACTAGGTCAATTAGAACAGATATGGCTCGAGTATAAGCCACTCAAGTCGACATGGTGACATGGGTCCTAGTGAAAGGGACATGAGTAAACCTATTCCGAAAAGCCGAGTTTATCAGGTGACATAGAGATGGGAACTAGCCTTTTCATAAAACTAACAGGGGACTGTACTCCCCCACATGCAGGGCCCATATGGATCACTCTATACCCGGCAGAGTGAGAGATACACTATATCATACGGCATAGCTAGGTAGATTCAACTAGAGTCGACCACATTAGGGAGAGAGATATAGCATAGGGTAGATTCACCTAGAGTCGAGCACATACCTTGATTTAGACAACTAGCCTTGGAATGATGCATATGTAATAAACTCATTAGTTGTCCTATATTTGTAAGAGTAACACTTAATTTGTGTTATTATACACGAAAAGACAGCTGAAAGAGGCATTAAAGGAGCAATGTCACCACTCACGCAGCTACCACATAGACTAGAACAGTACTAGAATTATGAGTGGGACAAGCTCGGTGATAAACAACTATGGATACAAGTGTCCGACCCAAGGTAAGTGGTCGACTGTACACTGTAAAAAAAATGTCGTCAAAATGACGTTGAATCACCGGCAACTTTTGGGACATAACTTTCACCGTTTTTTTAACGGTGACGGTCACCGTTAATTTTACGCAGAATCACTGTTCATTTTACGTTGGAGCACCATTAATTTTACGTTAAATCAGCATTAATAGATTCACAGTATTCAAATATACAGAGAATATTCGATAAGCCTCACAGGGAGTCTGATTATGGTGACTTTAGTTACTGTAGCATACATCTAAAAACTTACGGATAAGGCATACTTTGACTTTGTCCTTATCCTATTCGCACCACTGACGCTCTGACTTGCATACTAGCCCTGGCCTATACAAGAGGTTTTACTCTATAGGATTGATACAAGGCAGAGTTTCCAGAGGTGAGGATATATGCATAGTATATTACCACAAAATAGGTGTATAGATCCAGACAGCTACTTTCTTCTGGATATTATCAAGTGCTCATGGTATTTTGCCAAACCTATCACAAGATTGAATTGTTAAATTGTCAAACTTATAGATTAATTGAAAATTGCCACTATTTCAACATGTATACTCCACTTCAAGAGCTCACACTCTCCAGAAAAATCTTCTTACAAACCAGGCCACCTATCTATGGCAAGATCCACAATATGTGGCTCCCTCTGGGATTTGACATTAGAAGATGAATTTACGTTGAATCATCGTAATCCAAACCAGGTTAGCATTTAACAAGGATCCACTGTGAAATGGCTGATATTTACGGTGCTTCATTGTATTCCAAATAACGGTGAATCAGCGTTAAATTTTACAGAGTGAATCTGTAAAAAGTACATCTATTTTTTACAGTGTAGATGAATCTACCCTACAACATATTCCCACAGAGACACGTGCTAGTAGAGGTGGCTGTGGTCATTAACCCCCAGTCATGGGCGACCACTGAATATAAGCAGTGGGCTAAACATCAGGGGGGAGATCAAGTGTTCCAATTCATTGGAACAGGGTAAGCCAATGTGGTACACTACACTGAATACCTGTGCCTACTGTGCATGGACCCCTGTACTTTCCTTGCTCCCCACAGTGTTGTAGGTATGCAGGCCATGTGCTTTAAGGACTGCAGCAATGTTGACACAAAGCAGAGGGGGGACTTTGCTAAAAGTGGCTCCATTTCCAGTTTAATGCATAATTGTGTATTCTGGATCCCAGTAATATTACTTATTATGCATAATAATGAGATAGTGGCCTTTTAATGCATGCAAATGCATGCATTTTCACCAGAAAATGATGCTCAAAGCAGAGAGGGGACTTTGAGTTGACTACCCTGTTTCTGTAAACAGAAACACATGACATCCACCCCGAGGTTTAGCTAAGTAGGTGCCCGTGCCCCCAGTAGGTGATGTATGGGTGTAAACACACTGGGCGTCCTACTTACATGTACTACACCCACACATACCACACTCAGTGAACCAACATGATGTTTACAACAACAAGACACAGACTCCTGTAAGGCCCCCACAGGGCTCTGGGGACATCTTCTGATATATATGTCCATTTAGCCCTTTAAGGACGGTGTGTCTATGACATGTTTAGTGAGATGCCATCCTAAAGACTTAAACTCAAACAATGGACTAACAGACCTGTACTGTTTTCTATTCCACAGGGTTGGTATGATGCACCAATACAGCACCAGCTAGCAACTCACCAGTGCTGCATTGGTGCTGTGCCCACTGGGTAGTGCTGACCTTTTGGGGGGTATCTAAACCCCTGAAGAGTCGGCATAATGGTGAAATGCAGCTCTGGCCAGCTACTCGACAGAGCTGCATTCATGCATCAGGGAGACCAAAGACATGATGCATTAAGGTATCATGCCATCCTTAAAGGGTTAACTAGCAAACCATTACAGTTGCCTCTCTCCCAGCTGCTCGGTGTGCAAGTCCTGCCTGTGAGACTGAATGCAGCCCTGGCGAGTAACTCATAACAAGGGGATAATGCATTAAGGTACCATACCATCATCAAAGAGGGAAACAATGTACTTATACAACTTCTCATAATTATGTATAATAAGTTTTAAAAAAACTGAATCTGAGACCGGTCTTGAATCCCAGGACCAGGTCGGATCACAATGTGAAATTCGCACGACTTGAGAAACTTACATTTATTTTCTTCTACATAGACAACCACCAGAACCAATTACCAGGATAACAGACAATATGCACCAACGGGGCATGAAACGAATGGACAAATCCGGACTCAGCTAGTACATGTATATAGATTAAATGGCTACTTTTGCTTCAGTTACACAAATGAAAACATCACATTTGCTTGTCATAAGGTACCATACCGTCATTAAAGAGTGAACTAACAGACCATGTACTGTTCTGTCTTCCCCAGGTGTTCGGTGTGTAAGTCGTGTCTATCAGACTGGTACTTTGAGAAGGATGGCCGGCTCTACTGTAAGGACGACTACTGGGCGCGCTTTGGGGAGGCGTGTAACGGGTGCACACAGATCATTACCGGACCCATTATGGTGAGTCTACGTTATCATTTATTGATAACCCCTTGATGTTAACCATAGTTAACCCGTTAATGCATCATGCCCTTGGTCGTCATGATGCATGAATGCAGCCCTGGTGAGTAACTCGCCATGGCTTCAAACATCATGCCGACCCTACAGGGTTGAGACACTCATGAAGGGTCAGTATGATGCACCAATGCAGCACCGGTGAGTTACTCGCCGGGTCTGCATTGGTGCACCATGACGACAAATGTTATCTTTTAGCGTCATCCATCCTTAAAGGGTTAATGTGTTAGAGTATTTTCTTAAATGAAGAGCTTCAAAGGTGGCTTTCAAAGAAATGTTTTCTTTTACATTTCATATCTCTCTAGCTACCTCATAGAAATCACACTTCTGATTTGTTATCAGTGAATCGCATTTGAAGCACTTTCTCCAAATTGTAGATAATGTAATGATTAAACTAGAAATAAACCCGAACCATCAGCGATATATGACTTAGTATATCACACATGAGCAAGTGGAAGGTACTAGTAAACGTTATAGTGATGCCATCAGAAATAAGTCTTAGTTATTTACTGCCTGCTTCATTGTGGCCGTTGTGATTAAGGTCTGTCAATATTTCAAATCCTAAACTAAAGTATAAGTTTGCCATATAGGTTGCTGGTGAACACAAGTACCATCCCGAGTGTTTCCGCTGTTTCAACTGTCACAACTTCATCGGGGATGGGGAGACATACGCACTGGTCGAACGCTCCAAATTGTTTTGGTAAGTTCAGTTGGAGCATTCACAATACTAACTGGATTCTTTTTTATACAATGTATTTGATATGATAATTGATTGATAACCAGCTTGTATTTGATAAAGCTCTTACAATGCCTCGTGATCGAAAAGATTCTGGAGAATATCAATAGTTTGTGCCATCTAAATCAACTTGCTTCAAGGCAAACAAGTGACTTGCATAAAGTCCTTTTACATTACTTTATCTATGTCTACTTAAAATGAAATATCAGTTTGTAGCAGGCTGTGTCTCACGACCTTGGGCCAATGTTTTTGTCTCTGACCGGGTGCCAGCTCTGACTGGGTGCCAGCTCTGACCGGGGGCCAGCTCTGACCGGCCTGAATAAAAACGGGTTATTTAGGGCAGATGGTGATAGAAATGGACAATTAATGACTAGTTTAGGGACTTAAAACATCCATTAACCTTTTCAGCCAAATTCTATCTCCATCTGCCCTAAATAACCTGATTTTATTCAGGCCGGTCAGAGCTGGCACCCGGTCAGAGCTGGCACCCGGTCAGAGCTGGCACCCGGTCAGAGACAAAAACATTGGCCCAAGGTCGTGAGACACAGCCAGCAGCTAAACATTTTATATTCATGTTTACAAACAGGTTTTACCAAAACTTATATTTAAAGTGGATGACCATAAATGCAACATGCGTTTACATTACAAAATACAAAGAGAAATTGATATTAGGCCATTAGGGAACACTTTAAGAGGCAAATAACACTGTAACTAATGCATAGGCTCTACCATGTAGTTAAAAGGTCAATTGTAGTAATAAGTTAACCCCAAATTAAAGGCGTACTGAACCCATGACGTCATTTGCGTACACAACTCGGCAGGGTTAGGTCCTGGGTTCAGTGCGCCTTTAAGCATGTTGCATTATAGTGATATATTCATGCATAATTATTTCAGCGGTGCCTGTTATCGAGAACGTATGCGGCCATTGTTGGTGGAGACGCCGGGTCGCCGGAAACCACACTCCATCCAGCTTCTGGAGATCCCAGCCACACCTGCCGGCAAACATGGCATCCAACTCTCCTTGACGACCAACTCCAGTAACCATGGCAACAACAACTCTAACAACCACCGTAACCGTGACCAGCGACGACGGTGCCGCGCACTCACACCCAAACAAGTCATACAGATCTCAAGGTAAGTGCCAAAACTTCTACTGGACAGAAATGTCACTTTGAGTATTTTAGTAATTCCTAACTTTCCCCTAAGATTTCTTTATTACATTAACAGTGCTCTTAAATATTCCATTAATACATTTCAAGTCAAATGTCCCTCCAAAGGACATGATTATTTTAAGTCTCAAATCTGGGGAAACATATGAATTTGTGAGTAAATTTCCCTCATTTTATAATGACATTCTAACCATTGATCAGGATGATAATTACTTCCAATATTATATCATTAACACCACATTTAAGCTCTTTTTTAAAAATTATTGCAGCATGGTTACAAGTCCAGAGACAGATATGTTACAAGTCGGTGACCGTATCCTTGAAGTCAACGGGACGCCGGTCTGTGAGAAGTCTCTAGCCGAGGTAATTGCCATGTCATATTCCCTTCTACATTTCCTCTTAGATGCTCTTCATAACACTTTGAGGACGGCATAATGCATTTATGCATCAGTCCCTTTGTCCACATGATGCATGAATGCAGCCCTAGCGAGTAACTCGCTTGCACTGCATTTAAGCATCATGCAGACCCTACAGCAGTGAAGACAGTCCTGAAGGGTCGGCATGATGCACTAATGCAGCACCGGCGAGTGCATTGGTGTATCATGATGACAAATGTTATCCTTTTGCGACATTGGTCCATAAAGGGATCGCTGTTTGAATAGTACACATGCGGGAGTCCTTGGTCCTCCTGCCTGTGCCATGTTTCAGTGTTGAAGCACTAGAGGGCAGCACACGGAACTTTTATGTGTACCTTCAGTGACTTCTTTTGTGCCAGAAAGTTAAACAGATTTGTTATTACGTCTTGTTATACAATTATAAAAGTATATACACGTTCTCATATGGCATACTCTCAGAAAATATGTCTCAAAAAGGCAAAACTCTGCTGCATTTGTTGCATATAGGTAAAGCACAAGCAAGTGACAATGAAGAACCAAACCTTTTTCATCAAAGTGTACGGGTCAATTTTCAGGGCCAGCCAGTGTGCTATCTGTCCGACTGGGTAGGTGTGTTAGAGCAGTGAATTATTAGGGGAAAAATTGGAATAAATTTTCAAATACAAAATAAATGAAAAAAAGGTTTTGATTTGGCTTACAAGGGTATTAAGCTTTTAGAATTAAGAATCGGTGTGGCATTTAGAATTTAAATATGGTAGAAAGATTAATTTGTGCAAAGTTAGTCCTGCCTTTCCCTCCCCCATCCTCCCCCATCCTTGGATTGTTCCTGTGGGACGTTTCCAAGGTACCAGGAAAACCTGTCTTTAAGACTCCCTTGTTGAAAATACAAATGTTATTTGCATTCCTGCTCCTTCGATTGCTTGTGTCGATTGAGAATTACTGAACAAACCCTATTTTAGTAATCAAGCATATTATGCCCCCCCCCCCAATAGAAAATATGATTCTTTTAAATATATAAAAATGCTTCAAAATGGAAGAGTGCATTGTATGTAGAATATGCTGTACACAGTATGAACAGTTTTAAATAAATTCTTTCATTGATTGCTAAATTCGTGTAATGTACATGAAAATATTTTAGAAAATATTTTAACTTTCTTAATTATACAAAAATATAAGATATCATCCCTGTTATTTTGCTTCATGCCGTATATTAACTGTATCATTCCCGCTGTTGTTCAGATTGACCACCTGCTCCAGACGCCCCGTACACGGGTGTTGTTAACAGTAGAGCGGGACCCGTCACCACTCGCTAAGCGGGACGCACACAGCCCCAGCCCGGCTCTCCTCACCACCCCCGAGCGGGAGATAGACGCTGTACACAGGGTCCGCATAGACCGGGAACGCTCCTCGTCATTACCACGTGACCAAGGGTAAGTCAGATTTAGATCAGAAATTTGAACAAATAGTTTTTCTCCTGCTAAAAGTGTGCTGGTGATTCATCCAGTAGACCATGGATTGTGTGCATTCATGAAGTATAATGTATATACTCTATATCATCTTGGACTGACAACATGCCTTCTTCTTGAAAACGTATCAACTCAGTTATCAATGTGGAAATAGAGGGAGGGAAATGATAATCAAAGAAATGATGCATAATTGTCTGACCTCAATAACTATAATAGAAATTACCAACCACTTACATTGAAGGCAACAATCAATGTGCTTGAGAATTGTTATTTTTTCGGTTAAATCGTTAAAATCAGTAAACATGACTGCATGTAAACCTTTGTATTGAAATAAACAAACAGGCGCCCCAGCCCCCACATTGTATTCAATGGGGGGCATTGAAAACGGCCTTCTAGTGCTTAAGCATAGTAGATCTTGTATTTCCAAAAAAATAAAAAATGTGACTCCTGTTCCTTCCTCTATAGGAGAAGCCCGTGTTCGTCTCCGTCTCTGTCACACAAGAACCGTACCTCAGACATAACCCGCACACAGTCGTTCCGCACCTTCAGCAACCACCGGGTGTTCAGGGCCTCGGACCTGGTCCCCGGCGAGGTCCTCGGCAAGGGCTTCTTTGGACAGGCCATTAAGGTAGGTGTACACAGCATCACTTTGATATAAAACACAGAATTTCCTTGTTTTGGGCCAGAAAAACTTCCTAAGTATTTGAATAGAAGTCCAGGAAGATGTAAACACTAAACACCAACATTAAACTCCAAGGTAATCCAAGGTAGGTCTCTATTGCCCCTTGTTAGCCCTGACCTGGTCAGATGTAACCTTCCTTCACCTTTCTTAACTTCTGATTGCCCTGATTGGTCCACAGACATATACACGTCAAATCTGTTTACCATTACCTTTATACTCCCGTTGAAGTTCAACCTGAACCTGCATCTGGTATACACCACAAGACAGGGGGAAGTACCCAATCCCCCATGAATACTTAATATTTTCACACAGGATTTACAATGCTTTTGAATGTGTTTCACAGTTCTGAAACCAATAAATGTTTATCTGTAGGTGACGCACAAGGTGATGTCTGAGTCTGTACATGTTACTGGCAATTTACTGTTTACTGTTACATAGGTCAAGCCTCACTTCCCCGAACATTTACTACCCCGGATCCCTCACTTCCCCAGGCAGCTGTTTGGGAACAATTCTTATATATTCCAGTATATTTGGACTTCATTCCTCAAATAACCTGCTTCCTCAGATATTTTTCCTTGCCTTTACCTAATTCGAGGAAGTGAGGGCTGACGGTACATAAGTAATCTTTAACTACAGGTGACGCACCACTTGAATCGACCACTCCCTTAATATAACATTTCCTTCTGTGAATATCACATGAAATAAATGTCTACCTGTAGGTGACGCACAAGGTGACGGGGGAGGTGATGGTGCTGAAGGAGCTGTTTAAGTTTGACGAGGAGGCACACCGCAGCTTCCTGAAGGAGGTGTCTGTACTCAGGAACCTCGACCACCCCAACGTGCTGCAGTTCATGGGGGTCCTCTACAAGGACAAGAAACTCAACCTCGTCACCGGTTCGTGTTGCTTCAATTTCTTTCGGAAGGGTTTTGATCATTTATTGACCACATCAATATACTTAATAGGTCGTGTCAATTGTAGTCAGTGTATCACAGAGATCCCGAATGCATGTCATGTTTGTATTTAAGTAAGTTTTGTAAACTAATGTAGATTATCACGTTTAAGCCGCGTCTACCATAAACCATAGAGCACCGCCTACAAGGCAAATATATTTTGGTGTTTTTTTATTTCTATATGTTAAAATTTGGAGTTGGGGTTTCAATACATTAGAATAGAGAAAAAAAGTTTTTTAGACCTTCTAGCATAGGAAAAACTTTATCTTAAGTTGGGGGTTCAGCTTATGAGTGGGGTGGACCTACAGAAGGGGCTTTATACTGTAAAACCTTGGTTATACTTCGACCTTGGACAATTTGGCTTATAACCGAGATTTTACAGTAGTGTTTATTTACACTATGATGCATGAATACAGTCCTGGTAAGTAACTCACCAGTACTTCATTAATGCATCATGCTGGCCGCATGGAGATGATGCAGTGGCAAGGGTTGTTATGATGTGAGTACTATAAAGATATATCTGGTTGATGTCAATCTCCAAATGGTAATCTGGTTACCGGGTAAGAACTCAGAACTAGTTGTGTTTACATGTGTAGAATTGGTTTTCTAATATATACTTTGATAGAACCAAATACCCAGCATTTATATTTATAAAAAATAATTTTTTAAATCAAATTATTAATTTTGATATGACAGAGTACATTCCGTGTGGCACGTTGAAGGACCGGCTTCATGACATGTCAGACCCGTTACCATGGATACAGCGGGTGAAATTTGCCAAAGATATTGCAGAGGGAATGGTAAGTAGGATAGCATCATTACGTTCTAAAGCGATTTTTATATTGGAATATTGAATAAAAAAGACTTTGATAAGATATGATATCAAATGATGTATATTGTTGTAGTCTCTCCTTCTTCAAATAGAAAGAAGATGGGGATGCTTACTTAGAGGAAGATTAGATATAAATAGACAAATGCCAATGCCCTTCATACAGTCTCAGCCGTATTTCGCGAGTGGTGGCTGGGGCTATAGCCCACGAAGCCACAGGCTGAGTGGGATATGTCCCAGCCCCACGATTAAAATGCGGCTGAGAGGTATCAATAAAGTTGGCATTTGCATTAATTTTTTGACTTGAAGCAATTTAATGAGGAGAAAACTGCCTTTTCTTAGCCCATTGAAAACGGCCACATTGTATTCAAAGGGGGGCATTGAATACGGCCCTTCCTATAGTTGAGCATGATAAATCTTGTATTTCAAAAAGATATAAAGTTATGGTAAATAATGTGAAATATTTTTTGCTACATTTATTCATGTCTTTTCCAGTCCTACCTTCACTCCATGGACATCATTCACAGAGATCTCAACTCACAGAATTGTCTCATCAAAGAGGTAAGTCCCTATCTACAAGAGTGAACCTGGCATAGCAGATCTACTGTAAGACCTCTCACAGAACCTGAACCATTACCGTAAAACCTTGCTTACATAAGCCGAATTTTATTTGGCGTTTATATTTGCTATAAGCCAAATCTTAAGCCCCAAACTCTCATTCGGCTTACAGGCGAGGTTTCAATATATAGGAATATAGTGAACACTTGTTTCAAACACTTTTATTATAAGCCGAATTTTTTCTCTCAAACTCACATGTAGCTGATAACCAAGGTCGACATAATTATAGCCAAGGTCTTACGATACTTTGAGTTTGAGAGAACCCCATGAGTTTTAAACTATGAAGCGACCGCTCATTTTCTTGGCTCATATGGGTGTTTTTACAGTAGGCCTCATTTTGAATTCATGTTATCGCTAATGCATGAGTAT
Source organism: Harmothoe impar (assembly GCA_947462335.1). Classification (NCBI taxonomy): domain Eukaryota; kingdom Metazoa; phylum Annelida; class Polychaeta; order Phyllodocida; family Polynoidae; genus Harmothoe; species Harmothoe impar. The sequence goes on along the minus strand of OX381720.1, from coordinate 2,362,021 downwards.
CATGGCAGAAAAGCTATTCCCAGCGATGGTTCATTTACATCAATATATCCTAGATAAATTGGTATCATAAAAATAAACATTGTGAAAAAAATCAATGAATTATGGAGAGATAAATTTATTATACCAATAATAAATTGATCAATAAACACAACCAACAACAACAAAAGGTGTTCAAGATGACAGAAAAAAATAATTTATTTCTCAAATAAACTGTCACTACAATTTCGGCCTGGACGGGCCTTCGTCAGCTGATGAATGAATTAATTGATTCCGTGAAATAAACTAGCCCCCTCCCTTACAGAACAACACAGTTGTCGTGGCCGACTTTGGCCTGGCGCGGATAATGGGCGACCCAGAGCGGCGCCATTCCCTGACAAGCCCCACATCTCCCGAGGCACCCGACACATCGCGCCGCGGCCGGCGGAAGAAACGGTACACTGTGGTAGGGAACCCGTACTGGATGGCACCCGAGATGATGCGCGGCCAGATCTACGACGAGCGTGTTGATGTGTTCTCATTCGGAATTGTCATGTGTGAGGTGAGTTTTTTTCAGAGCTGCTAATTTTTCAGGAATTCCTCCTTTTATGCCAGGATTTCACATTTGCTACATAAAATTTTGCTTGTCTCTGACTGAGTGGCATCTCTGTAGCCTGCTAGTTAAATATTTGTGCTGCACGTAGCCATAGAAGCTCCTCATTTTGTCTATACAAAGGATATCTTAGAATCTGTGGTACAATTAAATAATGCTGTAATTTAGTTATAAATGTTGGATATGTAGAAGGATGGTACAGTAATTCAAATCTTTAGAAGTAAATAAATGTTTGTGTGTTTAAGACCCAAGTTATTATAGCATCTGTTACTGGGTTTAAGATCACACTGCTTCTTTTCCTCGAAATCACATAAATATTCAACAAACTTGTATGTAATAGTGAGTCATCAAAGTTGCTTAGCCCTTCAAGAATGGATGTCGCTAAAAGATAATATTCATAATGCTTGAATGCAGCCCCGGCGAGTTACTCGCCCTTGCCTCTGCTTCATCATTGAGGCTTAGTACTGTCCTTATAGGGTTGATAAAGATATTTATACCACAGCGGGCACAGAGAACAAAGCATTCTACACCTCTTGTATGCTACATACAGCTAGTGTTATAAAGTAGCTATAGGCCTTGTACCAAGCTGTAGGGGTATTCAGTGAAGGGAGCCTGTAAGGTTCCCTTCATTGTGTTTCATGGACAGCACACTGAAAAAGTAAACTCGTCCCCAGACTCGTCTAAGTGACTGTCATAAAATGAACAAGTCAAAAGTTGTCTAACATATCAGGTTACCATCCCACAAATAGAATCTGGAGCTGGCAAATGTCGGGTTTTGGGCTGGCACATACCAATTGGGTCTTCTATCTTCAGCTAGAAGATCCGCTTCCTTGTCACTTAGACAAGTTTTTGACCGTCACTTTGAAGAGTCTGGAGACAAGTTTATTTTTTGAGTGCATGGTACTCATCCTATGACTGCTACTTAAAATATCAATCAATAAAATTCCATTTCATTCTCTACACAGATCATTGGGCGGGTGCAGGCAGACCCGGACTACTTACCGCGTACGCTGGACTTTGGTCTGAACATCGATGTGTTCTACAAGAAGTTCTGCCAGCCCCAGCAGTGCCCCATGCCCTTCTTCAAGGTGGCTGTCATGTGCTGCCAGCTCATACCAGAACACAGGTGAGAATGGCGTCATTTTTAACCCTTTAAGGATGGCATGATAGCTTAGTGCATCATGCCCTTGGTCGTCATGATGCTTGAATGCAGCCTTGGCGAGTAACTACACTGAAAAACTCTGGACAGCTCTGGAGTCTGTAAGGTCGTCTTACAGGACGACCCTAGGGTCTTCTAAGTGAACAGCATAGAATCAACTAGCTTCAACTCGTCAAATTGACAACCTGCCAGGTTACCATCCCACAAGACAACCCTAGACTTGTCAAGGTCGTCAAACTAGGATAGTTGATGCAGGCCTAGAATAGCCACAGCTGGGGCTCATCATTGCATAATGGTGGTAGGTCTAGGGTTTCAAATGTATGAGTTTGGTCTGGTTCCAGATGACAAGATTATTTTATCAATTTGTTTAAATACATAACCACATATAGAAGTGAAATTTAATACACTGGTGCCACCAAGGATTCACATAATGTATCACCAAGTCTTTACTGAGAATATGCTACTCTCCAGCAATGGACTGTAGGCTTGTGTATGTATAACACCAATATAAGGTGCATGCACCTACTTGTGCCCTGGAGAAAGATACAAAAGAGGTGTCCTCCTTCTACACATGGGCTCTATTTTTTAAATGTTGTCAAAAATATGCATTCTTTACATTATCTTACTTTTTCCCTAGATACTTCACATAATCCTCCATATTAACATATATGTATTGCAATACACACTATTATATCAACATAGGAATTAATCAATTTGTTCCCAAGGGTACATATTTATGCTAGGTAATGGCCACCTGCAGGGAGAATGGTGAATCACTTCTAGACAGGTTTAGGGCTGGCATATGCCAGGTAGCTCTAGATGGGTCTTCTTACTAAAGGGTTTTGCTTGCCAGCCCCTCTCCTTGTCAAATTGACAAGGCAGTGCCAGGTTTGCCGACTCTGGATTTTTTCTGTGTAGCCAGGGCTGCATTTAAGCATCACGACGACGTTAAGTGGTTGGGACACTCCCGTAAGGTCGGCATGATGCACCAATGCAGCACCGGCCATTTTGTTTTTTAGCCCGTGTTGTATTTGAAAAGTGCTGTGTCGGTGTCTTGATTGCCTCGAATTTACCCATGTATAGGAGATGGGGGCCAATAAAATAGTATTGACGGGTAGTAATAGGTCAAAAAGGGAGGGATTTGGAGGGACTTTATTCATGCCTCCCCACATAAGGGGTTTCCTCAAAGGGTATTACGAGTAAAACATACAGCAAAATTGGATACAAATGCCGTTTGGCTTTCTACGTAACAGTATAATTATATAATCTGTATATAGATTCTGTACTAATGAGAAAAGAAAACTCTTGGCTGAATCCTATGCCCTAAAGTCCTTGATTATATAGAAAAAAATGTTGCTATGAATTACATGCCAGATTTCAAGCCAACTTACTTTGATCTCATGCCTTTTACAGACCATCATTTGATCAACTCTCAGAGTGGTTAGATGGCCTTCACCTACACCTTGACCTTGGGTCCGTTGTACCAACTGACCTTCAAGGTGACCCGCTGACCTACAGTTGTGAAACACCAAAACGGACAACTCCAAAGAGCCCGATGAAGACCTCACTAAGCATCATCACTGAGGGCCCCAAGGACTTTCAATAACCCTGACTTGACCTTGACATTTGACTTCAATGATCTCTTCATGAATTTGACCTAAATGAGGTCATATTATAGGAATATAGGCAGATATATCATGCTACATGCGCTAACTGCCGCTCTGCGCCCGAGCCTGCAACATTATGAACATAGGACAAACAGGGGTGTCAGTTATGCGTTAGTGTCGCTAACTGCTAGAGTCGTTCTGATATTTCTGAAAAGATATTGGGCCATACTGAAAGACTCGCTGTAGCTGAGGTGCCCGCTTGCACTGTGATAACCATGGAGTCATGGTAATGCTAGAGGTATGTAGTGCCAAATAAACAAAGGTTAGACCAGAGTAGAGACCTGTATTCTACTGTTATATTACCCACATATACTTGACCCATACCAAGTGATATCAATGCCAATTTACCTCTTTATTTATCATTTCTATGGTTGATATTATATAATTGTTTCTAGAGAATCACATACCATAAAATCTTGCGTACAAGCTGCTGCTTCTACATAAATCAGAAGGCCAGTGCATCTTGTAGGATTCTCCCAAGTTTGTATAAGTAGACCACAGTACTAAAATGGCTAAATGCAGACCTCAAGTATGGCTTATAGAATTATTCCTTAGTAATGGCTGTGGCTCGTACACGGGTTCGACTCTATGTAAGGTTTTATGGTAATCAATTTACTATGTTGCCAAGTTAGTAATTAAGCAGTCATATCTCAATTAGATTCAATGTTGAGCTTTCAAGGTAAAGATTAAGGGTTAACTTTAATAATCCTACCTGCTAAGTCATAGCCTTACCTGCTTATTATTGCTGTTGGTTATGCACTACTACAAAATAGAAGCTTTGGTGAAAAGCTAAATTATCTCAAACTAAATTAAATTCCAATCGGTTAAGAATTCCATGCAGTTTGATATTATTTCTCATTTTTTTGTTAAGTTTACATGATTATGATAAAAGTCACTTGATACCATGCTGCAGATTTGATTATGATCATTATATATCATGTACATGATCATTATATATGTAAATATGTACAGAACGTTTAGTATACATTGTATAGATCCACTGCCTGTGGATGGAGGTGGTGTAAAAAGGGGAAAGTATGACAGTAACAAATAGGTATACAGGATTTTAAAACCAGATCTCTACAGTTTAGGAGTGACTGGTCATTAAAATGGAAAGTGGTACATTTTCTGCCATCATGTCTTCTGCCTGATGCACTCTCATATCATTTACATATCTGATATATAATGTCAGTATGTACTCATGCTAATTCTTGCATAAGGAGTGATAGATGAATGGTAAAAGTGTTTATCCTTCAGCCCATGTATGCCATACAGTTAGGATTCTAGTTAAACAGTCTTTGAGATCTGGTCACTTAAACCCAGGGTTCTCACGGTCAGTTATGAGTCATGAATCTTATTTTCTTTACAACTCAGTTAAATGTCTGTTAAAAAATAATTGTCATGTTTTGTCAATTATTTTCTAGATTTTGAATATAAAAGTATTTTGAGAGAGATTTAAAAAATACTACAGAATGCACCATTTGACGAGTTATACATAGGAATTCATGGTACCAAACTTGTCAGTTAAAAGGATTATTTGTCATTTATGAGTCAGATAAATGTCAGATAAAACTGTGACTTATAAAAAGTGGGAACCCTGTATTAGTTGCACCGCCATTGAGCTTTAGGATATGCCTGTATAGCATTTAGATATGTTCCAGTATAGCTATATAGATAGAAGGGTACAAAATAGAAATGAGATTTAGCTATTTGTAGTATCAATACGATTGATAAGTTATGGTAAAAGTATCATTATCATTAGTCTTCTTTTACAAATGCCATTCCAACACTTTTGGACCTGTACATTTTTACATGATCTTTGTCTTTTGAAAGGTACTGTATAGTCATATGATTTATTGACTATCGATTTTATTTTCACAAATATTATTCAACTGCACATACATCTAAGACGGGAAATTACAGAAAGGATCAGCATTGTGGACATTGTGTGAGAGCTTAATTGCATTCTATGTACATGTATACACTGTAAGCCTTCATTCCTATGCACAGAAATATATGCTCACCATTCCTATATTTTGGTCATTGTTTTAATATGGGATGACAGTGCAATATACTTGTTGAGTAACCCAATGGTACTGAAGCTGTGTGCCATGAGGATATATTTGGTGCCTTCAATGATAAAGCCTTTCTTGAGTCAAACCTTTTTCATAGGTTCCAGAAGATGTTCTGATTGAAAACAACATGTATGTGTGACCTGTTTTCATGAAATGGGTCAGAAGTTGCATTATGAACAACATATATTTGGTGATATTTAACTAGTATAGGTTGAAAGAAATTAAGAAATTGATATTTTTAAAATCTGACACAGGTTGTTTCTGATCTTTGATATGTTATCAATATTTCATATGGGTATCTTAATTAAGACCTATTTTGTAAAATCAGGCCACACCGGTAACCTTATTGCACACCCAGTGGGCACAAAATTCAAGTCAACATTGAATCAACGTTGCATCAACATTGAATCAATATTGACAACCATTTGTCAATGTTGATTCAATGTTCTGTGCCCACTGGGCAGTAGTTTGAGACTTAATTCGTGTTATTTATGCACCTGCCATATTCCATAAATGAAAGTTTCTGATGAAATAATCCTTTAAATTATTTCGTTGATATGCATTAATTCATTCATAGTTTATATTATATTCTGACATATTTAAGTTTAAATCATTGATATAAGTGATCCTGAATTATATCCTGAATTATATCCCCGGCGGGGGGTCAAATAATTCAACCTGTTTTCTGGGAAAAAGCCTGCGCGTTACTATGGTAGAAAGGGCCGTGATCACGCACGATTTTTGGCCTGCCGGGGGTCGACCCCTCTAGGGGGACTGAAAAAAGTTCATGCGCTCAGCGCGAAATCTCACCACCCCCTGTTGTTAAAAAAAAGAGCACTCCCTTAAATCTAAATATCCATGTTCTATGCGCCATTCTTCTGATCCCCAAACAGTTATAGAGAAATTCAAAAACTGAATATGCATTGGAAATAAGCCATCTGGCACTGGACTGTATCATTGCATGGGAGCATTATCAAAAAAGGTTTAACGTATATAACCAACTTCTGTCTATAATACAAACCTGGGGGGGGGGGGGTGGGGCTGCTTTTTTAGTTAGACGGTATAGTGCTTCAATTTGCTATGCCCTTTGTCATCATGATGCATGAATGCAGCCCTGGCGAGTAACTCGCCAGGGCTGCATTCAAGCATCATGCCGACCCTACAGGGTTGAGACACTCCCGAAGGGTCGGCATGATGCATCAATGCAGCACTGGTGAGTTACTTTCCGGGCTGCATTGGTGCATCATGATGTCAAATGACATCTTTTAGTGACATCCGTCTTTAAACGGTTGAGTTGAGGTTTTGCGGTACATGCCATGTATGTTCTGGTGTCTACAAAACATATAATGTGTATAGCTTTACAACAGATGGAGATTGCTAACGGTGCACTTAGCACTGTGTGTGGCCATGTTAGTGGACACTGGCTGATGATGATGTAACACATGGAAAATGACAAGAGCAATAAACAGTCAAATCATACAGAGTCTAGTGTTATATTCAGGGTTGCCGCCAGTAACCAGGGCCTCCTATGAAAAAATATCTCAGAATGAGAGTACATTTATGGCCGTAGATCCGTGACTTTGTACCAGTTTCTATCTATATCCCATAGGAATAAACAGACAAATGCCGACGCCCATTGATACCGCCTCTGTTGTATTTCATGAGTGAAATACATCAGAGGGGTATCAATGTAGTTCGCATTTGCATTTATTTTTTCATTTGAAGCAATTTATTGAAGAAATGACACATTTTCTCAGCCCATTGAATACGGGCAGGTTGTATTCAATGGGGCCATTGAATACGGCCTTCCAATGCTTAACCATAGGAGATCTTGTATTTCCAAAAAATAAATGGAAAATGTTCAGGGTGAAATATTGGATTGTTTTACATTAGGATCAATAGATGGAAAATAGATATACACAGCCAATGAATATGTCCTCTATATCACCCCCGACAGTTCCCATAGATTGGGTCTCAATTGCACAAGCCACGCCCCTTAGAAACGGAAGTGATTCCCATAGTCAAGGTACACTAAAAAAATTAACTCATCTCCAGACACTTCCATCAAATAACTTGTCTAAGTGACAAGGAAGCGGGTCTTCTATCTGAAGATAGAAGACCCACTTGGCATGTGCCAGCCCAAAACCCGACATCTGCCACCTACAGATTCTATTAGGTTAGACAACTTTTGACTCGTTTATCTTATGATAGTCACTTCGACAAGTCTGGAGACAAGTTTACTAATTAAGTGTAGCAATCCTTTTTTGTTTCTCAAGCTCTAAGTACCTGTTTAAATCCCCTTTTCTCTCCAATAAATTACAGTTGAACACTCCTTTGGATATTTGAAATGGATTCCCCGTACCCAATTACCCATGTACAGTGTAATTATGTTTGAAATGCGGAGACAATCAATAAATATAGCTTTTTTTCTAAGCCTATTCAATTTGACCCACAGACCCGGAAATTCCGGGACGCAACTTTTATTTTTTATCAAATACGACAGCTTCATTGATTTAACCAAGGAGTGCCGTATTTAACACCCCCGTGAAATAACCCATGGCTGTATTTCACGGCCCTGTGACGTCATCAAAGTGACAGTTTGTTTACATTTGATCGGTTTAGGAAAAGGCTATTCAGCTAAATTAGGCCCTACCCCCCATAATAATTTAATTTGAATCGAAAAACATAAAAAAATAAACACAAAGGAACACTCGTTTTAGTCTGTTGATTGGGTTATTTCACTTGTTAGATGTCAGGCCGCATTTCACTCGGCCTACGTCCTCGTGAAATACGGCCTGACATCTAACTCGTGAAATAACCCAGCCAACAGACTAAAACTTGTGAACCTTTGTCTATCTCTTGACAACATTGTACAGATCCGGGACAACGTTAGGTATTTTTTGACAACGTTGGGTGTCACACTTGGTACCCTATGGTTTGTCATTTCATCCAAACTACATATCTAGTGGGATAAAAGACAAAATTTCCTTGCAATATCTTTGGCAGAAATTTCCTTTTTCAACATCTAAACTTCATAGCCGGAGCCATGTCTTTCAAAATGCAACATAAAGGTGATATGATATCATTTATAAAATATAAATACAGTTTGTGTACGTATGTAAGTATGTTAATCACAGATATTGTAATGATTTAAATATGCAATAGGGATAGTATAGCACTTCTTTGATTTTGATACAAGCACGGCAAAGATTTAAGATGTATGTAAATGGATGGCATATTACCGCTATAGAAGTATAGGGCTGTGTCTCACGACCTTGGGCCAATGTTTTTGTCTCTGACCGGGTGCCGTCTCTGACCAGGTGCCGTCTCTGACCAGCTTGGCTTGATAAGGTCCAAATACTGACAACAGGAGGATAATTATAATTATAATTACAATTATATAACGACTGCCATAACGTTTTTACAAATCCTTATAAATATGAGTGTAATTCTTTTTAAAACACCTTTTTTCTGGCACCTGATCAGAGACGGCACCTGGTCAGAGACGGCACCTGGCCAGAGACTGCATCCGGTCAGAGACAAAAACATTGGCCCAAGGTCGTGAGACACAGCCATAGGCGCAGGAATATATATATATATTAATATTTGAGACAATATTGGCAGGGTGGTCCATGGGGTCACCCAATCCTTTTTGGGAAATAAATAACTGCTGACCTTATTGGATTTATACAATTCTGATACAAATGCATAATACAGTATTTGCCTTAAATACAAACAGGATGAATATACAAGATTTAATTACGTTCATCAATGTGCAAGGATACATTTACTTCTCAATACAGCATTGACAATAACATTTTACTAGACAGAACGAACAAGCATGGGTAGATGTACACTATATTAACACTAGATACCTAGAATCTAAAAGCTAAACAGTATGAATGACATGATCAAGGATACTTGGATATACAAACAACATTAACATTAGAATATGGCTTACCATAACCTCAATACAAACATTATTAACAGGTGACAGATAACCAGAAAATCCTTGTCAGTATGGAATACAGAACCGTTTCGCTATTTAGTATACACTCATAGGCTGCATCTTGCTAAACTGAAATGCATAAGGCATTATTTGTAATCAGGATTATGACTAACATGTGATCTTTCTCGAAAATTAGTGACATAAACTACTATTGTAGTCCATTAGATGGATATCAATTCTATAGCCCTGTGGATGTATCATGTTGGTGCTGTGTTGTAGTGAGGAATAATATGAGGTTAACGTGGGTATATCCGATTTCTAAATCTTTCAATTCTAAATCTTACTTAAATATATTCAAAACAGTGCAAAAGTATAATATAGTACAGAATAGGGGTCAATTAAATGTCATCAATGGGTGTTAATAGGTCCCAAAGGGATCTAATGTCCCTGAACCATCGGCTTTTCTGGTGTATTTTCAATGGGAGGAATAAAAGCGTGCACGCTTTAATTCCAAAATGACCATATATTGGGCAATCAAATCTAATTAGAGCAAAATCAGAGGGAATTAGGGGGAATGGAACAGATAGGAAGTCAAATATATCATTTGTGAACAGTCTGACTCATTTTTAGAGAAATCTATTCTTTTGCCCCACACATCGGATGTACTAACTTTAAACTTCTTTCTACCTATAGGGGCCACCACCTCCCCTTTCTATTCCGCATTAGCAAGATGTCCTGTGTACAGCGCCATGTTGATTGGTACCAGTGTAACCAGTGTAACCTCCAGCAACCAGCTCAGCCAAATTTCAGGTCCGAAATTAGGGTACAAACAGGGTGTGAGTATTGTGAGTGGGTTGTACCTGGGCATTACTTATGGTTGTGAATGGGATCTGTGAATGTATGGACTCTAGTGTATTTCACCTGACTGCTACAAGTACTATGCAATAGACGATAATAGCTGGAGATTTGCTTTGATAGTATAAATATATTGTAAATTATTTATTCCCTCAGCATTCTTTAATAATGCTTGCTCTGTGTTTGATATGTGTATGTTTTGTCCATTTACTTGCACACTTGAGGTTAAGCTGCGTCTGGCCTTTTCCTCTATACTGTGGTATGTGCTCAGGTACATTCATATACACTGTTGTTGTTGTCTCAATCACCATTATAATGTAACAGACCCCTGGCCTGCCACCTCATAAGGATAGTGTAGTACCAAGACTACTGTCTATATATGGCTCGTCGATGGCAAACAATATTAACAAGAATTGTGGTTGTTGCAGCGTAAAAAAAATGCCGCAGGCATTTTTATACGCGGCAACAAACCAATTAAACACATAATGTCTACATGGTTGGTATATTTGAAGGTGACCCATTCAAGACACCAAATAAACAGGGCGGGAAGATAATATAACTTCAAATATGGTAGTTACTATGAATTCCTTGTCCATGTTAGGGGGGTAGATATGATTACAATCAACCTCAGGACCATGGAAATGTGTGTTGCTAGGCAGATAAACAATTAGAATAGCTGTTGCTAGGCAACCAGCTGTCTTAGCAACAAATTAATAGAACCATTGAATTCCTTGGGTCCATTTTATGGGGGGTAGGTATGATTATAATCATCCTCAGAAGCATGGAAAAGTGTGTGCTAGGCAGATACACAATTAGAATAGCTGTTGCTAGGCAACCAGCTGTCTTAGCAACAAATTAATAGAACTATTGAATTCCTTGGGTCCATTTTAGGGGGGGTTAGGTATGATTGTTATCAACCTCAGAAGCATGGAAATGTGTGTTGCTAGGCAGATAAACAATTAGAATAGCTGTTGCTAGGCAACCAGCTGCCTTAGCAACAAACCAATTGAACAATTGAATTCCTTGGGTCAATTTAAGGAGGGGTAGGTATGATTATAATCAACCTCAGAAGCATGGAAATGTGTGTTGCTAGGCAGATAAACAATTAGAATAGCTATTGCTAGGCAACCAGCTGCCTTAGCAATAAACCAATGGAACCATTCAATTCCTTGGGTCTATATTAGGGGGGATAGGTATGATTATAATCAACCTCAGGACCTATCAAAGGTTGATAAATATTAATGTTATCAGGCAGCGGAAAACGTTGCAGCGGAAAACGTCAAGCCTCACGGGGAGTCCAACCCCGGTCCCTCCGCTCCAGAATCGAGAATGCTACCGCTATACCACAAGGCTAGCTGCTTCTCCACTGCTCTGCCACGGTACTTTACACCGTGTCCTACAGCGTCAAACTCGTTCCTCGTCGTTATATGAAGTGACGACTCAGCAAAGCGATCTAGGCACCGAAAGCGTAGCGAGTTTCAGTGTAACGGTACTTGAGCTACCACAGGCGGGCAATGCGCTCTCCACGCATGCTCAGGCTGCCCCGAGCAATACGTGCCCGCTACAATTATATGCATAAATTTATGTTGTGACACCTTAAATCAAGATGGCGGCATCCCTTAAAACAAAATGGCGGCACCCATACTGACTTCCTGTCAAGTGAAAACAATATAATGCCTCAACCTGGTAGTTCGCAGGCTCACCACCAGGGCCTTAAAAAACTTAAAAATTTAGACTAGGGCAAAACAAAAAGAAGGTTACATGGGAAGAAAATGTAGGGTCGTTTTTTTTTAACCATCTGTTTTGATAGGGTCGGTCGGGTTACCTGAAACAAACCTTTTTTTTTTTGGCCTTGAAAGAATGTCAAAACGAAGGGACTGTCATTGTTTACATGTCAGCCATTTTGTTTGTGACATTGTACTTGTGATGCCACCTCTACCAAGCCATGTTGCTGACAACATCATGTTAGCAGCCAACTTGATCTGATGACCAACATCATGATCACTGGTCCTCTGTTTTCAATTGGAGATGCACGACAGACCATGATAGAATAGGAGATGTATCATGGTCAGTTGTGTGTGGTGGTCTGCCTATGTGTCTCATGGTCTGGGGACCCATCATTAGCTGTAAAGCTCTATCAGAAAAAGTGAATATTGGTAATGGCCGCTTTTATCGGGCCCTATTCCAAAGAAAAACAATCATTTTAGTTCGCATCCCCCCAATCTTGATCCGAATAGGTCAAACTTCAAGTCTGGCATGGATGCCACTCCCTCAAATTCCATCCCTCATGGGGTAAAATTTCAAGATTCTACCTCCCTACAATCAGGGTCGGTTGGGTACAGTTGTACCATTGTCTCGGAGTCTTGAATTTAGGGAGTGTTCATTTATCAAATACAGGGAGGGGGTGGTGAGATTTACCTTGGAGACGCCATCCCCCCCTCGAGAGCGCATAGAACTTTTCATGCCCCTCTCGCTGAGGGAGCCGCAAAATGTTCGCCCCCCCAAACCCACCACCTCCCCCACTGTAACTAATAAATGAACACTCCCTTAGATGGATGTGCCCCTTGAGGCATTTACATGATGAGAATGTGGGACGCCATACTCAACTTGATAAAGCCAAAAAAAAAAAGTAGTGTTCAGGTAACATGGTCCAAAAGAAAATAGGGTCGGTCGGTGTATGTTTTTTTTTTATTACCAAAATATTTTAAGGATTTTGAGACAGAATTCCTCCCATTTTCTCATTATTTCAGTGGAAATAAATTAGGGTAGGGCCAAAACAATAGAGTCATTCAGGATACCTGAACACAACTTTTTTCTTTTTGGCCGAAAGTGATTTTTGTTTATCCAGTCTAGGTCATTGGGAAGCTTGTTTCGCTTGGTTAGGTTAAACGAAATCGATTCCACAGAGAGAATACACTATTCCCTCAGCAGCCGCCATGCTCATGAACCGTACCCTGATGTACAGAGAGCATGCCCCGGTGCATTGACAGGAGAATGAGAGGTTGAGTAGAGCCGTGCACTTGTAGTAGAGTTCTGTAGCACCATAGTAGTCTCCCGTGTAGACTCCTGATCTGGAGACAAACACTTTTGCTGTTTTCTCAGCAATCAGCTTGATATCGTTACCAACTGTTAGATTAACCAGGAAGTTCCCAGAGGCTGACAGGCGTATTGTGGTCATGGGGAGGTAGGTCCAGTAATCATTCAGATTTAGACAAGTCCCTTCATCATCATCAAACAGAACGTCGAAACCAGTCGTTGGGTAGTTTTCAAAATGTGCCTCCATAATAGGTACTTTACCTGCGGGGGAGAGGGAGTGTCGAAATCACTACTAACAGTGAAAAAAATGATAGTTTTAATAATATTTGACATTTCCTATATGATGTCTTTCATATCGTAGGTGTATTGATCTTTGAGATTCTTGATTTAAGATAACTTCCCATGTACAATAGTTTTTTTGGCACAGTTAACCTAAGTTTATCACTATAAACCAAAAATCAAGAAGGGGGAAAATTTTTCAGAAAAGTTGATGATTGTTTTTTGAAGTAGACATTTTTGAAGTGTGACTGCCAAAGAAATAGATGTAACCACAAAATCCTGCACCACAATGTGATCTAGTTTCTTTTGAATCACCTGATGAGAAATGTTTGTAAATTTAGGGATTACAGACAATGTTATGAGCATTCTGCTAAAACTAGCATAAATACCATTTTATTATTAAAACATCATCCATTTTTGATGCATGGGTCTAAAGGAACGTAAGTAGAAGTCACAATGAGTAAATGATGGGAAAAAATATGTTAGGATATTTCTTTTTGTATATGCATTGACTTAAAGTTGGAATATAGTGCACCCATCCATACAGTCTGCACTATGTTAGTTTTTCATCTCTACTTGTACACTTTTATAATGTTTGTCAGGATAGCATTGGACAACGGAGATATTATATAAACCAACTTACCGTACAAATCCCGTGAGATAGCAAAATCATCATAGAATTTATTCAACCATCGGTCACATACAAACTCATAGACCTGACCGTCACCTGTGTTTTCTACAATAACCTTGTCAAGCCACCAACCAGACCCGCTTCCACTGTCGTCATGCTCAATACGAATCCACAACACAGTTCCAAGGTATGCAGAGTCCAAGAAATCAATATCAGTCCTATTACCAAAAAGAGATGCTTATGGTTAATCAAATGATTGATTCTATCTACTCATTGTCTTTGACTTTCAATTAACATTTTGTTTTTGGGGAAGCATTAATTGGATGACTTATTTTGTGGCATCATTCCCATGTACAATGTTTCAACTATTCATAGGGCTCAACAACATGAATAGTTTAAAAAGGATTCTAATTTGGTTAAAAATTGTAGTGATACAAACCCCTCCACATCAAAGTTACTTGAGGGATCAAACGTGTGCTTTTGTGATTCACCAAGTACTCCATACAATGTGATGGAGACTAGGGCATCGGTGTCTGCATAAAGGATATCTCCAGTGAACACAGAGACCTTGTAGGTGGTCAGTGCTGAAGGCATAAAGGTAGAACATCATGACTTCACGCAGAAAACATGACTGGTTCAATATTGTATGTGCTTTTGTTTCTAGCCTCCTTTTTTTGTTGACATAAGTATGACAGCAGAAACATTAAATCAAATTAGGAAAATGTTAGGGTTTTTGTTAGCTTAGTTAAAAACATATTTGATGTTGTATGCACTGCAAAAAAAGGTGTTTAGATCCTAAACACAATCCTAAACACATTCCTGCCCCGTTTTTGTCCACACAATAATGTTCCTAAACATGTTTAGATAAATAATATGTTTAGGTCAGTGCTTATACATCTATGTGTTTAAAGCAATATGTTTAGGACAATGAAGTGTTTAGAATTAAAGAATTTAGCATATTATTGTGTGTATCTGTCAAGTATTTAAGGATAAAAGTGGTGTGCCTAGAGATGTAGATTATTATTATGTTTAGATATTTATATTTAAATGAATAAATAGTTTTATTTGCATATGTCTTGAAGAGACTTCTAGCAGCCCCCCCCCCCTTAGGGCAATATATGCATCACTATTTCACATAGGCCTCTACTTTAACATAGACACAACCTTGGTTCAATACAACAGACCTTCAGGGAAGATAATGCTTTATCCATTCTAAGGGCTCTTAAAAGACGTGTCTATGTAGCAGATGTGTCTTTATTGCATTGTAATCATAGTATTAGCAAGCAACCCTTGAATCCAGCAATGCGTATTATTATCCTTTTGTATCCCATGCAATTTAAGTTAATTAATTCCATGCCATCTGGTATGTGTTTGATATACTATGATCTAAACACTACATGTTTACATCCTAAACAACAATTCTCCATACTGTTTAAATACTAAACATCTAAACATATTCCATATAACTGTTTAGGTGTTTAGAATAAAAGTATTTAATTCCTAAACAGAAGGATTCAAAGACACAAACCTAGTAATATGTTTAGACTTTAAACATGTTAAGACCTAAACATGTTTAAAACCTAAGCCACTTTTTTACAGTGTGGATAATGTTTAGAAGTTTGATAAACGGCTTGAGTCTATGAGTTTGAGTTTTGAATTATTTATTGGCCATAGTTTCTTTACAAAGATGCTGTTCTAAATACAGCCAAGAACGTAGTAACATATTACACTAACGATACATCAGATTTGTAACAGCAAATTCCCGAAAATCGGTGTAAATATACGGAGTACAATGTCACAATCATTATAGGACCATTTAGAGTGATAGGTAAACAGGACAGTTTCCGCAAGCGTTATGTAATAAATTTGCACATATTTAGCCTTATAGTGGCTGAACCAGCTAAACATAGTTATCCCTTATATGCACAATTATTACAGAGAATATCACAGTTTGTGTAATCACAAGTTGGCTTTAACAGTTGTTTAAATAAATCTACTGAAAAAGCATGTTGGATTGTCTAGTCTAGTTCATCCTAGAACAATTTGCCCTTATAAAAAGGGCTTGACCTAAAGAATTTCCCTTTCAGACGACTGACCTTCAATATAATTTTAGAATTATTTCTAAGTAGTCTAACAGGCGCTAACCACATAACTGTTATCCTTTGACAATAATGGATCATCCAAGATGATGTATACATGAAGAGATATTAGCTTCACAATTACAAGAAAAGTGTAGACTATATCTAAAATTGACTATAACGTTATATAATGTTAGGACCAGGGGTGACCTAAAGATTAAGTTTGCTAAACGCCGTGCTAAAACAAGTTTTTATCAAAAGTCACCATATTATAGGGGCGTGTCCCTCTGGGACAAACTAGACACCAAAACCCAGCGCTTGCCTACCAGAAGACAGTTTAAGCATGCAATAGAGAGGCTACCTTTACTAGACTAGATCAAATCTGCTATGTGGTTACCCTACCACAAAACGTGCCTCTCTCTCGTCCCTCCACCACTGCTAATGTATATCGTATACAACTTATTTATCATATCATCTCTAATACACATGTAAATATGTAAGCTGTCATATGGCACCATTCTGAGTTTAGAAAAGTTTAGTTGAAATTCTTTAAGCACCGTAGGGTGAACCATGGATAATTTGTCAATCCCATACGTGTGCGACGAAAACAGTCCCCTAGGGACTATTCGCACAATAAATAACTTCAACTTCATACATTTCCAACATTTGATCAAAATATAGAACATATCTTACATTTCAGAAAAGGCAGCAATGTCAACAGAAGTATGAGTCCGCCTCTCCACCGTTGATCCATTTTGCTATTGCCAAACTAAGTGGTGTTAAAGCCTGTACCATGAAGAGTCGTTCAAAAGTGTAGTTCCTGCATGAGAACCGGCACTTTTTTGCGACGGTAGGGTAGGTGCCTCTCCCACTGAGCCTGCACAACAACCTTTATGGATGTTGACCACCAAATTCGACATGTCGACATGGCCTTTTCTTAAAATCGACAATCGACATGAGGCCTAGTGACATGCGACACGAGGCTCAGAAATCATAGTGACAGGCGACATGATTAATTCTTAAAATCGACATGGGACATGGGCATTATTAAGGGACATTGACATGGGACATGGCCATTTTTTAAGATCGACAATCGACATGGGGACCCCCCATCCAGACCCCCACCTTTGGTGTCCATCCACATTATACTGCCTGTTTGTGATGCATCATTGAATTATTCATGAGGTGTTTACAATGTGACCGGATGTGACTTCATGAAAGATTCAAGCCACTTTTTGGCCTTTTAACCTTACCGTGCACTAAGATGTGGATTCCGTCCCCCTCCCCTACGTTTTTGTTAAAGAGGCCGTGACATCATATTTTGGTTATTCATATTTGGCCGGGCTGACCACTACAGGTGTGGCAGGGAGCCACAGCATGCCTCTCACAACACCTCGCCATGTTGTGACGTCATCGGCAGTAAGGGTGCACAGAGAGAAGTAAAGGTGTCAACTGTGTCTCCCACATGGCTCTTGTAAAATAGAGAGTCAAACAGCTAATGACTCTGCTTATATGAAGGGCCAACTTGAGTTGACTCTCTACTATCAGTGTCAACTTGAGTTGACTCTCTACTATCAGTGTCAATAGCAGAGTCAATAGCTGTTTGACACTCCGTTTTTGCCAGAGCCACGTGGGAGACACAGTTGACACCTTTACTTTTCTGTGTGTGGGTGAGGGTAAGCTACAGTTAACTATAGCATACATAGGTCTTTTACACAGCTAGAAGAAGTATTTCACTCCTTTGAAAGTATATGTTATACATGTATTGATTTACTATATTTACGTGCTATTTGAATTACTATATTTATCAAATTGATTTTATAAGAATTTATATAAGACGATCATTATAAGTAGTAGGTTGTGTATTGCGATGGTGGATAAATAGAGGTTCTTTTATCTTGGCCATCCGATAGTATAGTGGTCATCACTGTCACTTTTTATGTGAAAAGTCCAGCGCAGAGAGAAGTAAAGGCATCGCCATGACTCTTTTACCATAGTCAACTCTAGTTGACTCCGGTAGCAGAGTCGTGATGACTCTGGTGGAGGGGTCACAGCTATTCCAGTCATACCCTTTGCTCCTTGTACAAATAGACTCTCCCTCTTGACTCTATCAGTGCAGAGTCAAGTGCAGTTGACTCTGTGACAGCAGAGTCATTTCTAGTTTGACACTTCATGAAGAGTCAAATAAAAAATGTGTTGACTCTGATAGTAGTTGCATATGAAACCACCTGATGGGGCAACCAACACAAGTTGGTACCAGTGGCAACCACAAGGCAGAGCTACTATCTATACTTTTGATAATTGTTACATGCCACACAGTTTGATTTCTAAATAGTGTAGTTAAGGGATGTCAATGGATAAGCTTTCCAGTTAACTCACCTGAATCAAATGTGATGAAAAAATATACAATAC
This sequence comes from Harmothoe impar, assembly GCA_947462335.1. Classification (NCBI taxonomy): domain Eukaryota; kingdom Metazoa; phylum Annelida; class Polychaeta; order Phyllodocida; family Polynoidae; genus Harmothoe; species Harmothoe impar. The sequence goes on along the minus strand of OX381720.1, from coordinate 2,343,291 downwards.
ATTCCAAGCACATCAGCAGTATGGAGCTTAGTCACCATATTTGTGGGTATGGGAAATAAACATAAGGCTGGGCACTAACTGTGTGAGATATAATGTGTGGCACTGCTTACTACTTCACATAGATCTGATATTGGCTTCCAAAATATGGCCAATGGTCTGTAAAATGTGGTGTGAAGCAGATATAACTTAGCCCTTTCACACAGGGAGAAGTGATGGACATGTAAACATGTCTTGTTATTGACCTGTCTTGGGCAATAACCTCACCTACTCACTTCTCTCACAGGCCTCACCTGGCCTGCCCACTAATTATATACACCTGTTGCCCCCATTCTTCCCTATAAGTACAGGATCCACCTTACCTGCAGGCCACTCATATATTCAAGTATCGATTTTGACTCCTGCTCTTTTGAGGGGTCAATTGCTGTTGACTCTTCAGGAACGTAGAGTCAAACTCATTTTACTCTCCTCCACAGGTGTCACGTGGAAGACAAACTGCAACTCTGACTGTCAGAGTCTTGGCAACTCCTTTACTTTTCTGTGTGAGGGTTCGAGACTCAGCCATGTCAATCTACCCCCCATTTTATCTTTAATTGTCTATTTTTACGAACTTGACTTTACAATTGTCCACAAAATACAACACACTGGTCTATTGTTCTTAAAACAAGGGGCAACTAGGAGAACTCGCATCACAGCTGCATAAGGGCCTTCATTATGCTACTGCAAGCTCCTGTCTTAACTCTTCCACAGTGCCACACAGTCCCAGCCATCAAGCCTGGATTTGGGCAACATTGCAAAGTGTTGGATAGGGCTAGCACAAGATACAGGCTTGTGTGAGGGCAATGTTTGGAACAAAAAGTTAAAGCATTCCAATGTACAATACATATAGGTTCCTGAGATATAACAACCTCTTACCCACATGGTAGTCTAACGGTCATCTCAGTCACCTTGTGTCGCAAAGGTCCAGGGTTCGTGACTTGGCCATGTCAACATTCACACCATTTTATCTTCAATTTTCTCTTTTTATGAAGAAAAATGGTGGATAGGTTGACATGGCCAAGTCAAGAACCCTGGACCTTTGGACTACAAGGCTACGGTGCTGACCACTATACTACAGTGTGAGTATGAGGTGGTGATATATAAGTAACTTACATATATTGCACATTGGACAACCCAACACCTTGTGCAAGCCCTTACCCACCTCTCACCCAAGTTCCCCCACCACCAGCTAGCCACTGGGTGGGATTGGGTGGGCATGTGGAAGGGTAAGGGCACCTCACCCAATGCTCACACTACCTCACCCCTTGAGCTTGGCACAAAAGTAGTTCGCCCTAGCTGGCACGAGCATGCCCTAGACTCACCCCAGTTTGCTGGGCATCCATGCAGCGCAGGTAGCTACATCTATTAACATCAGAGAGAACATTGAGCTGGAAATATCGTTCAGGCTGGACGGGGTGCAGGAATATAGGGCACCTGGCCGATGATAGCAGCACCACCTGTGCTAAGTTGAGAACCTTCAGTACAGGCACTTGGCCACGAGGTAGAGCAGCTAACTGGGGGTTATGACATCACAGGGCAGGCTATTATTGCTTCTGTCTGAAGTGGTTTCCAGGACTTAGCCCTTCAGTGAGTAGGCCTAGCTACTGAGGGGCAATGCTATTCACATGTCTTCAGGGTAGCACAGACTGAAGCAATCACTATCTTGACTTAGGCCCCATCTAGAGGCAACCGCAGGAAGCACTGGGGGTTAGACATGGCCGCGCCCATGGCCTAACCCCTAGGAGCCCTATAGAAACCTGACTGGTACAGCCCTTCAGGAGTACAGCAACACTGTAAATAGTTAGTGTAGGTACACAGTAGAATCTACTGTAGATTGACAGTAGAATGGGCTTACAGTAGAATCTACTGTTGATTTACTGTAGATTCTATTGTTTACCTACAATGAACTGTACACCTACAGTAGAATCTACTGTACACCTACAAAAATGACAATCAACTTTTTACACTGAAGATCACTTTCTACACAGACCCCGACATTGAGCCGCTGGAACCAGCCATCACAACCTTTATTTCGACATGGACTGCCAAGCACCGCTATCTGGAAATCAAGGTGGGCCCTACAATTCATTGGAATATTGAATATTTGAATGAATATTTATTACAAATTGAAATAACATATATACAAGGAATTGTACACGATTCTCAACTCTTTAAGGATGGCATGTTGCTATAAGATGACATTCGTTGCCATGATGCACCAATGCAGCTCTGGCAAGTATCTCACCAGTGCTGCATTGGTGCATCATGCTGACCCATCATGAGTGCCTCAATCCCGTAAGGTTGGCATGATGCATTTGAATGCAGCACTGACAAATTACTAACAGGGCTGCATTCAGGCATCATGATGACCGAAGGCATGATGCATTAAGGCATGACGCCGTCCTTAAAGGGTTGATAGATAGACACTCATTTAATCTGAAGTATTAAAATTGCAAAAGGTCCAGAGGTTCCTCCTTCTGATTATGTTGGTTACAATCTGATACCAGTGAAGGTAATTTCATAGCATAGAAAAGGCAATGGGCCAAAATTCTGATGACTGTATCAATACCTAAGTTAACATAAAATGTTCTATAACATTTCAACAAACAGATAGATATATCTTTTATATAAATAAAAGTGGTGCAGCCTTCAGACTCTTGCCCAAATATGGCGAAATGTGAGTTTGAAATTAAGCTAAGATTGTTTTAGTAGTAGAGTGTCATATTAGTTACAACTGAATTGGTGAAATCCATATTGATTTTGTAAATATAGGGGTGAAAACAATATAGTGAGAAGTGAGAGTTGTTTTCATAATATTGGCCTTTCAGGTCTTTTATGCCAGTCAGGTGAATGCTGTGGCCCACCTGTACTATGTAGAGGGTCCAGCACGCTACGGCATCATCGGTGCACTCTGTGCAGTAGTAAGGTGGGGCCCCACTAACCGATTCTGTTCTCAGATCGAGGCAATTCTCACGAATCTGGCTCAGTTATGTACCATGACAATGGTATACAGTAGACAGGATCTTTGTTTACAAATGATGTTTTTGTTTATAAACAATGTGGAAAATATAATTGCAAAGGCTATGTAACACGATCTAGGTCCCAATTTAGGTCCCGATTTTATATCTCAGGTCGATTTTGACTCCCAATCTCATATCAAACTGGTTTGTTTTTTCATTTATCTGAACTGTACGATCTCTAGGCCTATGTTTATATCTGATCAAACTGTACATACCTATAGTGAGATGTGAACATAAACAAACCCTCAGATTCTCCTGGTCGTACTGGGTTTCTCATGTTACTCTTTTCTGAAGGGAAAGCTATGGGGTTGTCATATGATCGGATCGTGAGAATTGCCCAAAAAATCGCGTAGTGGAGCCCCAGCTTTAGCCTAGCCATAGCACGGCCAACACCATTGGTTGTATTAATCTGACCAAGAGATTCCTTCCAAGGGGGGAAATAAGTTGGCAACATGGCACTGCAAATCAATAATTATGTTGACTACAATCTAAATCATACTAATTAAAGATACATCTTAAAGAAGATTACTTAAGAAGATTAAGAAGATCAATTCCCTTAAACCTGGGTTAGAACATAATAGGTAGCAATTTTGCATGATTCACAAACCCTTACTTATTGATTGCGTGAGGCACGAGGTTCTTTTATGTAATATTTTGACTATGCATAGTTGGGCCAGAAGGCCATCAAATAGTGAGATCTGATTAGGTATTGTGTTGTCATAAATATCATGATTGGATCAAAACAGTCAAACTGATATTTGTGCAAGTACTTAAAGGGGGTCTGTCCTCGCCAGAGCGCATCCATCTTGTGCCCTATGCTAAGATTACCACACACTAGGACCCGCCCACAGGTTGTGTTATGCCCCTCCCACCCACCAATGTTCTTACTATAAGATGTGGGGTGCATGGCCCACTTTGCACTTGGTACAGGGGCTGGTAGTCAGAGCAGGCAGCTAGTGGAGTTCAACGAGCAGTTCTTACTTCACGTCGAGTAACAGTCAGAGCACAGTCGGGACAGGTACTCAGCCGTATATATAGGGGCGCTGGGCCTTTAAAATGCCAAATAGTATAGGCAGTACAGTGCTGTGACAGGCATGATACTATGCTTGAACGGGCAATCCATATATGCCCTTATAATGTACATTGTATTGGGGCAGGCAAAGGGGGAGGGGCAGAGGGAGGAGCACCTGGTCGTCACTGCAATGCCCTCTAGTGTCGGCCAGTGCGAATACATTGCTAGTTTAAAAAGAAACAGAACAAGTCTGTTTTCCTCTGACTCCTTGGTGAATGGACTCCCTTAGTGTCATTCCCCCCACTCACTGACTCTGTTTCCTCGAGAAAACATTCCAACTTCCTCTGGAACATTGTCTAAATCTTACCACATAACTCCACCATGAAGTCATCATTCTTATCCATCTTACTGCCCTGCACAGATGAGTGCCCACTCACACTAGATAACATATCTTCTGTATGTATCACCATGGAGTCGTCCAGACTTTCAGCGGTAGGTGCCTTCACAACATCTTCCACTGACTTAATAACAAATACTGAAGGGTCCTCAGCAGTCACAAAGGCCTCATCCTTAGACACCTCTTGTGGCCCACTGACCTGGTCCTTCTTCTCAGTCATCCCTTCTGGTTCCAACTTTTGCATCAAGAGACCCTCAGCTTGTCGAGCCAGACCTTCCAGCTCCCCGAGCTTACTATTCTGTTTCTTGATTAACTCATCATACTCAGCTACTCGCATTTCCCTTGTTAGAATCTCAGAACTGATCTCCTTATTCCGTACCACTAGCTTCTCAGTTTCGGTCTTCAGTCTAACTTCTGTACCCTCGAGTAGTCCCACATTGACAGAGATCTGTTCTAAATGTCTAAGTTGAGCTGCATGTTCCCCCATCTTTCCTGACCTGTTTGCCAAAAAACTCTTCTCAAAAGCATCCCTCTCTTCCTTCAACTTCTTCAGGGATTCTACCTCTATCCTACTCCCTTCCTTAATATGATCATGCTCATTTCTTAATCTGAGCATCCTTATGTCATCCAGGCTCAACCTCTCCCTGAACCCATAAGGTGGAACTTCTAGCCCCGGTATCGTCAGCTTAAAAGGATCCGGAAACAACCTGTCCCCTGTAGGAGTCACACCAGTCGCCCCCTCCTCCTTCTCAGGAGTCGGCACTGATATGTCTCCCTTGACAGCCTCCATTCACTCCTGACTTTCCCTGACTATCCCCTTAGTCATTCCCACTGCTTCCACAGTGGGTACTGGTTTAAGCTCCCATTGTACTGGTACATCAGATGTACCTTCCAGACTAGGGACACTGGAGTCACTCTCCTCTCCAGCATCTTCCATGCTTACTTGTCCAGGTTGCACATCTTCCCCAGATGTGTCACCATCCACCTGGACCCATCCCTCCATGTCCCTATCCTGCTCTACAGCTGGAAGTTTTGCTGGGGGGTCCCCTTGTGAGTCCTCTGACCTCACCTCCTGGGCTTCCTCTCCCCCTCCACGTTCAATCTCACTACTTTGGTTAAACGTATGCACCTTCTGCCTAGCATTAAACCTCACCCTAGACCGTAACCTAGGACGCGTACCCTCCCCTCCTCGGACAGTAACCGACGGGGAAGGAGCCTCTGTATCTGACATGTCTACACCACACAAAAACAATCTATAATATCTATCCTTGAATCCTACCAATTCTGGTTCTAACATAAACAAGAGCTTATTTCTCAAATTTCAGAAAGAAAAAAAAAATTATACGTAATTCAATACTTACCTAAAGTGGTCACGGCACCAGTGTAGCTGTTGGCTATTCTAAGATAGGCATCGGCTATGAAAAACTCCAGATTCGAAAATAGGTTGTTCAGAAATTATTCTTTATTTATTCTGACATACGGCACGTAATCATATAGACGGATAGTGATATTCAAATATGCCTCCGAACAACAGGTGTCATATGAACATACAGGAGTGATACGCTCACGGTCTAATCTATAATTCCCCAATGTCCAATGCTCTCTCCGATCTTGGTCAACTCCATATGGACCGGACTCCTCAGAGAGGAGCAGCAGCAGGACTAGGCCGAAAGGTACAACAGAGTTATAGGAATCTCTGCTGAGGAACAGTCAAGCTGGCCGAAGTGCACAGCAAGACTGGGTCCTCGAGTAGCAGAACCCATGGGTTTATATACTGAGCCTTATGTAACTCCACTCCATTACTCGTAAACACTTGAGTTCCCGAGGAACTCCGGGTAACCTGAAACCAGTTTGTCTGGACCGACACGGTACCCGGGATATGTCGGGTGACACGTGGCTCGGTGCGTATTACCAGGTCGCACTCCACCAATCCTCAGGTGCCAGATTATGTAATCACATACCGGAGACCAGACAGGAGTGCGGCCCGGATACGCCACAACAGACATAACCAAAATAACTCAATCCGGTTCTATAGAAATAGTACAGCGTCCCACTACACTAATGACACATTTTGACGAAAATTCAATTATGACGATTGACGAGTCCATTCTGAAGGAGCCTCCTGAGCAATGAGATTATGGCCACGGCCCTGTGCAGGTGGGAATAGACACAATGAGAATCATTAACCATTTAAGGATGAATGTCGCTAAAAGATGACATTTGTTAGATCATGATGCACCAATGCAGACCTGGTGATTAACTTGCCAGTGCTGCAATGGTATTATGATGACCCTTCAGGGGTGTTTGAACCCCATAGGGTCATTATGATGCATGAATGCAGCCCTGGAGGGTTACTCACCAGGGCTGCATTCATGCATCATGATGACCAAGGTCATGATGCATTAAGTTATCATGCCGTTCTTAGAGGGTGAAACAATATATCATAATTGATCCCCCCTGGACAGACGATGATGAAGGCAGGCTTTGAGGTAAAAGGTTTATTAAATAGTGTGAACCTCTTTGGTGGTGATTTATTTTAGAACAACAGTATAATAATTACCGTATCGTCGCGTTCTGGGGCCGGGTCTTGAATAGGCGCCTCCCTTGAATAGGGGCCGGGGGTAGGATGGAACTGAAGTTAATAGGCGCCGGGCCTTGAATAGGCGCCGGGTGAGTTTAGGCATAGACACCTCATGTATGTCTCTGGTCTAGGTCAAAGCCTACATGGGGTTGGGGGGGGGGGGGGTCTAGAGCAGAGGATACATTAGGATTAGCATTTAGGTGTGAAAGAAAGCCATCCAATCAAGCTGTTGGGGGGGGGGGGGTGGGGTGTGGGAGTTAGTTGCTTTAACACCTCCGTGTGGCATTCATCCTGGGCATTCATGCAGTTTTACAGTCATTACACCCCTTGCATCCGGTATTCTCTGTGCATATTATATACTTTTCCCAGCAATACAGCTCTAAAATAAATAGGCGCCTGGTCTTGAATAGGCGCCTCCCTTGAATAGGCGCCTGGGTTAAAGGGCATTGAAAACAATAGGCGCCCGGGCCCCAAAACGCGACGATACGGTATATAATATGATAAAACACCTGGTAAGAATTATACATGTATGTAGAGTGGTACATGGATTGCGTGTAAATATATGAATGAACAAATGTATGAGTGAATACATTTGGTGATACCGGTAGTTGATCTAGTTGATAACTATTGAGAGTATTGATATGAGGTGTGGGTGGGTGGGTGAAAAATGGTGTGGAGTCGACGGTGACGACAAATGGAATGGGAGAGGTGGTATGCTGTCGGTCGGACCAGAGGTTGGTGTGAGAATTAGACACCAGGGGTCAGCAATGACCACTCATTGACCTCCTACGAGGCAATGAGCTCCCAATTAGATGGCTGATGTAATAGCAGGAACGGTCCCCTTTCTGACCACATACTCATTAGGACCTCATTATCTCACCACATGCAGGTGTTTGGCTGACAGACAATACGTGTAGTCCCCAGCCCCCTCCCCCGCAATATAGAGAAAACCTATGCAAGCACTTGAGATGGGACAACCGTGCTATAATTTACTGGGCCAACATGTAAACATTGGACTAAAGGATTCACCTCTGATTTTGAATTTGCATAATGACCCGTCTCAAGACATATCTCATACCTATAGTGGTACCAGTTAAATGGCTTCTCTAACCACCTCCAGCATCGATAATTTATACCAATAGAATCCATTATAATCATATAGGTACCAATAGAATCCATTAGGCCGCGCATTTGGGTATTCCTTAGGGGCGAACGGAGAACGGGATAAAGGGAAAACGGGATGAAGGGAGAACGGGATAAAGGGAAAACGGGATAAAGGGAGAATGGGATAAAGGGAGAACGGGATAAACGGAAAAGGGGATAAAGGGAGAACGGGATAAAGGGAGAACGGGATAAATGGAAATGGGGATAAACAGAGAATGGGATAAACGGAGAACAGGATATACGGAGAACGGAATAAACGGAGAACGGGATAAATGGCGAACGGGATTATGTACAGATGGTGTACACTTTTTAGGAGTGAAATGGGGAGAATATGATGTACACATGACGTACACATGATGTACACTGTTGAGGGAGTGTCTAATTGGCAATATGATGTACAGATGACGTATGTGCATGATGTACCCTGTTGAGGGAGTGTCTAATTGGAAATATGCTGTACAGATGACGTACACATGATGTACAGATGTTGTACACTTTTGAGAGAGTGTAATGGGGAGAATATGATGTACACAGGACATACACTTGATTACACTGTTGAGGGAGTGTGTAATGGGGAATATGATGTACACATGATGTACTTCCCAGTGAATACCCTACGTAATTCCAACGTAGCTCAGAGGTTTCTCTAGGTAGTTTTCCAACCAAAGGTTTGAGATTGGTAAATTTGGAAGGTTTGTAGACGTCAAAACCTGAAGGTTTATTTACCTGATCTCCATCAAGGAATTTCATGAATCCTTTGACCTTATCTGTATCAAAGAATGTCGTATGAATTGAAGTATTGAAAGTTTTATTGGACATTTATTGAATATGTCTTTTGTAAATACCTTTTAGTAGAAAAGGTATGACATCTGTGGGAATATCTGATTTCTTAATCTAGTTAAAATCTAAATGTATTCCTCAAATAAAAATTCTAACGTTCATTTTATTACCTTCTGACCTCGAAATGTCATCTTTTAAAATATTCAAAAAGGGGGAGGCAAACCCCCAATGGGATGCCCTCCCCCTGGTTCTGCCCCTGGCCTCCCCCTCCCTATCTGCCTGTCTTCACACTGGTCAGAGTATAGATTATAATTGCTTATAGCTAATTGGTGGAGTGGGGGTGAAACACATCTGCCATACTAAACTATTCTCCGAGAAGATTGTCAAAATTTGATTGGATATTTGGAAAAAAAGGTACCGATTTATGTCCAACATAACCAGAAAAATCGGCCCTATGTGTACACAATGCATATGCCAAATGCCCCACATCCTCTATGTGTGTGTACACATTTGGCCAAACCCCCCCCCCCCACCACCGCCCCCCCTTGGTGTGTATATAATATATGGATAGCCCCATGCTCTTTGAGCCCTAACCCAGCCTGTTGGCCCCTAACTCGGCCATATAGGACCCTTACTCACCCTGATGAAGTATAAACCGGCCTGTGGAACACTTACATGGCCTTTGGGCCCAAACCCGGCCCATGGGACCCGCACGCACCCTGTGGACCCTCGCCTCTACTGTGAGACCTCACCCTACCTGTGGGACCCTTAGACCTCACCCGGCCAGTGGGACCCTTAGACCTCACCCTGCCAGTGGGACCCTTAGACCTCACCCGGCCAGTGGGACCCTTAGACCTCACCCGGCCAGTGGGACCCTTAGACCTCACCCGGCCAGTGGGACCCTTATCCCACATGTTGGACCCCTCTAAGTGGGGTACGGGAATACATCACAGTCATTGAATTAAATAGTTTATTTTAGCTGTATTATCCTGTTCTAGGACACTCAACAGGCCTGATGGACTCTCGCCCAGCCTGTGGGGCCCTTACCCGGCCTGTGGGACCCTTACTCAGCCTGTGGGGCCCTTACCCGGCCTGTGGGACCCTTACTCAGCCTGTGGGGCCCTTACCCGGCCTGTGAGGCCCTTACCTGGCCTGTGGGACCCTTACCAGGCCTGTTGGACCCTTACCCAGCCTGTGGGACCCTTACCCGGCCTGTGGGGCCCTTACCCGGCCTGTGGGACCCTTACCCGGCCTGTTGGACCCTTACCCAGCCTGTGGGGACCTTAACCGGCCTGTGGGACCCTTACCCAGCCTGTGGGACCCTTACCCGGCCTGTTGGACCCTTACCCAGCCTGTGGGACCCTTACCCGGCCTGTTGGACCCTTACCCGGCCTGTTGGACCCTTACCCAGCCTGTGGGACCCTTACCCGGCCTGTTGGACCCTTACCCGGCCTGTGGGGCCCTTACCCAGCCTGTGGGGCCCTTACTCAGCCTGTGGGGCCCTTACCCGGCCTGTGTAGTGGGACCCTTACCAGGCCTGTTGGAACCTTACCCGGCCTGTGGGGCCCTTACCCGGCCTGTGGGACCCTTACCCGGCCTGTGGGACACTTACCTAGCTTGTGTAGTGTAGTCCAGTAAACGAAAAGAAATATATAGCCTAGTCTCAACAAAATTGCAAGAAAAGGTTTCTCAGTGGTTTTCACCTCTTTGATATATGTACTTTCCAGAAAAAAATTGTTTCCGGCGATCCTGCCTGGGGAAGTGCCCTAAATCCAACATGGCCGCCACTAAACCAGGTCAAACAGGAAAACTGCTATAAAAATGGAACAAATCATCATATTCACACATATGATGGCTCTATTAACATCAGCATGAACAGATCTACCCAATAGAACATGTCTCTTAGTTTTGAAGTTTCAAAGAATAGCGTAAAATTCAAAATGGCCACCAAAAAGTCGTTAAAATGCATGAAATAACACATCTCTGCTTCTAATCAACATAGAGATACAAATGAAGGTTCAAAATATATGTTTCTAAGGTCAGAGAATTTGAACTTACTATGTGTGAAAAGATAAATGGCAGCCATTTTGAATTTTTAATGAGGTCACTGCTGAGGGCTGTTTAGATTACTACCAGAAAATAGGATATTTTCCTGATTTGTTTCCAATAAGCATAGGGATGAGATTTGGGAAGGAGACTTACATAACATTTTGTGAGACCAGTAATATGAACTCAAGCATTTGCAAGGGACAAACATATATGTGAGCAGGCAAGCAGAAAGGATAGTCCCTGTGGGGTTAGTTCTGATTTTAGCCACCAGGGGAGTACCCTTTTCCCTTGCCTGTGCACATATCTGCAGTTTTGGGTATTTAATTAGATGCCTGCCACCAGGTTTCATAAGAATTAAAGGTAGTGATGTTTATGTGCACTCTCTTAGTTATATTTAACAATAGCAAATCTCTAGCCCTAATCAGTATGGAGATATGATTCAAGTTTATAAACATTCAGAATTCTCTGAGGTAGAATTGAAATACAGCATCTTTACCTCCCCAAAAGATAGCATCGTTTGTGGTAAAAGATCATTTCCAGGTTCTTACAGTAAGACCTTGATCTGTGGCCTAACTTTTTGGTCTCTTATAATTTAGGACGGTTTTAATTGCATACTAATTCTTAATAATATATTGGTTATTTCTGCTTCCAGTATCGGTCTGTACTTTTTGGTACATAATGTTTTTTTACATTATAATTAGCCTGGAGAGACCCCCTACCCCCGCTTGCTCTCTCCGTCCAGCACACCAGCATGTATATGCCCAGTAAACACCCTACGTAGTTCCAACGTAGCTCAGAGGTTTCTCTAGGTAATTTTCCAACCAAAAGGTTTGAGATTGGTAATTTTGGAAGGTTTGTAGACGTCAAAACGTTAAGGTTTATTTACGTTCAACAGACGTAGATGTCTCATTTACGTTTATCTACCTCATTCAGACGTAAATCTACGTAATAAATCTACGTAGATCTACGTTAATGGACGTAACTTTTCAACCAAAAGTGGGTAGATTACTTCTCAGTTTCACCCAAGGTGGCAGCACTATCAATCATGGAGAGAATGTTACAGCTCTTTAACAAATCTACCATATTCAAGCAGTAAATTCTCATTACCTATGAATTCAATATCATACAAATAAACGGTATTCAATAGAATATTTATATATAAAGGAGAGTAGATTAAAGTATTGGGAGTGAATATGTGTTTTGCGGCACCTTTACTGGACGGACACCACATTTGTGGTAACAGAAGAAATACAAAGCCTCTCTGCAGCCCAAACTAGTCAACAGATCTATACTGTGAGGCTGTTCAGTTGAACTTAAAGAATATACTATATAGAATGAAATGACATTATAGTGGTTATTTTGTATGAATATTGTTTGTAAATGTAAATTTGTCTGCAATATAATACAAGTCTTTGTCTGAATCCCACTATGTAGAATTATATGTAATGTGTTTAAATCCCAGTTGAACGTAGATTTACGTCTGAGCTACGTAAATCAGACCTGCAGGTTTGAGAGTGGTAAATAAACCTTAACATTTCAACGTTCATAAACCTTCTAAAATTACGTAGTTCAGACCAAAAATCAATGTAGATTTACGTCTGACCAACGTAGTTGTGTTTACTGGGTGGCAGCAGCCCCCGGCAGCAGCCTCAGGGAGCAGACCACTACTACTACTACTACCACTATGTATGCTCTTTGATAAAGGCAAACACAGACATTTAGATCTAATAGTTATCTCAACGTACTTGTGGAGACACATTTGATTCAATGCAATACGGGAAGTTCTAATTGTACAAAATATTATTTATCTATATTGATCTTATGCATTATGGGGAGAGGAGGATTGACAAGACCAGGCTACACATAGATCAAATCCTGCAATAACCCCTTTGGTTGGTGTATTACTCCCAACTTAACACAAGCATTATCAAGTGCTTTATTCAACGCCTCCTGCACATGCATACGTCTCCCTATATTTCTACCCTTCCCTCAACACTCAGCTACAAATTCCCCTACTTCATGGTATTGATATGAATATCATACAAGGGAGGAAGTTGTTAGTGTATGTTTGAGTGTTTCTCTGTGTGTCTGTTTATCAAAGAGCATGTCATTGGTAGTATATTAGTTTCATAGACTGACACGTAGGATTACCCGCCGCCCCCCACCCCCCACCCCTCCCACTCACATAGTAGGCTACAGCCCTCCCCCCCCCCCCTATTTGCCTATTCCATGCCTCCCCTTTCCAAAATTCCTGGATCCGGCCCTAAAGGGAAGCTTGAAGGAGGAATGATATAACTGGTGGAGGTAAATCAGCTTGAATGTCTCAAGTCTGTTTTGATGACTTGTGAAAACAGGTAATTCAGTGGCCATAACAAGCACAACATTGCTAGGATGGAGATGATAAAGACCTTCAGTGGGTATAGTTACATACAGTATCCACCAGATCCCACTGGTGATCTGCTAAAACTACACATGGACATGTAGATTACTGCACTCCAGAGGTGGTTCTTATGTTATGGATATCCTATCACATACTCTCTAGATCAATTAACAGAGTAGGTGGTCAAAGGGAAATGCTTATAACTCATGATAATGAATTAGCCAATAAAACTTATTGTATTAAAGATTCATGTATGTATCTCCTCTTTCCTGACTTCTCTCTACACACCTTGACAATAAGTCAATGGATGGCTGGAATACACTTTCAACAATATACAATACCTCAACTTGTTTAAACTGGTTCGGAATCTCAGACTTGTAACGCTATACCTGTGACTCAAATATCAAGACATGCAGCCACCTGAACATTCAATCACTAATATTTATCTTATATCAATAGGTAGCGGCAGCATTATAGGTCTCTATCATAACTCAGCCATGATGGCCAACTGGTAGAGTACTGGCTATAATTATACTCTGATATTCCATACCTTTACTATAGGTCCAACTAGCATATAGCTTGATGGGGGGGGGGGGTGCTGACCCTTTTGTCAAACCCTAAAAAAGGTCAAACCTATGAAGTGTAAATTGCTGTGAATTGCTTCGTCCTCACCTAAACCTTTCCCCCCATACTACTTAGTCCAGCAATGTTACAAGATAATAACGTTTAGAGCATGTAACTGAAATCTAAGTTTTGCTCAAACCTGGTGGCAGGCACCTCTAATTAAAAAAAACAATGTGGATGTTGAATATATCTCATGCACATGCTAGATCTCATATATCTGATCTCACAAAAGTGAATTTTCCACTCCAAATCTTATACCTATGCATATCAGGACAAAAGACGCAAAATATCCTCTTTTCAGGTGGTAGTCTAAACAGTCCTTAGCAGTGACCTCATTAAAAATTCAAAATGGCTGCCATTTATCTTTTCACACATAGTAAATTCAAATTCTCTGACCTTAGAAACATATATTTTGAACCTTCATTTGTATCTCTATGTTGATTAGAACCAGAGATGTATCATTTCATGCATTTTAACGACCTTTTGGTGGCCATTTTGAATTTTACGCTATTCTTTGAAACTTCAAAACTAAGAGACATGTTTTATTGAGTAGATCTGTTCATGCTGATGTTAATAGAGTCATCATATGTGTGAATATGATGATTTGTTCCATTTTTATAGCAGTTTTCCTGTTTGACCTGGTTTAGTGGCGGCCATGTTGGATTTGGGGCACTTCCCCAGGCGGGATCGTCGGAAACAATTTTTTCTGGAAAGTACATATATCAAAGAGGTGAAAACCACTGAGAAACCTTTTCTTGCAATTTTGTTGACATAAATTCGTTCGTTTACTGGACTAGTGGGGCCCTTATCCAGCCTGTGGGACCCTTACCCGGCCTGTTGGGCCCTTATCCGGCCTGTGGGACCCTTACCCGGCCTGTGGGGCCCTTACCCGGCCTGTGGGGCCCTTACCCGGCCTGTGGGGCCCTTACCCAGCCTGTTGGACCCTTATCCGGCCTGTGTAGTGGGGCCCTTACCCGGCCTGTGGGACCCTTACCCGGCCTGTGGGGCCCTTACCCGGCCTGTGGGGCCCTTACCCAGCTTGTGTAGTGGGGCCCTTACCCAGCCTGTGGGACCCTTACCCGGCCTGTGGGGCCCTTACCCGGCCTGTTGGACCCTTACCCGGCCTGTGGGGCCCTTACCCGGCCTGTGGGGCCCCCACCCGGCCTATGGGGCCCTCACCCGACCTGTTGGACCCTTACCCGGCCTGTGGGGCCCTTACCCAGCCTGTTGGACCCTTACTCGGCTTGTGGGACCCTTACCTGGCCTGTTGGACCCTTACCCAGCCTGTTGGACCCTTACCCAGCCTGTTGGACCCTTACCCGGCCTGTGGGGCCGTTACCCGGCCTGTGGGACCCTTACCCAGCCTGTTGGAACCTTACCCAGGCTGTTGGACCCTTACATGGCCTTTGGGGTACTCACCTGGCATGTGAGAATGTCATCTGGCCTTCATCCCCTTCAGTTGTTGAAAGAAATATCAGTTGATAGAAATTTATTTGTAAAAAATATATTCATTAGGTCTAGGGACTGGGGCATAATGGGGAAAATTATCCTTTGAAGAAAAAAAACAATTCAATTTGTTGAGATAATATCAAAACATGCTAGTGTAATTCACAATGATAAAGCTGACTACATGCAGTAGTACACATGCAATACACTAGATGGCGTAGGTAAATATATCACAGCTCTTGGCACATGGTATCAGGAAACATATCTCAGGTAGGAGCAGGGAGGTTTAAATATATCACATGCAAGAATACAGTGACAGGTGGCCCTTATAAATCCCATTCAACGTGGGTGATATCTGCTGGGCGAGGTGGCATAATTGCCTAAGTGATTAGCTAACAATCTAATTAATATTGCCGTTGTGAATAATAATTCATACCTCCAAGAGGAAATCGTCCAGTGCTGTATGTAGTACAGGTGTGGTGAGTGAGGGGTAAAGGGGGAGGGGAGTCCACATATAAATAGGTACCTCGCATAAGCGCTGCGCAACTGTGAAACCGCCGATACTGAGCAGAAAAAATGCCTATCTCTATATGGCTCTGGAGGTCAGACAAACGAAGATACAGAAATGGCAAACCCCTCACCAGAAAGATATGGATCTGCTGGTGTCATTTATGATCAGTTCCATGTAGTTTGTGCCTCCCATATATGTGCAAATAGGTGTTTGCTGGAGGTCACTTCAGGTGAAATTACAGGTTTTGTCACTTGTTTCCCTGCAGCTGATTTGACTGTCAGTCATATAAGCTGGATTTCCCATTGCACCATAAATTGCATATGAAGTATACAAGCACAGTTGATTAGGATACGAGGCTTCACTGTGATCCCTGGGACGAATAGAAATTATTAAAAAGTATCACTTTTGCAGCATTTCATGAAAAATAATAGGTTAAAAAACATACTGTCATTGACTTTTTTTTTCTGTCCCGCCCCTCACACTGAAGTTTAAAATAGCTATTATACCCATGTGAAGAGAGCTAAGTAATCCTATGGATGGTCCAGCGGCAAAATTGAATCATAGTTATTTTTCTACACAAATCCTTTATAGCATACTGGTAAGCTTATAAAACAGAAGGTTAATTTCCATAAAAAAATTATTATGTGATTGATGTTGACATGTTATGGGTAATATGTGTTTCAAATTACAAGAGGATCGGACCACTATAGTTAGCAATCTATGGCATCATTTGTAGTATAGCATTTGTGACAAGGGTAAATATTAATAATTTTGCCATTTTTAAACACATATGTGACACCTGTTTTAACGAAATGGGTCAGGAGTCGCCCTTTTAAGAGCCTAGATATGGGCATAGTGTGGAAAAAATATCATTTTTGAAAAATGAGTTTTTGCCATTTTTCTAACATATGAATAGTTATCTTCCGGCAAACTAAGTTAAAAACCTAATATCTAATAAATACATATCAGAAATGATCTGACAAAAATTATTCATGCTCTATGTAACATGTGGATACATTATATGCGATACCAAAGTCCCAAGTATGTATTTCTTAAGATGGCTATGGGGTCAAAATGGCATAATGGGCTTTTTCAGTGGTAAGGGATGTGCAACTCTGTAATGTTAGAGGGTACAGTATTTCAATACACCTGTGTCCAAACATATTCTGAAGATATCCATACAATGTCCATATATAGTTGATTGGGATTTATCTTTTTTCAACTGCATATTTACATCAAAGTGGATGTATTATCACTATGAAATTGGCCCATTGGCTATGGAAAATGAAAGGTGCTAAATGGCTGAAACTTTTCTTTTTGGAAAATTCATAAGAATTAAACTACTGAATGGATCGTAACATAGTTGCCACCATTCTTCATCATTCTTTATTAGCTTTCTAACCAGTATAACGATTTTGTTCAGGGAAGGGTTTCTTCAAACTATCCGTGGTACCTAATATAAATATACCTTATTTCTGCTATAGTTTCCAATTCAAATTGTTATATTTCACTAAACACTAGGCTATATTACAAGCCCACTCAAATAAACCTAGCCAGGTCTTTCACAGCACACAGCAGAACCTCTAGTCACCTCCCAATTCTCTCACACAGCACACAGCAGTACACTCTAGTCACCTCCCAGTTCTCTCACACAGCAGTGCCTTTAGTCGCCTCCCAGTTCTCTCACACAGCAGTACCTCTAGTCACCTCCCAGTTCTCTCACACAGCAGTACCTCTAGTCACCGCCCAGTTCTCTCACATAGCACACAGCAGAACCTCTAGTCACCCTCCAGTTCTCTCACACAGCAGTACACTCTAGTCACCTCCCAGTTCTCTCACACAGCAGAACCTCTAGTCACCTCTCAGTTCTCTCACACAGCAGTACCTCTAGTCACCTCCCAGTTCTCTCACACAGCAGTACCTCTAGTCACCTCCCAGTTCTCTCACACAGCAGAACCTCTAGTCACCTCCCAGTTCTCTCACACAGCAGAACCTCTAGTCACCCTCCAGTTCTCTCACACAGCAGAACCTCTAGTCACCTCCCAGTTCTCTCACACAGCAGAACCTCTAGTCACCCCCCAGTTCTCTCACACAGCACACAGCAGAACTTCTAGTCACCTCCCAGTTCTCTCACACAGCATACAGCAGTACCTCTAGTCACCTCCCAGTTCTCTCACACAGCAGAACCTCTAGTCACCTCCCAGTTCTCTCACACAGCAGTACACTCTAGTCACCTCCCAGTTCTCTCACACAGCAGTACCTCTAGTCACCCTCCAGTTCTCTCACACAGCAGAACCTCTAGTCACCTCCCAGTTCTCTCACATAGCAGTACCTCTAGTCACCTCCCAGTTCTCTCACATAGCACACAGCAGAACCTCTAGTCACCTCCCAGTTCTCTTACATAGCACACAGCAGAACCTCTAGTCACCTCCCAGTTCTCTCACATAGCACACAGCAGAACCTCTAGCCACCTCCCAGTTCTCTCACACAGCAGTATACTCTAGTCACATCCCAGTTCTCTCACACAGCAGAACCTCTAGTCACATCCCAGTTCTCTCACACAGCAGTACCTGTAGTCACCTCCCACTTATCTCACACAGCAGTACCCCCAGTCACCTCCCAGTTCTCTGTCAGGTGTCCCTACATTTAGAAACAGGGTAGGAAATTCCTTTGAGCTAACGAGAACAGGAGGTGTACTCCCAGCAGCAGCCTTTTCATGGTAGACTTTACTATAAACGACATCATTATTTGTCAAGGGGAATGTCTAATTGTATTTTGATGATTATGACATTCAATCTGCTCACGGACATATATTATAATGGAATTAGTACATGGTATTATGCTGGTTTGCCTGTGTATACCTTGTATTGAAAAGTCTACATTCTGAATACATTTTACAAACTTGAAACTATATCCTGGTAAAAATTCCTGCATTTGGATGCATTAAAATGGCACATACTCATAATTATGCATTATAAATAATATGGTTGCGATCCAGATAACACAGTTATACATTAAACTAGAGAAGGACCCATTTTTAGCAAATCCCCCCCCCCCCTCTGCCTTGTGTCAACAATGCTCCGAGCCTAAAAACAAGTGATATACATCCCCCCTACCTTGTAGGGAGCAAGGCAGCACAGGGGTGGCTGGACAGGTATCCAGTGTAATGACCAGAGTGATACACGCTGTCGTAGTTACAAGGCAGGACTAAGGAGGTGGTCATTTTTTAACAAGAGAGTGTGGGGGAGGCGGTGGATTTTCACGTGAGCAGGTCGCAATTCTTTTGGCTTTTTAGCTTAAAAGGGGTGCAATTTTTGTGGTCCTCCCCCCCCCCCCATAAGAGGGGTCCAAATTTGTTTAGGTCACCCCCCCCCTTCAAGAGGTCTAAATTATTTCGGTCCCTCCCCCAAATCCACCAACCTCGTCCCTCCCCCCCCTTGTGAAAAAATGACCACTCCCTAAGAATGCGCTTGGAGGTAGTTCATGCAAATGGTCTGCTCACACAGACCCACGACACTGCTGCTGCAGCTGTACAGGTGTAGCCATGCAGCCGGCAGGGCAGCAGACCTAGCACAACCTCCACTACCACTACCCACATACAGACCTACTGTTACTTGTGTAGGCTCATCCATGGGGGTACCTACCATCACGGTATATATCTGCTGTATGTAGGATTTTCCATGGGACATTGAAGATCAACTTTACATTAAACCACATATGGAAGTGGTAGTGGTCCATGTTTAGGAGTATCAATGTTTTATAATAATTAGGCTCCATATACACAAGGCTGAGCCATACAGCTGTCCCAGCTTTGGAATCTCCAACAGCCGTGGGAGGTGAGCAGAGACAGTGCTACAGAGGAACGTGTGTGGAATCAACACTGATAATCTAAATGCTCCGGGCCTTAGTCTGTAGTGAATATTCCAGGTTAGTCATAGGGATATTGGTCAGAATGACAAACTGATATTCAAAAATGATTAAAGGGGCATTCTCACCACTCGCACTTACCACATAGCAGACTAGGACAGTACTAGAATTGTGAGTGGGAAACGCTCGGTGAGAATGCCACTTTAAGGCTATGGAGAACGCTACATTGTCCCTGGTCAGTGTCGGGGAGGGCAGGAGCTTTCACACTACACTCTCTCAAAAGTTTTCATACACTATGAACATAACAAATGGTGCTACACACAATGACGTGACTGGCTACGTCATACATGACGTCACACATGACGATATGTCACAAAGTATGACGGGGGCAGGACTACCCATGACGTTACACATTGCAGCTGGAGTTGTCATGGTGATCGTGTTCCTGGTGGGGACTCTGGGTAATATCTTCGTGATCATCGTCTTCGGGTGGTGAGTGTTTTCTTGATTTTTATACCACGCCTAATAAACGTTATTTGAATAATAATTGTCTTCTGAATCTGATATTGATGTTTGCAAAGACAGCCATTACAGACAATTTTATCAGCAATCTGGTAAAACCAATGAAAACAACTTTATTATGAAGAAGTCAACCCTTCTCCACTACCCGATTTTGTGGGTAGTTCTCACGAGTCTAAAGCTGGGACTTTACTACCCAATTTTTCGGGGTCATTCGCACAAACCGATCACATAGGTCTTTACAGTCTGATCAGGTCAAAACTAAAAAATATATTTCCTATCTGTTTTTGTGCATAAATCGGCCAATTAGAGCCCTGTGAATGGGGGAACATCAGATAAATGAAAATCAAACCTGTTTGATATGAAATCGGAGGCCCAGATCAGCCTGAGATGCAAAATCGTGTTGTATAGCCTTGGCAATTCTATTTCCCACTTGTTTATAAACATAAACGTTATTGACAAACATAAACCTATGGCAGGGTCTATAGTGCCTCCCTGCTTAAGGCATATAATTGTTATGGTATATAACTGAGTCAGATTCGTGAGAATAGCCCCGATTTGTAAATAAAATCGGTTAGTGGAGCCCCACCTATAGCTGGGACTCCACTAGCCGATTTTCTCATCCTATCGGACCCATTCTCACAAATCGGGCCCAAACAGATGTAAATATAAATAACCTTATATGCTTCAGAGTTTGTTTATATTTGCATTTGTTTGGGTCCGATTTGTGAGAATAGGTCCGATCAGATGAGAAAATCGGTTAGTGGAGTCTCAGCTTTATCATACCCTGGTACTCCTACCTATCCCATCAATAGGCCATATTATTGAAGTTGAAGTTTGAAGTTTTAAATTTATCTTTATTGGCAATAGTAGTAGGTAATCAAGATACAGATTTTTGTCGTAGAGATGTTTGAGATATTTGATCAATTATGACAATACCCAGAGCGATTACATCCATTCGATCAGCACAATAATTTCACTCTATGTGTATACATCAACAGATACCGTATATTTAATACCCGTCATGATGGTCTCTACGTATACAGATAAATGTTAAGCTTTAAGCCAGGCCAATAAGGATGGGATAAGCAATCAAATAAATTATTAGGGAGGGTATTCGATCAGAAAGGGTCAGGGCTTGTTTATATTTACATCACACACAAGTTATACCCAGCTGACACCATATATAAGGTAAACATATAAAACTAGAGATCGGACATGTTAAAATCTAACTAGTTTGATATGAGATTGGGAACCAAAATCTGTCTCAGATGCAAGATCAGCACCTAAAGCGGGACATAGACCTAGTTTTTAAAGCCTTGGCAAGTCTATTTCCCACTTGAGCATGGAGCTTTTATAAACAGAAATATTTTATAAACACAAACCTATGGCAGGGTGTAGAATATCTCCCTACCTATAGTATATATATATATATATATATAAATATATATATATATATATATATATATTTATATTTATATTTATATAAATATATATATATATATATATATATATATATATATATATATATATATATATATATATATATATACATATATATACATATATATATATGATTCTTTGGTTTGATCTTGTGACCACACTGACTTGACGAAATTGGCTAGTGGAGCCTTATCTATAGGGACCTCCCTAACATAACACATCTATCATAAGGCCACTCAAAAAAAAAGTGGTTTCTCATCACAAAGGTCTGAGAAATCTGACGAGGGAGGCTTTTTTTTTCTTCTTTTTGTACTCGCAGGCCAAAATGTATAGGACAATTTACAAGTTTATTTGGCCAAAATTCACATTTTATTGGTTAAGTATTAATTGATCTTTAGAAGTGGCAAAAATGTAAGTTATTTCTATACCACTGCATTGCTGGCATTACTAGCTTTAATTTGATACCAAATATGACCAATTTTATCCATTTTGATGAGGTTTTTCATCAAAATTTGGCCCAAAAAAAAAAGGCTTTCCCCAAATCCTGATTTTTATGATGTGCGCGGTGATGAGAAACCATTTTATTTTTTTGAGTGGCCTAACCATTTTAACATTGTGTGTGTTTTACAGTTTCAGATCATTGCGAAAGCCAATGAATATGTTGTTGATAAACCTGGCTGTAGCGAACCTCCTGATGGCTTTCTTCGGGTCCCCCATGGTGGCCCTCTCTGCCTTCCATGGACACTGGGTGTTTGGAGACATTGGTAAGTGCTCAACGTGGGGAGGAGCTCACCAAGTACCTGCAATCTTAAAAAGTTCATATTCCTTATAGCCTTAACTATTTTCCAGGTCTATCCTCTAGATGGCACCACTGTAACTTGGTAATAATATTGTATATATCAAGAGCTTTGCCCCCACAACCCCCCTTTTTTCTTTTTCTTTGTTGAAACCAATAACACGATTATAACTGAGCCCAGCTACCTTTAGTTTAACTGCTGTGTACACTTTATAAGATGGGACAATTAATCAACACAATGACATGGACCATTTTTGTAGCATGATCAGCTTTGACTTTCTTGAGAAGGAAAGGGTCCCCCTAGAAAATCCCCCACACACCTAATTTGCTTGGGAGGTTGGGGACCCTTCATAGCCATGTTTTACTCCCATGCTACAATATTTCTCATATACCATATTTCTATTATGATGGAATATTCTTATATTATATGGAAGTGCATCCACAGCACAAATTGGGAATAGTACTTCCCCACCACAGGAGATAAAACTTGGTAATAAAAATAAATATTTAAAAAAAGACAAAACACTCCCTTTCTCTTCCGCAGGGTGTCAGGTCAATGCGTTCTGCATGGGGCAGTGGGGGCTGGTGTCCATCGTGACCATGGCAGTGATAGCGTTGGAGCGGGTGTGTGGCGTAGCGTCCTACGGCCTCCGGTCACCGTTACAGCGCTGTGGTGCCCCGGGCACCCTGCTGCTCATCTGGTGCTACAGCACCGTCTGGGTGCTGCCCCCTCTGTGGGGCTGGGGACACTACACACTCGAGAGTCACGGCATCGCCTGCAGCTTCAGGTTAGTATATTTGCTAATTGATGGCTGAAAATTCAATTGTCCTAAACTTAAACAAGATTGATCCCTCGGACCATCATTCCATTGTTGCCTAGTACATCTATACATTTGTATTCCTTATCATTTTATTTACTTGAAGATCATATTGTCCAGGTTATGGTAGGTTAGGAGTGCCTTCCTTATTTAAAATATGGAAAATATAATGTAATGTAACTGCAATATAATGTCAGTCCTTATCTCACCAATTACTACTCAGCGAAGACATTTGAATGCATTGATTCTTTTTAATGATATTGTAACTGTATTTAGAATACATTTTAGTAGGATTTAATTTAATCTTCCAAAAGAGGTGCTGTAAACAGAAATGTCAATTGATTATTGAGTCATTATAAATATCATCCTCTTCTGTTATTCAATGGAAACCAATATAATTGTACTCGTGCTATTTTGTTTTTCAAAATCAAAAAAAACAACTGAATAGAATCATACCATAAAACCTCATTTGCAGCTAGTATGTAAGTCAGATCACTAGTGCGGCTCATGAGATGTGGAAAAAGTCAGGGTTCAGCTTTTAGATTTATACTATAATATTAAAGACATCATAATCAGACCCCTGTGAGGCTTGTATGATATTCCCAAAGTCTATGCATGGCTAATACTTTTATAGGTTTATACCCCAGGTTTTACAATATGTTATGTCTGTGGCACCTTGTAGGTTTGAGGACCCTACATGGGAGGACCGCTTGTTCCTGCTGTATTCACACTTCATCTTGTCCCACGTTGCTGGTTCCTGCTGTTTTCATACTTTATCTTGTCCCACGTTGCAGGTTCCTGCTGTATTCATACTTCATCTTGTCCCACGTTGCAGGTTCCTGCTGTTTTCATACTTTATCTTGTCCCACGTTGCAGGTTCCTGCTGTTTTCACACTTTATCTTGTTCTCCATTGCTGGTTCCTGCCTTATTCATACTTTATCTTGTCCCACGTTGCTGGTTCCTGCTGTATTCAAACTTTATCTTGTACCACATTGCTGGTTCCTTCTGTATTCATACTTTATCTTGTCCCATGATGCAGGTTCCAGGACCCCACGTGGGAGGACCGCTGGTTCCTTGTGTACCTGGTGCTGGGGGGGTTCTTGGTGCCCTGCTGCATCATCCTGGTGTCCTACAGCTTACTGTGGGGCTGGGTGCTCCACAACCAGCGCAGCTTCCAGCGTCAGGCGGCCCGGATGAAGACCTCCGTGCGGCTGATGCGTGCCAACAGCTGCTCCGACTTAGAGCTGCGGGTAACCAAGATGTGCGGCCTAGTGGTTCTGGTATTCCTGATAGCCTGGCTGCCCTACGTTGTAGTCACCCTGGTGGCAGCCTTTGGTACCGAGGCACAGGCGGCGCTCATTACCCCGGTTGTCTGCATGCTGCCCGGGATATTCGCCAAGATGTCATCTATCTACACCCCCATGTTGTACACCGTGAGACATCAGGCATTCAGGGAGAGGCTATGGCGGGTGGTGTGTCAGCGCAGTTTGTGCGACTCTCCCAATCTCTCTATCTACACAGCGGCCTACCGCAGCCACGCTAGTGAGTCCAGGACTACTTGTAGGTCGACGGCAAGCCTCGTCCACACGACAACGTTCATGTTGTGCAGGCCTGTGCTTACCATACAGGAGGTTGGTGACTCTGGGACTGACTCTGGGAGGCAGGTGTTTCTCATGCAGGTACTAGAAGAAGACAATGCCACTAATGGACACACTTCTACCACTTACTGCCCCCCTTCTGCTGTTTATGCAGACAGTGACAACAATAGGGAGCCTCAGTAAGTCAAGATGATCCGCGAGAATTTCTTTTCACAGGTCCCCCCATTATTGCTCGCAAGTTTGAAGATTGCTGACAATTTTGCTCTCTATATATATCTCCGCTAATACGAATAGTTGGGCTTTAAAATTTCAGGTTTGGGATCTAATTAAGCTACCCTAAATGCAGTATTTTTAGTTAGAGCCGGGAAAAAAATTGCGTCAATGTGTATTTGGGGCATTTTGCGGTAGTTTCCCGAGACTTTGGTGCGCTATGGATACATTTCTGCTGCTGAGGAGGCCTCATACCTGGTACTTGGCACACAACAAGAAGGCAATGTGCTGGATGAGGTTTAGGTATTCATTTTCATAATATTGTTTATCAAGGTGAAACTGTGTCCCTAACTTTAATCTGCTATTGTGACATTTGTTGTAAACATGATATGACACAAAGCACTGGCATGATTGCATTTAACTGGTATTTTATTTTGACTGAGATACTATTGTCCTACACAGATCTATTGATGTTATAAATGATTGCGAATAGTATTAACAGAACCTTTGGATCAGAATGTATTAAAGGTAAAATTATTATTATTATTTTTTTTTTCTTTTTCAAAGATCTCTTTTTTTTTCAAAAATATCTTAAAGGTAAAATTAACAGGACATGACAGGTGAGGTGACTATTGATTGGTAAAATGTACTAGAAGACAAATGGAATATTGTGGAAATGTTTTAAGTATTTTCTTATTCAAGGTAATGTACCTTGAATGAGTAAGTGTACGTATGGAAATTGTTGTAGCATAAGAGGTCCTAGTGAGAGTATGGCATTGCACGTACTAGGCGTGTATTTTTTTAACCTTATAAAACTATCAAAAAATGTGTCCTGAGCTGTCACACCATCATGTATTTAAGCGTGACCATTTAGCATATCACATATCTTCCTGAATCAAGCTATGCCTGTCACAACACAACAGTCATGTTTAGTAAAATCCATTATTTATTCATGAATGCTCTGTAATCCATGCAAATATGTGATAGCTCTCCTGGGTGCGAGGACAAACGTTCAGAGCGCAATCTTAAGCTATAATCTTAAATATTAATATATAATCTGATAGCTACCCTTGTAACTGTCACCTAGTGTCACATACCTACACTATGCTACCTGAGGTTTGCTTTTAAAGTATATACCCTACACCCAGATGAGACAACATAAACACCAATAAAAGAAAAATAAGAAAAAAAAGGGGGTTGGGGGGCCCCCATTACATACTTGTTAACTAACCTATCCTATGATGGACTGTGTAGGCTTACCACTAACTGGCGCCATCTTCATTTGCTTAGTAATACTTTTAAGATAGTCTAAGATAGTTTAAGATGAGATTAAGATAGTTTAAGATAACATAAGGTAAGATAACATATTTTGGTACAATTCCAATATATTTAACAGTGTTTTCACACTGAAGGTGTCTCAGTAAGTCCAAACAAGCAAGTCTATGGTCTGGGTATGTTCTCACCTGAACGTGACCTTGCCCCAGTACTAGGACCAATGACAGGCCTAGTTTCTGGACACACCTTAGTAACTGGTAAACACCTACCTGGATACCTGTGTCTTGCAATTGGTGGTATCACATGGTACAGAAGAAGTTGTGGAGGTGAATCTCACCCTGGTCCGTGTCACATTTTTGGTGTAGCAACACACCTGTCCTCATCTGCCGGTCCTCTCGGACGGCACAGATATAGTTTAAGATAAGATTGAGATTGTGCTCTGAAAGTTTGTCAGCGCACCTGGGAGAGCAATCATTGACGTACATAGTCCATGGCCACGACGCAGGAACTGCATAACACGTCAAGAGGTAGACAACGGCCTCTATGACAGAAACACGTCTCCTTTATATACAGAACGCTGTAATTAACGGGTTAATTAAGGTCGGGTTAATTAAGGTCCTTTGTCTGGTGCTGCAATTGTAGGGTCTCTTTCTTTATTAAAGATAGTACTACAGTGCAAACAGGTCTAATATAATCATCGCCTATATTTAAAATCATCTAATTCATCGTTGTTACATGACAGAGATATCAATGACCTGGAAGATCCGCTTATATAAGACACCACCCTTCCGGTAATGTATGATATCTAGCCATTCAAATCACGCTGATTAACGGACTGTCAATGTTAAGGACTGCAGTCTCCATGAAAATGTGCCGCACAATGGCTATAGCCGCCTAAAAAGCTGCTGGACCGGCTGGACTGGTCGTTCTGCCGGTCCAAATGACTGGCTGGATCATTGGCTACATGTTGTAAATCGGACAATTATTAAGGTTTCTAGAAAGAAAAATATGTTGCATGAACATTTTTCAAAGTTGTGAATAATACAATGTTTAAAAATGAATATACAGGAAAGCTGTATTCATTTAATACCAATTCTTGCTTTACATATCCGTTTATGAAATTGCCTCAGGTATCCGGGCCTGCAAAAATTGAGCTGGGCCTGCAAAATATAAGATTTGCAGGAACGAATGTCCTGCATGGCGAAGAAGTTTTCACAGAGACTGGGACTGCAGTGCGGCTAGGAGTATTGCACTGCAAGTATATCATGACTACCACTAGCAAAATACACGGCACATGGCTTTCATACCTGTCAAGGAAGGCTCTATCTGCTTGGTTGATCTGAAAATAAACCTCATATTAGGTACAGATAATGACATAAGTGTGATTACAAAGTAGCAAAGTATGATCACCCCTCTCCCTGCCTCCCAGATGAAAAGGTGTGTTTCAGGTTAGACGATGCTAGATTCAAAAAAGGGCCGACCCTAGCATTTCTGTCCGATTTTGCTACTATGCATAATAATTCTTTGACCTCATGAATATCCAACAATTTCATGATATTCCTAGCAAATCCAATTCAAAAACCTGTAATCATGGTATATATACATGATGACTTGCATTACATATTCTTTCTTGACACCCCAAAACCCCAGCGATGAACATACAGCAAACTTTTTCATTGAATTCATTCAACTTGGCTGGCAAACTGAAATATATACAAAACTTACAGTCTTTGTATTGTATTAGTAATGTGTATTATTTAACAGATTCCTATTATAATAGTTGTCAACTTTTCACTAATTTGCAGGCGAGTCAGCCATTTCACTGACTCGTCTCGGTTGAAGTCCATTTTCCACGACTTATCATTGTTTCTCCTGCCTTAAAAGCTGACAACTTAAAGAAATATATTATTCTTTGATAATCCGCAATAATTTACTACTTACATGGCCAAATTAAGGAGGATTGTTTGATTTTCGACAAAGTTTATTCGCCGAAACTTGACTCGTCGGATTCTTGAGATTTGATGTTATTTTTGACGACAACGATTGATCATGTGTTTTATTTTTATTTTGGCATGAAAATATATCCATAATACATTTATAATGATGGCTTACCGTTCAGCAGGGCGATACCTTCCATATTTAATCGTATTATGCCATAATTCAGCCTTTTAATATCGTTCGACACAACGACAATGTAAACAAAATATGGCTATCCCACGGATTCTCGGGATCTTGCGAGATTCAAAATGGCGGGCGGGGGACGCCGAGGGACGATGATTCGGTACCAAATTGGCTAATTTCATGGATTACAGCTCAAATATGCAAGGTAAGTCCGCAATTTTTGTTGTCATTGATAGATTAGGCTCCCTCCATTTGGAGGGTGAAATTGCGGACAGCTCAGTAGCCGGGTTATTCCGAAAAATGACAAAGACCGGGCTCTAAACTTACCAAGACCAAAAAACAGAGTCAATGATCAAATGGTAGAAATTGGGAAATGACAGCGCGGTTAGGCGTCCCCGTTGAAAAACGCTTCAACCAAATATTCTGGGGGGGTTGGGCCTAATTCAGCTATTGTGCAAATAAATATAGGATGTTTTGTAATGCTTAGGCTTTGTTTCCATTAAAAATAAGGTATTATAACCCCCAAACGAAGCCAACGAAAGAAAAAAAATCGTCTCAATCTGAATATAGGTCAATGATCAGCTGATCGGCGCTGACCGGACTGTCATTTCTCAACTTGAATCAAATTTCTTGAAAATGGCTCATATCAAAGGTAATTCTCAACCAATATTCACCTTATTAGGCTCGTTAGATGCAGAAATGTCATCTTTATTAGGCCCTAGTGTGTCAGCCCTCCATCCCCCCTACTTTTTGTGAAATTTGACATTGTTTGGGAATTTTGGCGAGTAGAACGCTTCGACTTAGACTCTTTTGCGTAGCGCCAAACGAAGCGTCTTGGCCAGAGGATTTCAGAAATGTAAAATTTGTCTCTCTATCATGTTTAGTTCCATAGCTACAGGTATTTGGGGCAGGGCACCCCCTTGAAGAAAAAAAAATTGACCCCCACCCCCCCCCCCCCCCCGCCCCGTGTCAGGTTTCAGGGTTGACTTTGTCACGTGAGACGCTACCTGGTAGTGCTTTAACATAGCGATTTAAAAATGAAAACTGCTCTAACATATTGTACAAGGGGGGGGGGGAGCCCCAAAATATTTTTTTTTGAACTCCCCTGTATTAGGCCTTTCAATTTGTTACTTCAGGGGGGGGGTGGGGAATTTTGAAATCTGAGCACAACTTAAACTACACAGTACCGGTATGGACTCACAGACCAATGTGACCAAAACTAAAGTGCCCATTTCGGGGGGTTAGGCCTATTTCTCAAATATGACACTTGCACACAATCTAATATAGACCTTGAAATTATAGAAAAAAATATTTCCAGGAAAATGGGTCAATTTGTTACTTCAGGGGGGGGTTGGGGAATTTTGAAATCTGAGCACAACTTAAACTACACAGTACCGGTTTGGACTCACAGACCAATGTGACCAAAACTAAAGTGCCCATTTCGGGGGGTTAGGCCTATATCTCCAATATGACACCTGCACACAATCTAATATAGACCTTGAAATTATAGAAAAAAATATTTCCAGGAAAATGGGTCAATTTGTTACTTCAGGGGGGGGGGGGTTGGGGAATTTTGAAATCTGAGCACAACTTAAACTACACAGTACCGGTATGGACTCACAGACCAATGTGACCAAAACTAAAGTGCCCATTTCGGGGGGTTAGGCCTATTTCTCAAATATGACACTTGCACACAATCTAATATAGACCTTGAAATTATAGAAAAAAATATTTCCAGGAAAATGGGTCAATTTGTTACTTCAGGGGGGGGGGTTGGGGAATTTTGAAATCTGAGCACAACTTAAACTACACAGTACCGGTATGGACTCACAGACCAATGTGACCAAAACTAAAGTGCCCATTTAAGGGGGTTAGGCCTATATCTCCAATATGACACCTGCACACAATCTAATATAGACCTTGAAATTATAGAAAAAAATATTTCCAGGAAAATGGGTCAATTTGTTACTTCAGGGGGGGGGGGTTGGGGAATTTTGAAACCTGAGGACAACTTAAACTACACAGTACCGGTATGGACTCACAGACCAATGTGACCAAAACTAAAGTGCCCATTTGGGGGGGTTAGGCCTATTTCTCAAATATGACACTTGCACACAATAGTAGTATAGTATGTATCGGAACGGGACTATAGTTAACTACTGTTTATTACTCAATCGACCTGCAGCCAATCAGAGGCCTCCATTTGGTCACGTGACCCGTTGCCATGGTAACGTGACCTACTTAGGGCTCTCAGCCAATCAGAAGCCAGCATTCTGGGTGACCTACTGACCTACTTAGAAGCTCTCAGCCAATCAGAGGCCGGCATTCTGGTAACCATGGTAACGTGACCTACTTACGTCACGTGACCTACTTAGGCTCAGCCAATCAGAAGCCGGCATTCTGGTAACTAGGGTAACGTGACCTACTTAGGGTTTGTTTGTAAACAACACCACGTGGCTCTCTTGTTTGTAAACAACACCACGTGACACGTGACTGTTTGTAAACAAACAATTCGACTTAGTCTGACATTTTCAGCTGTCGCATGCTGACCTGCTGCTATCATAAGAGAAACAAAAGCCCTAATCACGCTTTTCAGCTGGATCCTTCCACCCACCAGACATGGATCCAGATGGGAGGGTGCTTTAAAATTAATCCGTGTACCGACTGTCATACAATAGTGTAATTAGTTGAACACGTGTTACCTGTATAAAGGATTAGCAGGTCATGGGCTTAGAGTGTGTATAGAAAAACAACTACAGGTAGCGTGAACAAAGCGACCCCCTCCCTTTCTGTCACTCTGTCTGTGACTAGAGGGCGCGCGTGTGGTAAGCGGCTTAAATCTAAAGAAAAAAAATCACCCTCTCCTGTCGTCAGCAGTCAGCTGGCCGGCGGCTGGAAAATGCGATTAGAGGGATGATGAGCGCGGTTTTTTATATTCAATATATTAGAAGTGTGCTTTGTTGCTTATATAGTTCATTATGCGTTTAAAATGTTCGCGAGTATCGTAGAAATGTAGAAAAATCCTATTGTGGCGCCATCTGACGAAAAGAGCGGAGAACTATACTAGGGTATGGCGAGCTAGACTAGAGCATGTAATCACCAGGCGGCAGAGTGGTCAAAAGACAATCTCGTAGTAGTAGGTCTACTTGGATCTTGAGTAGCCACCCTTGTGGTTGCAATTACCTAGACTAGTTGACCCTGCCAGCCTGGTCAAGTGAAATTAGTAAGGAGACCGCACATTAACGCGCTCCACAGTCTTTAGACAGTTAAGACTATAGTACCGTAGATTCTACTGTGTACTCACACTAACTATTTACAGTGCTACATATTCATACCCGTGTTCTAAGTGTTTTTTTTAGAAAAAAGCGATCTACTCACCCTTTTTTTTTTAGACAAACTCCTATTAGCAGGTAACCCCTGTATAAACCATACTGCAAAGATCTGCTACTTCGAGCGTCTGCCTCGTGACTGATAGTGTACAACAAGACGAAGTGGGCAGAGGTGAAGTACTGTTCCAAGAAAAATTGAGGCTCTTTATATAGCTGAGAGAGCGGCTAATCCGGATGTTCTAAGCTTGTTTTCACCTAGAGCCCCACCCTCTTACAGAGAGGAATCAAATTGCTTTTCACCTGGACCCTTCCACCCCTCATCCATCAGCATGAAAAGAGGGATAACAAGTGTAACGTGCGCTACATGTATATGGGATTATAGCTGGTGAAGAGATAAAGCCAGGTCAACTGTGTATACAAAGACTACAGGAGGTGATTAACGACAGGTGTGACGCGCCAGCCCGTGGACGGATTATCTTCTAAGCTGACGCTTATTCAACTAGCCAGCTGCCGTCCGCTCCACTCACCACGGCAAGAGGAGGTGCTTTTGTTTTACACTTAAGTCGCTTACCACATGTACTCGTCTCTACCTCACAGACAGACACCCTCTCGCTTGCTTCACGACCCCTGTAGCTTTTTTTGTATACACACTCTAATCTCATAACCCCCTGATCCGTTATACAGGTAACGGGTATTCTCTTTTAAATAGCTGCCAGTCAGCCTGCGGCAGCTGAAAACGACGGTAAGTAGCTTAGCTCTAGAAGCAAGAAGGCGTATATAAGGAGGCTGACACGTGTATAGGCGCCTTATAAGTCGGCAGGGGGTAAATACTAGTGAAAAAGGAAGGCAGGTGTGCAGGTAGCTTTCTAACAGACACGTGTGTGCACTAAGCTGCTTAAGTCTAAACCCACCTGCAGTAGTCAGGTAGCATGTGAAAACTTACTTAACAGATCTCTTAATTGAGTAGAGACTCTGTACTGAGAGAGTCTTTTCAGCCGTTTAAGAGGATTATCTAGGACAGGGTACATAAGGAGTGAAACGACGCTCTCACCCATCACACTTTCTCGACCCGCCCTTCATCATCGTAGCATCGTCCACTCTACGCTCGCTCAGAATGTTATGATGGTTAGTTCTGCTATTTTCAGCTACTTTTCTTATCGAAGTGTTGACGCTACAGAGCATCGAAACTCTTTCCAAATGAGTCCAAGAAAGAAAAAGCAACTTCCACTTGAAGCAGGAAGAGAAACAGTGCCCTATGATGCATGTGAGGTAAAGAAACATTGGAAGGACGTCACCAAGGAGCAATGGATAGAAGCATGCTTCAACTTCATCGGAACGGAAGTAGTTTCATTTGGACAGAGGGAGAAGATTTTGTTGGAGCTATTTTTCTTAGCTCCGTATACTTGGCCTGACTGTGGTGAAATTCCTTCAGGTATTTGTTCAGTCTTCGCCATAGAAGTTATCAGGTCTTTGAAGGAGCTTCGATATATGCAAGGCACTCACGAGGAGATTGTTCAGAAAATGACGGAATTCGAAACAGGAGAAGACACAATATGGTGCGAGGAGACGACATATACGGACGATGATCTGGAGTACATCATTTGTAGCCCGTTGGAACATTATGTTAAAGACTTTGAGGACATGCTAGACAGCACTGAGATGAACCCGAAAGAGAGATCCCTTACTGCACAGAAAGAGGCCAAAGCTGTGTTGGAAAAGCTCAAGTTTGGTCAAGGATTCACTCTTCAAAGCAGCTGTGTGAGTGTGATAAAAGGCCTTGTGTTGAAACATCCAGACATGAAGTTTTCGCGTGCTGTCGACACACTTCCTTTGCCTGAACTGATGATGAACATGATCGATCCCATCGTACCAACATGTTTCGACTCTGCCAATTGTCCCATGTATAAAATGGTTTCAAGTTTTGCCCGTGGCCGATGGCTAAACGATCCACTGAAGTCAGAAAACCTCCTTGATTTAATCAACTGACTAAATGTATTTTCTCATACTAGTATTAGTAGCATTAGTAATAGCAGCTACTCAGTCTCGTGCAGCACAAGCAGCAGCATCTGTCAGCAGCATCCGTGACATCGTCAGCAGCAGCAGCAGCTGCACGAGCAGCACAAGCAGCAGCATCTGTCAACAGCATCCGTGACATCGCCAGCAACTGCAGCAGCTGCACGAGCAGCACAAGCAGCAGCAGCTGTCAGCAGCTGCAGCAGCTGCACGAGCAGCACAAGCAGCAGCACCAACAGCAGCAGCAACAGCAAATCAGCAGCAGCAGCAGCAGCAGCAGCAGCAGCAGCAGCGGCGGTGTGGACCACTAAATTCGAGATGGCGACATGTCTGTTTCTTAGAATCGACATTCGACATGAGGCCTAGTGACATTTGACATGAAGCTTGAAAAACATAGTGACAGGTGACATGAGCAATTCTTAAAATCGACATGAGATATGAGCATAATTAAGCGACATCGACATGTGCCATGGCTATTTTTTTTTAAGACAAACGCCATAGACTCCTCATTCAAAC
The DNA here is from genome assembly GCA_947462335.1 of Harmothoe impar. Lineage (NCBI taxonomy): Eukaryota > Metazoa > Annelida > Polychaeta > Phyllodocida > Polynoidae > Harmothoe > Harmothoe impar. Next base: position 2,308,785 of record OX381720.1, on the reverse strand, counting down.
CCCCACTAGTAGTGCTCTATAAGCGCAAGCTTTGCCTTAAGAGAGCTGTGGCTGTGAACCCTCTCCTCCCCCCGTACACACAGGTAAATATCAGAGTCAGCCAATGTCGCCAATACTACTCTCATACAAGGGTCAGGCACTGCTGGACTATAATAGATGGGTCAAGGACCATTCTACTGAGGGTCAGGCTAGGCTGGACATTCAATAACAGGCTGGACTTTGGCAAACTTGCTTGAAAGTCTGGCCAGCAAGAGTCCGTTGAAGGACTATACGGTAAAAAGGCTGCTGTTACAGTCAAGATACTCATATTTCAAGCCCGGAAAACTGTAATTAGCTTTCCAAGTTGTTTATTTAACAATATCCTGGCCTAGCAAGAAGCTGTCAGATGACATCTAAGAAAAATGGGGCTGTTAATTGATCAAGAGAGCTCGTGCAGCTGCTGCAGCTGACACTAGTGTCAGCTGCTGCTTGTGCTGCTCGTAGCGGCTATTTGTAAACTAATTAATACGACTTCCTCATTAAATTTGTCATCTACAACTGTTTCAATCTTAAGGCTTTTTTTTTGAGTTTATTCTTTTTTCAAATTTGGTCCCACCTCAAAAGAGGAATAGGACTCTGTAACAATGTAGCTCTCTTGATCAATTAACAGCCCCATTTTTCTTAGATGTCATCTGACAGCTTCTTGCTAGGCCAGGATATTGTTAAATAAACAACTTGGAAAGCTAATTACAGTTTTCCGGGCTTGAAATATGAGTATCTTGACTGTAACAGCAGCCTTTTTACCGTATAGTCCTTCAACGGACTCTTGCTGGCCAGACTTTCAAGCAAGTTTGCCAAAGTCCAGCCTGTTATTGAATGTCCAGCCTAGCCTGACCCTCAGTAGAATGGTCCTTGACCCATCTATTATAGTCCAGCAGTGCCTGACCCTTGTATGAGAGTAGTATTGGCGACATTGGCTGACTCTGATATTTACCTGTGTGTACGGGGGGAGGAGAGGGTTCACAGCCACAGCTCTCTTAAGGCAAAGCTTGCGCTTATAGAGCACTACTAGTGGGGGTTTGAATGAGGAGTCTATGGCGTTTGTCTTAAAAAAAAATAGCCATGGCACATGTCGATGTCGCTTAATTATGCTCATATCTCATGTCGATTTTAAGAATTGCTCATGTCACCTGTCACTATGTTTTTCAAGCTTCATGTCAAATGTCACTAGGCCTCATGTCGAATGTCGATTCTAAGAAACAGACATGTCGCCATCTCGAATTTAGTGGTCCACACCGCCGCTGCTGCTGCTGCTGCTGCTGCTGCTGCTGATTTGCTGTTGCTGCTGCTGTTGGTGCTGCTGCTTGTGCTGCTCGTGCAGCTGCTGCAGCTGCTGACAGCTGCTGCTGCTTGTGCTGCTCGTGCAGCTGCTGCAGTTGCTGGCGATGTCACGGATGCTGTTGACAGATGCTGCTGCTTGTGCTGCTCGTGCAGCTGCTGCTGCTGCTGACGATGTCACGGATGCTGCTGACAGATGCTGCTGCTTGTGCTGCACGAGACTGAGTAGCTGCTATTACTAATGCTACTAATACTAGTATGAGAAAATACATTTAGTCAGTTGATTAAATCAAGGAGGTTTTCTGACTTCAGTGGATCGTTTAGCCATCGGCCACGGGCAAAACTTGAAACCATTTTATACATGGGACAATTGGCAGAGTCGAAACATGTTGGTACGATGGGATCGATCATGTTCATCATCAGTTCAGGCAAAGGAAGTGTGTCGACAGCACGCGAAAACTTCATGTCTGGATGTTTCAACACAAGGCCTTTTATCACACTCACACAGCTGCTTTGAAGAGTGAATCCTTGACCAAACTTGAGCTTTTCCAACACAGCTTTGGCCTCTTTCTGTGCAGTAAGGGATCTCTCTTTCGGGTTCATCTCAGTGCTGTCTAGCATGTCCTCAAAGTCTTTAACATAATGTTCCAACGGGCTACAAATGATGTACTCCAGATCATCGTCCGTATATGTCGTCTCCTCGCACCATATTGTGTCTTCTCCTGTTTCGAATTCCGTCATTTTCTGAACAATCTCCTCGTGAGTGCCTTGCATATATCGAAGCTCCTTCAAAGACCTGATAACTTCTATGGCGAAGACTGAACAAATACCTGAAGGAATTTCACCACAGTCAGGCCAAGTATACGGAGCTAAGAAAAATAGCTCCAACAAAATCTTCTCCCTCTGTCCAAATGAAACTACTTCCGTTCCGATGAAGTTGAAGCATGCTTCTATCCATTGCTCCTTGGTGACGTCCTTCCAATGTTTCTTTACCTCACATGCATCATAGGGCACTGTTTCTCTTCCTGCTTCAAGTGGAAGTTGCTTTTTCTTTCTTGGACTCATTTGGAAAGAGTTTCGATGCTCTGTAGCGTCAACACTTCGATAAGAAAAGTAGCTGAAAATAGCAGAACTAACCATCATAACATTCTGAGCGAGCGTAGAGTGGACGATGCTACGATGATGAAGGGCGGGTCGAGAAAGTGTGATGGGTGAGAGCGTCGTTTCACTCCTTATGTACCCTGTCCTAGATAATCCTCTTAAACGGCTGAAAAGACTCTCTCAGTACAGAGTCTCTACTCAATTAAGGTCTGTTAAGTAAGTTTTCACATGCTACCTGACTACTGCAGGTGGGTTTAGACTTAAGCAGCTTAGTGCACACACGTGTCTGTTAGAAAGCTACCTGCACACCTGCCTTCCTTTTTCACTAGTATTTACCCCCTGCCGACTTATAAGGCGCCTATACACGTGTCAGCCTCCTTATATACGCCTTCTTGCTTCTAGAGCTAAGCTACTTACCGTCGTTTTCAGCTGCCGCAGGCTGACTGGCAGCTATTTAAAAGAGAATACCCGTTACCTGTATAACGGATCAGGGGGTTATGAGATTAGAGTGTGTATACAAAAAAAGCTACAGGGGTCGTGAAGCAAGCGAGAGGGTGTCTGTCTGTGAGGTAGAGACGAGTACATGTGGTAAGCGACTTAAGTGTAAAACAAAAGCACCTCCTCTTGCCGTGGTGAGTGGAGCGGACGGCAGCTGGCTAGTTGAATAAGCGTCAGCTTAGAAGATAATCCGTCCACGGGCTGGCGCGTCACACCTGTCGTTAATCACCTCCTGTAGTCTTTGTATACACAGTTGACCTGGCTTTATCTCTTCACCAGCTATAATCCCATATACATGTAGCGCACGTTACACTTGTTATCCCTCTTTTCATGCTGATGGATGAGGGGTGGAAGGGTCCAGGTGAAAAGCAATTTGATTCCTCTCTGGAAGAGGGTGGGGCTCTAGGTGAAAACAAGCTTAGAACATCCGGATTAGCCGCTCTCTCAGCTATATAAAGAGCCTCAATTTTTCTTGGAACAGTACTTCACCTCTGCCCACTTCGTCTTGTTGTACACTATCAGTCACGAGGCAGACGCTCGAAGTAGCAGATCTTTGCAGTATGGTTTATACAGGGGTTACCTGCTAATAGGAGTTTGTCTAAAAAAAAAAGGGTGAGTAGATCGCTTTTTTCTAAAAAAAACACTTAGAACACGGGTATGAATATGTAGCACTGTAAATAGTTAGTGTGAGTACACAGTAGAATCTACGGTACTATAGTCTTAACTGTCTAAAGACTGTGGAGCGCGTTAATGTGCGGTCTCCTTACTAATTTCACTTGACCAGGCTGGCAGGGTCAACTAGTCTAGGTAATTGCAACCACAAGGGTGGCTACTCAAGATCCAAGTAGACCTACTACTACGAGATTGTCTTTTGACCACTCTGCCGCCTGGTGATTACATGCTCTAGTCTAGCTCGCCATACCCTAGTATAGTTCTCCGCTCTTTTCGTCAGATGGCGCCACAATAGGATTTTTCTACATTTCTACGATACTCGCGAACATTTTAAACGCATAATGAACTATATAAGCAACAAAGCACACTTCTAATATATTGAATATAAAAAACCGCGCTCATCATCCCTCTAATCGCATTTTCCAGCCGCCGGCCAGCTGACTGCTGACGACAGGAGAGGGTGATTTTTTTTCTTTAGATTTAAGCCGCTTACCACACGCGCGCCCTCTAGTCACAGACAGAGTGACAGAAAGGGAGGGGGTCGCTTTGTTCACGCTACCTGTAGTTGTTTTTCTATACACACTCTAAGCCCATGACCTGCTAATCCTTTATACAGGTAACACGTGTTCAACTAATTACACTATTGTATGACAGTCGGTACACGGATTAATTTTAAAGCACCCTCCCATCTGGATCCATGTCTGGTGGGTGGAAGGATCCAGCTGAAAAGCGTGATTAGGGCTTTTGTTTCTCTTATGATAGCAGCAGGTCAGCATGCGACAGCTGAAAATGTCAGACTAAGTCGAATTGTTTGTTTACAAACAGTCACGTGTCACGTGGTGTTGTTTACAAACAAGAGAGCCACGTGGTGTTGTTTACAAACAAACCCTAAGTAGGTCACGTTACCCTAGTTACCAGAATGCCGGCTTCTGATTGGCTGAGCCTAAGTAGGTCACGTGACGTAAGTAGGTCACGTTACCATGGTTACCAGAATGCCGGCCTCTGATTGGCTGAGAGCTTCTAAGTAGGTCAGTAGGTCACCCAGAATGCTGGCTTCTGATTGGCTGAGAGCCCTAAGTAGGTCACGTTACCATGGCAACGGGTCACGTGACCAAATGGAGGCCTCTGATTGGCTGCAGGTCGATTGAGTAATAAACAGTAGTTAACTATAGTCCCGTTCCGATACATACAATACTACTCACAATCTAATATAGACCTTGAAATTATAGAAAAAAATATTTCCAGGAAAATGGGTCAATTTGTTACTTCAGGGGGGGGGTTGGGGAATTTTAAAATCTGAGCACAACTTAAACTACACAGTACCGGTTTGGACTCACAGACCAATGTGACCAAAACTAAAGTGCCCATTTTGGGGGGTTAGGCCTATATCTCCAATATGACACCTGCACACAATCTAATATAGACCTTGAAATTATAGAAAAAAATATTTCCAGGAAAATGGGTCAATTTGTTACTTCAGTGGGGGGGGTTGGGGAATTTTGAAATCTGAGCACAACTTAAACTACACAGTACCGGTATGGACTCACAGACCAATGTGACCAAAACTAAAGTGCCCATTTCGGGGGGTTAGGCCTATATCTTCAATATGACACCTGCACACAATCTAATATAGACCTTGAAATTATAGAAAAAAATATTTCCAGGAAAATGGGTCAATTTGTTACTTCAGGGGGGGGGGGTTGGGGAATTTTGAAATCTGAGCACAACTTAAACTACACAGTACCGGTATGGACTCACAGACCAATGTGACCAAAACTAAAGTGCCCATTTGGGGGGGTTAGGCCTATTTCTCAAATATGACACTTGCACACAATCTAATATAGACCTTGAAATTATAGAAAAAAATATTTCCAGGAAAATGGGTCAATTTGTTACTTCAGGGGGGGTTGGGGAATTTTGAAATCTGAGCACAACTTAAACTACACAGTACCGGTTTGGACTCACAGACCAATGTGACCAAAACTAAAGTGCCCATTTGGGGGGGTTAGGCCTATATCTCCAATATGACACCTGCACACAATCTAATATAGACCTTGAAATTATAGAAAAAAATATTTCCAGGAAAATGGGTCAATTTGTTACTTCAGGGGGGGGGTTGGGGAATTTTGAAATCTGAGCACAACTTAAACTACACAGTACCGGTATGGACTCACAGACCAATGTGACCAAAACTAAAGTGCCCATTTCGGGGGGTTAGGCCTATATCTCCAATATGACACCTGCACACAATCTAATATAGACCTTGAAATTATAGAAAAAAATATTTCCAGGAAAATGGGTCAATTTTTTACTTCAGTGGGGGGGGGTTGGGGAATTTTGAAATCTGAGCACAACTTAAACTACACAGTACCGGTATGGACTCACAGACCAATGTGACCAAAACTAAAGTGCCCATTTAAGGGGGTTAGGCCTATATCTCCAATATGACACCTGCACACAATCTAATATAGACCTTGAAATTATAGAAAAAAATATTTCCAGGAAAATGGGTCAATTTGTTACTTCAGGGGGGGGGGTTGGGGAATTTTGAAATCTGAGCAAAACTTAAACTACACAGTACCGGTATGGACTCACAGACCAATGTGACCAAAACTAAAGTGCCCATTTCGGGGGGTTAGGCCTATATCTCCAATATGACACCTGCACACAATCTAATATAGACCTTGAAATTATAGAAAAAAATATTTCCAGGAAAATGGGTCAATTATTTACTTCAGTGGGGGGGGGGGTTGGGGAATTTTGAAATGTGAGCACAACTTAAACTACACAGTACCGGTATGGACTCACAGACCAATGTGACCAAAACTAAAGTGCCCATTTCGGGGGGTTAGGCCTATTTCTCAAATATGACACTTGCACACAATCTAATATAGACCTTGAAATTATAGAAAAAAATATTTCCAGGAAAATGGGTCAATTTGTTACTTCAGGGGGGGGGGGTTGGGGAATTTTGAAATCTGAGCACAACTTAAACTACACAGTACCGGTATGGACTCACAGACCAATGTGACCAAAACTAAAGTGCCCATTTTAGGGGGTTAGGCCTATATCTCCAATATGACACCTGCACACAATCTAATATAGACCTTGACCAAAACTAAAGTGCCCATTTCGGGGGGTTAGGCCTATATCTCAAATATGACACCTGCACACAAACTTATATAGACCTTGAAATTATAGAAAAAAATATTTCCAGGAAAATGGGTCAATTTGTTACTTCAGGGGGGGGGGGTTGGGGAATTTTGAAATCTGAGCACAACTTAAACTACACAGTACCGGTATGGACTCACAGACCAATGTGACCAAAACTAAAGTGCCCATTTTGGGGGGTTAGGCCTATTTCTAAATTCTGCCTGGGGGGTCTCTGAAATTTGGTCTACAGAGCCAATTATGAACTCCACAATACTGACTGAGCGCCCAATGTGACCAATTTTCATGGGATACTTTCAGGGGGTTAGGCCTAATTCTCAGTACTGCCACTAACGCACTGCTACAGATAGACCTTGAATTTATATAAAAAACAATTCCCAGGTCACGTGAGACGTTTCCAAACACAACCCCTGCATAAATATTAAATCCAGTATCTTCTCAAACAAGTGAGGGCTAGCAAACAGATGGAATCTGTTTGCGCCCTCACTTGTCTTTTTCTATTTTTACTCAAGGATCATCTCATTTTTCAACTGTACGATGTACCTTGTGCCTTACGACAATGTATCTAGATCACCTGGAGTATGTAATATAAAATGCAGAATTTTTATTGTAAAAAACTGTACTCTGCCAATGTCTTTGAGTATGGTATACATGGTATATCATGGTGTATCTCTCTATATATTATACAAATTTGGTATCACCTTACAATCCTCCACCCCCTCTCCTCCCCTCGACCCTAAGTAATATCACCATAACTGACTCTCTGTAAATTCTCATGCAGTAATAATGAAATGGAGGTGCTGTAGCTAAAGATGCAAATGTAATTAATCATTCATTGTAAGTATCAACCTTCTCTGTAATTCGATTGAAATAAATATAATTGCATGTGTCTTTGTATTTTCCGTGATTGTAGAATAAAAAACTTTGCAAATTGAAAGTTCTCAATCAAATTGATTCAGGATGTTGACTAAGACCATACTTCCCTTTCTACTTATTCCATTCATTGTTATTCCCTTATTACTTTGCTCAAATTAGATCATTTGCCAATCATGCTCAATGTATGGAATAAAATTATGCATGATTTTTATTTTCCAAATTACACTCTGACAGACCATGACTGAGCTCGATAGGAGCCCCTTTCTGAGCTCTCACAACCCATACACTCAAAAAGTAAACTTGTTTTTTTTATGATAGTCACTTCGACGAGTCTGGAGGCTAGTTTACTTTTTCAGTGTAGAAAACATCTGATTGTCCCCATCGCCTGGATGAACACCCTGAGAACACGGTTAGATAAGGATTCAGGGAGAAAATCGGATAGAGCCACGTTCATCCAAAAGTGATTTGAGTGAATTTATTTCATGTGATTATTGATTTGTGTCATAGCAATTTAGACAAGATCCAATCTAGGTTCTTCACAGAACTGTGCGGGATTACCAGTGAAGTACCCGAGCATATATTGTAACACTTCCTGAAATCCTTCATGCTACTGCAGTATCTATATAGTTAATTTACCTTAAGGTTAGTATATCTGATGGTGAGGGTTCAAATGTTAATTTTGCTAAAGTCAGAATGCTCATACTAATCATACGTCATTTGCTGCATATACTCTTCATTTTGAGGCCCTCAATTTCTGCTTGCATTTGGAAATAATCCTCAGATGTATTGCCCTAATGCACATTCGAGGGCACAAATTAGTATGCACCGATTGCAAGTACACTAGAACAAGCCTTAAGGTGGGTATCATGTCTGCCTTTACAGCCAATGGATAACATTTAATAATCGATCACCATCTAGGGATGGCATTGTCAAAGTGCATGGACCAACTTTAAGTAGAATTCACAAAGTACATTTTTCTCAGATATACTAACTTTAATATTACATGATGTTAATTCCCATTTGACAGCAGAGCAGCAAATGTGCAGGTTTGGATAATCCGAGACCTTCTCCACCGCAATTATAATAGCCCATATGGAAGGTTTTACCAGCAATGGGAGATTCTCCTTCACTTAAGGCGGCCCTTATCTTTAGAGATAAGGGCCGCCGGGAGAGATAAGGGCTGCCGATAGTCTGCACCTCCAGGGGGAAATCTTCCAGAGCTGTGTCTAATGCAGGTGTGGTGCTGAGGGAGGGATAAAGAGTGGAGGGAAGTATACCTTATTTCTGCTATATTTTCTGATTCAAATCATTATATTTTACCAAATACAATGCTGTTACACAAGCCCATTCCCATATACCTAGCTAATTATATTGTCTACCTGTACATAGATTAATCATTATCAGAAAATAATGTTTATGTATCCGCAAATTGGATTCTCTGATTGCACCTAAGGTTATGTGTATACTGACTGAATATCAAGAGAAGAGACCCCTCATTCCCTGTTCTACCAGCATGGTATCAAAGGTAGGATTTCCACAACCTGATGTGGCCATCTCCTGCTTACACCCCCGCCTTGTTGTCAGGCTTTAGGTGGGGCTCCACTAACCGATTTTGTTCTCAAATCGGGGCTATTCTCACGAATTTGACTCAGATATATACCATAACAATTATATACCTTAGACAGGGAGGTCCTATAGACCCTGCCATGGGGTTGTGTTTATAAATAATGGTCATGTTTATAAACAAGTGGAAATTAGACTTGCCAAGGCAATATAACACAGTCAAGCTCCCGATTTAGGTCCGATTTTGCATTGCTGGCCGATTTTGGCTCCCGATCTCAAATCAAACAGATTTGATTTTGATTTATCTGAATGGTGACCTCTCTAGATCGGTGTTTACCTAATAAAAGGGTATACATAACACCTCTGATGTAAATATAAACAAACCCTGACACTTTATATCTGATCTGATTGTTTCACTAATATATAGGATAGCTAGGGGTACCAGGGTATGATCGGATCGTGAGACTTACCCAAAAAATCGGCTAGTGGAGTCCCAGCTATAGTCCTGGTGGAATGAGCCGCCCACACACCAGCTCTCCACCTGGGATTCACTATTGTCTCCACTCATTATTGTCTCTACAGGGGTCAATGCAGAGTTTTTGGGTTAGTCTCACGAGCCGATCATACAGGTCTATACAGTTTGATCAGGTCAAAACAAAGATCAATTTCCTATATATATAGTGTGCATAAATCGATCGATTAGAGCCCTGTGTATGGTGGGGCATCAGATGAATAGAATTCTAACATGTTTGATATGAGATCGGAATCCCAGATCGGCCTGAGATACAAAATCGGGCCCTAAACCGGGACACAGATAGTGTTTATGTACCCTTGGGAAGTCTATTTTCCACTTGAGCATGGCGTAACTAAACATAAACATATTTACAAACAAAACCTATGGCAAGGTCTATAGTACCCCCTCCCCCCCTGCTAAAGGTATAGGTCCTATAGAGTCATGGTTTCAGTCAAACTTGTTAGAATAGCGCCGATCGGAGGTAAACATCGGTTAGTGGAGCCTCACCTTATGGTGGAGGAGATTTTTCTAATTGTAATGATAGTCGGTAGAATCTTAGTTTAAGTATATATGTAGTCATGGAGGAAATTGCTAGCCTCATTAAATCCATGCAATAATAGAGAAAGCAGCCTGAAGTATGAAGACTAGGCTAACTCTATTGATACGATTAGGGTCCAACTCAATATGTGGTTAGCCTAGTCATTTGCAAAACATTATTTCCTGCTCCTACAGACCATTATATCCAAAAACCATTAGAGCACTGCATAATACATGGCCATTGCCACCAACACATGACTTTACAATGTTCAACCCCTTATAAATATGGTGCAATCACCCCCTGCAATTTTGCTTCCGAACAGAACCATCCACCATTAAAGATGAGCCAAGTCTTCAGTGTTCCTACAGTGATTCAGGGATTGCCAGTACAAAACCTATATCCTGGGAGATAATGAGGTCCTATTGAGTAACCTTTCCCGGAAATAGTTCATGTTGGTATTTACAAAACTCCCGTAACCTATCAGGAACATATTACATCAGGTATCTAATTGTTTCCTCATTCCCCGGTAGGGGGTGAATGAGGGATCATTGCCGACACCAGACGCTCCCAGACTAATGAGGTAGACAAGACATATCTACAACAAAGAAGGGACTATGACCATTCTGCACATAAAATTACATCATCATGCAGGTGGCAATGTCATCCTTAAATGCCACCAGTCCAGCAAATTGACACGTGTAGCAGGACCGAATGTCCAGTCACATGTTGAGCTTTTTTGAACTAAAATAATTTAGTTGGGTTTCTCAACCTGAAACATGTTTGTCAATTTACTGTATAAAACTATGTATTTATCCTGATTTGGACATAAATGATTATTAATAATTATGATGTACAGTACTGTAACAGGTCAGTGAAAACGTCGAGCCCCACGGGGAGTCGAACCCCGGTCCCTCCGCTCCGGAGTTGAGAATGCTACCGCTGCACCACAGGGCCAGCTGCTTCTCACTGCTCTGCTACGGTACTTGAGCTACCACAGGTGGGCAATGCGCTCTCCACGCACGCTCGGGCTTCCCCGAGCGATACGTGCCCGCTACATTACTCCCCTTCAGACTTTTGCTAGTCGCCAATGAGGTCACGAGGACCTTCCTAGCAGAAGCTGAAACCGCTCAAGTACCCAACCCAGGGTGTCCCATCCTGGTCACGGCACCAGTGTAACAGGTCAGTGAAAACGTCGAGCCCCACGGGGAGTCGAACCCCGGTCCCTCCGCTCCGGAGTTGAGAATGCTACCGCTGCACCACAGGGCCAGCTGCTTCTCACTGCTCTGCTACGGTACTTGAGCTACCACAGGCGGGCAATGCGCTCTCCACGCACGCTCGGGCTTCCCCGAGCGATACGTGCCCGCTACAGTACTATTATCCATCTATTGAATGCCTTAATTAATCATCAGATAGGCCGAGCCCCGAATGACAAGAAGTTATCTTCTATGTACACGTCTTGACCACCCACACTCCAGGCCAAACCTTGGAATTTCCTGTCTCCGGGACGAATCATACAAGTACGGTATGCAGCCTCTATATCTGTTACCGCCAAAAAACAATTCGGGGTTAAACTCTCACAGATGTCGTAGATACTACAAAATTTGAAGTTATTGAAAGTGCTCGACATATGATTATTAATAGATATGCCCTCAGGCCTGCTAGTGTCAGTGATGGGACGATATCCACCAAAAGACTTCTCAACAGCCCCCAGAGCATGTACACAGTGTGGTTTCCTATCTACAATACTAAGCTTACCGGTATTAACCTCCTTCAAAATAATATCATTCATGAAAACAAAAGCGTCACCTGTAGCGGAGGCATAATTTATACATTCATAGGAGGGGATATCAACTAGAGGATCAACAATCTTGAAACCATGCATCACCCCGTCCAGTAGGAACAGGCTATTTGGATCCAAGGCACCGTATACATCATTGTCCCCCCCTGACAACATATTCTTCCAACCACAAGGCTTAAATTGTGATAGAACCTTAGACACATTATGTACACAATTTATATCCCACAAAGGCTTGTAATCCGCATACGCTAGCAGTAAGTCACTAACACTGTCCATAGAGATAATTCTGTCGTCGCGGATCAAACCATAACTGTCCACATCATAGGTGTGCTCCTTGCTGGAGTCTACCGGTCCCCCCCCCTGCTGCTGATGGGGGTTTGACGGGGAGAAGCCTTGGCTGTAGCCTTGGTTCTGTTGGTAGGGTGAAGACTGTGCCGACCTGTTCTGCTGCTGCTGACCCTGCTGGGAGCCACTGTTATAACTACAACCACCTTTAGCCCTATGTGATCCTCTACACACACAACAGACATGTTGTTTATGGCATGGGTTATACTGGCAGGAGGTAAAGTTCCAGCTCGCACAGACATCATCCGGACACCAGATCCTCGGCGTTGACGGCTTGTTGGGGCCACCTGGCTTCCCTGACTGAGAAGGACCCTGGAGGAGCCGCATGGCTTCCACATAAGCCTTGGTACTCTCAATACCAAAGTGAGTGGCGTTCACTGTGTGTTCTGCTGCCGTGTATCTGACCTCTCCAGAAGCCACCTTGGACGTTACGTCGTGCTCATACTTTGCTACCGCCTTGGGCATGTAGGTAGGCCTAATCTCTTTTAGGGTGATGTACTTAAAATGTTCCAAATACCCCTGGACGTCGAACCGAGCGTCGTTTGCCTTAATGATGCACTCAGTCACACACACCATACCGTATACTAATTCTCTATAAGACATCTCCTTATAGCTTTTATCTAAAGGTAGATGAAAATCTGGACGGATCCAATGTCGTGATCGCTTTCTGCGTGCCGATTCACTCGTCCAATGGAAGCCAGACATGCCACCACCCTCACCTTGCAGGGGCAATCCTGTGTTGTTGACATCTGCAGTCGCCAGCCCTAGAGCCTGGAGGCCTAAACCAACAGACACTCAGCCAGCTTGAAGAGTTGTCGCTGCTGTCGTGCTGCCTCCGGAAGCGGAAGCCAACGATCCGTCTGCGTAGAACAGTTGACGTTGGAAGCCATGCTCACCCTCCAGCGTCGATCCGGTCCCCGAGGGCTTAGGCTTAAACCCTGGAGGTGGCTTCTGCGTGTCCGGCTTGTTCCCCGATCCGCCATCTTGGCTTGAAGCCAGTTCCTCCTCCAGCTTAGCGTTCTGCAAATTAATCGCCGCCAGCCGCTCCTCCAGTGCCTTCATCTCTAGCTTACACTTCAGTATGGCTTGCTTCTCCTCCGCCAATTTAAGCTGTAGAGAAACATTCTGATCCCTATCCATTGCTGGGGATCCCAGCTCCTCTGCCTTGCGTAATTCAAAAGGCCTCGTCTTCCTCCTCGTCCAACCCACCTTTAGAGTGTGTGGGTTTAGCACATTGGGGACACACTTGCAGGGCTGCATGGCTTTGGTTTAAATCAAAAAATTAATTAACTAACCACGGTAAATATGACACAAAGCAAGCAAGCAACGAGCTGTCCCACCTCTCTGGGCGGCGCTCTGGCGTAAACAAAGGCGGTAACCAACGTACACACTCCGCCTAGATACATAACATAGGGGGCGCCCCTTACCGGGTAACAGAGGTTTAGCGCGCTCGAATGACCTGACCAATAGCGGAGACAAGGGACTCGTATCCAACCATAAAACTATGTATTTATCCTGATTTGGACATAAATGATTATTAATAATTATGATGTACAGTACTATTATCCAATTGAATGCCTTAATTAATCATCAGATAGGCTGGTATCCATTTCTTCAAAAATGTAGCTGGTCCTGCATTATTGAAAATCTGCAGGACCAAATGTCCTGTGGGACAAAATTGTTTTTTCAAAGACTGCCCTATACATGTGTAAACCTGACACCAATTGACTGGTGGACAGTCACTTCTATATGGACAATCATTGAGGCAACCTAAAGGACTCTGTGTCCCTTATTTAGATAAATTAATGTAACTCTGTGTGTCTACAGTGGCACAGGTTGGTCCAAATAAAGTTGATATTTAATTTGGAAAATTAATTCAACTTCATAAAAACAACAGGGCAAGAGTCTAAGTTGAGTGGAATTGAAATTGAAAAAAGTGAAAAGCCATTCATTTCATTTGGCTAAATGTTATCTGTCAATACAAGGACATCAACTGGTGACAAACTTGTATCTCTTAGCATTGAATGGAATGAAGCGCAATGCAAGGGGTTAAATCAAATTTGAGAGTAGAATGAGAAATGACAAAAGCTGTACATAGAAACTGCATATTATTCATTTGATTGAGATCTGTTTTGTTGTTCAGTTGACAGAAATTTAAACCGCTTAAATCCTTGGACATGACGTGGCATTTACCTGCTCTACTCAAAAATATCAATTTTATAAATATAGAAGTACACTGTAAAAAGTTACCGTATTTAAACAGCACAATGTGCTGTACATTTACAGCACTTTTGCTGTAGTTGATATTATAGCACTATTTGCCGTATAATGACAGCATAATGTACTGTAAATTGGGTCTACAGCAATGTTGCTGTACATTTACAGTACATTCTGCTGTAGATTTCTGCTACTAGGTGGCAGCAATATACCATCTTTGTAGTAATATGCCACCCAACCCTTGCCCGAGTCAAATATAGCCTCACAAACTCAAGACATTGTAAAATAAGAATGGATGAGAGAGACTGAGTGCAGTTATCATAAAGTGTACTGATATTTGCATAAAAGTGTCGAATAATATGAAAACCAGCAAAAGTATAGAATAGACACCACATTAGTGGGAAAATTAAAAGTGCCTGGACTGGGAAAAACGCTGGTATCACGAATAGTTCAACTGTATTGAAGTGGGATTAAACCATTACAATTGTGTAATGTGCATTATCCTTGCTCTAATTGAACTAATGCAGGAAAAGTACTCCCCATGCATGCATATCAAATGATGTAAAAGATGATAACAATAATATGAAACTGCTGATTACCTACAGTAGAAGTTGCTGTACCTTTACAGCACCCAGCCACTGTACATGTACAGCAAAATCTACTGGAACAAAAGTTGCCAGCAACTTTTGCTGTAGATGTACAGTACATGTTGCTGTAAATTTAGAGTAGATTTTGCTGTAAATTTACAGTAGTTGCTGTACATGTACAGCAAGCCAGTTGCTGTACACCTACAGCAAAATCTACTGGAACAAAAGTTGCCAGCAACTTTTGCTGTAGTGTACAGTACTTACTTCTTACAGTGTACACTTTAAGCTGTTTAAACCCCCAAAAAGTCTTAAATAAACATTATGCTAGACATGTCAATATTTCTGCTCCATATGAAATGCTGTGACGGCGTGGTCAGACGTATCTCTACTTCTACCTGTGTCTTACAGTTGTTCCACCCACCATCCTGCCAAACAATGGCACTGGTAATCAGCACTATGACCTTGAACTTGATATTTTGCTAGGTGTGAGCAATGCCTGTTGTTAGCGTGGAACCATTGAACAGGAACCAGAACTGGGACCAGAAAGCATGATAGTAGAACTTCCCATCCTACATTCTGGTTCCTATTCACTGGTTCAAAAGCTACTAGCAGGGATTGCCCAAACCAAACAAAATGTCAAGTTCAAGGTCATAGTTGTAGTTACCAAGACCTTCCTGTGGAACTGTCTTAGGACGAGAGTACATGGAGAGTGTCTGGGCTGTCCACTAGATTTATACCTGTGCACAAAGCAGCAGTATTCACTGGTATACTAGCTCATTCACTCTTTTCAGATACAAATATACTGAGATCTAATTGTAACAAGTGGGAACGGTTTTGCTGCATCTAAGAGTAGTTGTTCACATTTGCATTATTATGGATTCCATAGAAAACATATCTGTTTCCGAGGATGGCTCACACTGTGATTTCAACCAAAATAACCCTCTTAATGGAAATGACACAGAAATGGCTCTGTCGGTCAATATTTGTTGTGTTGTTTTCGTCAGGAAATATCAGTTCTTGGCTAATCGTATTCATATCAGCTGAACGTTTTATTGCTATTTATCTCCCACTAAAGGTACATCTGTATTGCACTATAAAAAAGTCTGTTCATGCCATCGTAATGTTAATATTTGTGATGTGCATAATTGCTTTGCCACTGCTACTCAGTGGTAACATTAGTAAAGTGGATGGGATGAGTTCTTGTCATTCATTCATTCGGCTATGGCTCTCTTCTGGAAGTAGTTTACGATGTTTCTATTGCATCTATATACTGCATTATACCATCTTGCATCATCTCTGTTTTAAACGTGTTAATAATCAAGCAGATTAAATCCCAGAAGACGTTCAGGAATAATCATCAGAACTCGAGAGACGTTAAAACAAGAAGTTTGACTGTCACAATGCTGGCTGTCTGTCTTGTCTTTGTTATTGCTACTCTGCCTAGAGAGGTCCTTCATGTCATGCGTGTTGTATCACAGGTTCTTGACACAGATTTCATCACATATGATAATCCATTTCTCAGAATTACAGGCGTTCTCTATAGAGTAAACCATAGTGTAAACTTCCTGATGTACTGCATGACTGGGTCTATATTTAGGCAAACATTAGTTCGTCTTTTTCAATCATTCATGAAAGTTTGTAAATGGTTAAAAACCTTTCTAATTATCATATCTTTTGGATAACTGCTGTTATATATCTGTATTATATGGCCCTGTATGCTACATAGCGAGAAGAAACCGCGTCAAAGTGGAGTCCAGGTTGCCTTCAGAAGGGAGTCACATAAGGACCTGAGCTCCCCTAGAGAGGGGAGTCATTCTGGAGGCACATACTAGGTTACCATCCCACAAGACGACACTATCTCACTGACAATGTTATCCCGGGCGGTGGCCCACTCTTAGTGAGAACTCTAGGGTTGTCAAATTTACCATCCTGGATAGCCTTCAGTAGCGGCATACTGTTATAAATGTGTGTTATACCTTTTGTCAGCATGGTGTATCAATGTAGCCCTGGTGAGTCTATTTGCCGGGCTTATATTCATACATCATACTGACCCTTTGGAAATTCCAGCTAGAAGATGCTTCCTTGTCACTTAATAGAGTCTGGAAACGAGTTTACTTTTCAGTGTATAGAGAGATAATATGTCAGCGCTGCATTAAAGCTCTTTGACTAAGTTAAATAAACTAGAATAGTATTCCTATACCTTCTTATGCACCAAAAAATATCAAATGTGCTCATTTGTGATCTTAGTGCTGTGTAGTTAAGTTTTGGATTCACAAATTTTTATTGCATTAAAGTTTGCCCAGGTAACATAGAAAGCCTAGACAAAGATTTAATACAGTCTGTATTACAAGCCGAAGAATATTGAACCTACTTGAATGGGGAACTATCTGAAAACCCATTAATCAGTTCCGCCGTGGCTCTAGCAGGCATCCCCCTGTCTTATCCTTCTTTTTTTTTTAAAGTTTTTATTGGGTCAAATAATACATTCAAAATTCGTAGTAAATATGAAATGTATTAATAACCAGTATATTGGCGCATTGCTTTCCCTCCACTGGCACCCCTAATGAATTCAGTATGTACAATTATTTCATAAAATATACAGTATGACGAGCACTTGGAAATCAAGTCACATCTAGTATCTTTGGTTGGTTCCAATCACTTGCAAAGCGAGCAGGAGTTTATATAAACAATGAGATGAGATGAGTGATGAGGTAGTACAAGTGCACAGAGAAATCTTAGATACATTTCACAATCTCCTCTCTTCAGGGGAACCCAGACTGCCCAGGGGAGTCTCTAGAGGTGACTCCCTTGCTGACCTAAGATAGTCACCTGGACAAGTCGCATAGCTCCCCGACTCACACTAGGGAGTCACATAAGGACCCTAGAGAGAGGAGTCATTCTGGAGGCAATCTAGACTCCCTTTTGACGTTGTTTCAACCAGCCTCACCACAAGCCTGTCAAGGCCAGGTCATGTTTCACCTGCTCAGATTAAGGACTTTTGGAAGGCTTGTGCTACAGGCTATATGTTATACAAGATTAGATTCCCTGATTTGGGGGGGGGGGGGTGACTGTAATTAGTTAGTGTAGGTACATAGTAGAATCTACTGTAGATCTATAGTAGAATCTACTTTAGAATCTATCTAGACCTACAGTAAAAGCTAGATTTGCAGTAAATCTTACTGTTTACCTGCAATGAACTGTACACCTACACTACAGTATAATCTATTGTACACTTACATAAATGGCAACCTACATTTAGAGTGTAGGAGTCGTTTATTTAGTCATTTCAGTTAGTTGAGAGCTAGTAAAAAGCCTTAACTATAAATATACTGATCTAAAGAGAAAGTGAAAATAGTGTCTGTAGTTGTATGCAGTCAAGCCTGTAAAACCAAACAATTAAACAACAAAGTAAGTTTGACCCATTTAAACGGATGGACCACACTTGATTATGTCAGTGTACATAAGGCTAGTGAGGCTAAGGCATTAGAAAAAGTTAACAAATTATTTTAGTAGTCTCAATGGGACTCATATCGGAGTTTCGAATCATCTTCCTGAAATCAAGGTGAGGCTTTATTAAAAATCTAAAAATTGCGATTGAACACATCAAAAATGTCATTAAGAATTGTCAATCTTTAAGATAGATAGTTGTTTGGGAATGTAGGACAATATATATAGGAAAAGGCTAGGGGTAACAGGAAAGAAATATCCCCACCATCTGTCCACAGACAGAAGTAGGGCATGGATTATAGCTGTGTATATGGCTCAAACTCCTGACTTATGTTGTTTTAGGATAGAGGAAGGGCAAATCAGAAAGTTCTTAATATGTTTAAACAGGTTTAGTATGTTGAAACGTATATATCTTGGCTCCTTGGAACACTTTTTGATACATTTCTAACCCTAGCGGTTCAGTTTTTATCGCCTCGTGAAGTTTATTGTCCTTTTTTCAGTTGACTCCGTGACCAAAAATCAATGATCATGAACATTATGTTTTAAATACATCACAGCAACTAATACATTTGTTTGCAAGCTGGGCCAACATATATCTTGAAGCATACCAAGAATGGATATCCTCTGAGTAATAGTTTTTGAGATACAGCCCGATGAATTTTGAACATTTATCAGAAATATGAACATTTCAACTACATACTCTCAACTTTACCCTAGTTTCCTCAAAATGGTCCCATTATTGGTTAAATTCACTCTACAGTGTCCTGATCATGTGTACTTTAAGAAATATGAAGCATCATGATATCTGGTTACACCAAATTTGCACAGTATAGGCCTAAAGTACCCCTATTAACCTATTTTACGTCACGGAGTCACCCGGGTGACTCCGTGACGGAAATTATTTCTTGTATAAATGAGCATAAAAATGGTGGATTTTTGCATTAGAACATTAGAGGGAGTGGGTAGGACACAGAAAAACCAGAGATAACTTAAATATATTGAGTATTAACAATTTTATGAAGGTTTAAATTTTCATCAGGGTGGCTGGTGACTCCGTGACGAATATTCCGGGTGACTCCGTGACGGAAAATATGTATCCCAATAGACATATGCTCCTGGAGGCAAGATTATTGGATATTTTTCAAAATTTCTTTTTTCCAGCAGAAGACACAAGAGTAACCTCACAGTCTGGGATACAATAGAGACTGTGTGGATCTTCTTTATTAACTATGTAGAGGTATCAACCTAAAATGACATTTGAATATTTTGCTCACAAAACACACTTAAATGACTGTGGAGAAAAAAATATGGAACATATCTAGTGAAATCCTCGTGAATCAATTGACTATACCATAGACCTAATAGAAAATGATATTAGGAATAAGCTGTTACTGCCTCAGTACACATGGGAGGCATGTAAAACATGTCATTTTTAGCGCTTTTGAGGTTTTTAGGGTTTTTTGGGCCTTTGGAGGGCCAGAAAACAGAAAATATTGGGCCAATACACAAAAAATAGAGATTTCCCGAATTATTAGGATGTTTTTTCACATATACCAAAAATTTGAATAAATTGGTGCAAAACTGGTTATTCTGTAGGGGTATAAGCCTGAAAAGGGCTAGAAATAGCCAAAACAACATAAGTGGGGAGTTTATGCCATATATCAGCTTACAACTGTAAGATTATTAGAGGTGGATATATATGTGTATGTGACCTTGGAGGATGTGATGGTACAGTGAACATCTTTTGTTCTACTTTCACAAACAGATTCATCGGTGATTACATACCCACAACCTGCCTGTACACCTTGGTAAGTAGATGTTGTAGTTTATATCATACTAATACTCATTGCACTCTTGGTAAAGCAAACTTAAGGCTACTTTGACCCTTTGATGTCTTAATCCATCATGCCCTTGGTCGTCATGATGCATGGATGCAGCCCTGGTGAGTAACTCGCTAGTGCTGCATGTAATAGCTTGTGATGTGGTGCTGTAACAGTGACATGACATATCCCACATCTTCTTGAAATCATACCCTATGATTATAATCTGAAAATGTATCTAAAGTATTATATGTTTTCATCCTATTATGGCAGATTATTGACTAGACATTAAGACAACATATGCATGGAAAGGGCATCAGAAGAATTCTCATCTTCAGAGAAGATCAGTGTCATGGAGCCTGATGACGGCATGAAGACCTCTGAAGACCCAGCAGTGATGAAGCATCCCGCCCCTGATGGTATGTAGAGTGGTAAAGATTTAACTCACATTAGTTGGGTTGTCCGAATGACTACCTTAAGATTGTTGATTTAGGTTTTGTCAATATGAAGATTTAAAGCCACAAGTATTTAAAACTTTCAATTTCGTAGGTTGTCACCATGACAACTTTACATGGTCACACACCTTGGCACATGTTGGCACATAGTTGCCACCCAGTGTCAAAGTGATCAACTATTTTTCATCATGAGAAATTAGTGGTGACAGGATGCAGAATTGTCTTCAATATCATTTTTGCCATTACCTTCCCCCACTGGCATGCAATTTATAACACGCTATGGTACTTAAATCAACCAAGAATACACCGAGACTATGAAAGGGGTGCCCTCCTGGGGGGGGGGGGGGCACTGATTAGAGACTACATTTATAGACCATTCTCTATATGACAGCACTGCCACCTACCATAACTTGTTATGACAACCATGGTCGTGAATATGACGAGTTTCAGATCCCTGGGTTTTCAGTGTGGTGTTCAGCACCCAACCTGTTTGCACATTAGAACTAAGCTTGACTCTAAGGAGCTCTTTTGATACATTTCGAAGGCTTACTATGGCTGGGTTCATATAAAACCACATTATCATTGCATCTTTGACATCTAGAACTTGTGAACATTTGATTCAATAAAAAATGTTGTATTCAAACCGAATTTAAAACCTAAGTTTAACATTTACCCTCACATTCACTTCACCACAACTTGCCTATGTTACAGGGGACTGGGGGTGGCTGGTGGTGCTGGGTTTCTGCATCAGTCACTTCATACTGGGTCTGACCCTTATTGCCTTTGGAGTAACCTACCTCATCCTGCATGTTAGACAAGTTCCATGCCTCAGCCACAGCCACCATCTGGATAGGCGGCATTGCTGTAACCTGCACCTTATCTACAGGTGAGCAATAGTAGAGTGAATATTCCACCTAAAAGCCTACACACTGGGTGGTGCTAAGGCCAAAAACTAAAAAGTGTGTTTCAGGTTATATAGTCTGAAATTCTAGGTAGGGTTGGTCGATTTTTTTATTTTTTTATTTTTACGTTGTTCTGAAAAGTACCAAAAGATGCCTTTTAGCTATAATCACATGTCTTATTTTTTGCTAAAAAGGGGTAAAGAAAAAGAAAATGTACCCAAAAATTGACTTACAAACTTCAGTACCGACTCACCGACAGTGCCTTCAACTTGTGGACTATCAAATTGACTCTGAACATGTATAACATTTTTACAGTAACTGTCCCTTGCTCCAGAAGAGCGGTGTCCATGTTTAATAGTCATGTTGATGCATTTCCATCAACCTTAACATCTAAAATTGCATATGTATACATAGATGACATTAATTACTTGTATACATGGTAGTTTGATCCATACTCTTCCTGCCCTTAACAGGTGCCCTGGCAAGTGGCCTGTGTCGGCGATTTGGGTGCCGCTGTGTTTCGATGACAGGGGCGGCTATAGTAGTGATAGGCATCATAGCAACCGGCCAAGCATCCAATATCTACACCATCTATGTCACATATGGCCTCATGAGAGGTAGGAAGGTGACACTGAACTTTCAACTAACCACAGAAAGGCTACAATTAGATAACACATTATGCCATTTATCATCTAGATGTAGTGAGCAATGTACCAGTACATTCAAGTATAATGCCTACTATAATTATGGGGTTCACTGAAAAAGTGAACTTGTCTCCAGACTCGTCAAAGTGACTATCATAAAATAAAGGAGGCATTTGCATTATCTATGACTTCTGTGGCTAATGGCGCCTCTGCCCTGATATCCCCTCCTCTTCTACTGTTTCTCATCAAGGAATATGGCTTCTCTGGCATGTTTCTTATCATGGGAGGTGTGTGCCTACATCTATTTGTTGGTGCGGCTCTCTATCGGCCTCTCAATCGGCCTCAAGTGAAGAACTCAGAGGGATACAGCAAAAGAATCAATGAGTACCTTTGTGGTACACAGAGGACAAAGCCTAACAAGAATAAGGATAATGACGCTGATATCAAAGTCAATAAGCAACATGATATCAATGAGAAAACAATGAAGGAAAGGTATTCAGTACTATTCAAAAACTGTACCTTCATTGCATTTGCCATTGTGTGTATGTCCATGATCACGGCGTACAACACAATAACAAGTGTGCTTCCAGCCATTGCTGTTGACAACGCCGTAGATGAAAGAAGAGCTGCGTATCTTCTGTCTATAAGGTAGGGATTTTTTCATATTGGCCCATGGCCTTTTTTAAATTGTAAAATGCAGGTGATTAGGCTGGGGCTTGGGCGTGAAAAGCAAGTAAGCAGGCAGTTAGGCAGCTCATAATCAGTTCAGTGTCATTTCACTCCACATTATAACTGATGCACTGTGCTAATCTCACACATAATCTCACAGTTTCTCTTGCACAATAAGAAAAAATCATTGCAGTGGTATCTCTGGAGTGACTGGCTCATTGGCGTTGGGCCACTTGCTTGACGTGGCGGCTTTACGTCGGTTCCGGGAGCACATCTATGCTGGGTGGTGTGTAGTTCTGGGTGTAGGGGTCCTGCTGCTAGGGGTGGTTAACACCTACCCGGCCTACATCACACTGAGTGTGCTCAATGGAACTGCTCTTGGTCTGGTAAGGATCACTCAACCTCATCTGTCTATTTAAGAAGACAGGAATCTTTGATGTTTTGAAAGGATAACTTAGCCTCATTGAGACCAGACCTTTATCAATCAACATGTGGGCATGCTTTTGCTTTTTCGGGGGGGGGGCTTTAAAAATAGAATTGGCAGTAGTTTCAGCATAATGTGTAAAGTAACACACATATGAGCATGGCAGTGGTTTCATACCTGTGTAGGGACTAGGGTTACTAATATAACATCATGGCGGGTTCTTTTGGGAGTTGTGTTGCGAGCTCTGTCCGAACCCTTCAGCCCGGTGGCAGGTGGCATCACGTGCCACGGGCTTGGGGTATAGATAGAGGTCGCAATAGGCTTCCGGTCTATGTGTGCGCACACAGACTGGTCACCTATGTAAGCCGACGCTCAGGAGTACATGAACTCCCCTAGCTAAACTATAAACAGCTGCAAAGCCTACTGACCAATTCCGAACTCTATAGGGAGTTCGCCTTTTAGCTTGCCTGTCTAGGTTCCATCTAATAAACGGCCTCATGCAACCTGTACACTTTAATCAAACTGTTGAAGACCTCGTTCTTTCCTTAGTAATTTAACAATATTAAGATAACGAAGTCGCGTCTGTTACACCTGCAAACAATTATACATTGTCTCTTTCCCCAAATCTGATGCATCATAATATCCTAAATATCCATAATAATACGCTTTGTTCCCACTGCAGCTGCTGCCACAGCGCATCACCATTATTGGTGACATTGTGGGTAAGACAAGTGACATGGAGGGCTTTGGTGTGGTGACCTTCATGAGCACCTTTGGTGCCTTCACTGCTCAGGCCATAGCAGGTAATTACCATTTCCTAATTATTGAATGACCCTTTAAAGATGTTTATTAACTGCAGAGGCTCCAACAGCATTAGATATTGATTTATAGTTGGAGTATTAATTAACATAATTCAAAGCCTAATTCGTCCAACAGTGAAGAGGAAAATGATGGATAGACAGAGGGAGGAATTGAAGAATACTTAAAAGGCACATACTTTATTGCTCGCTCCTTGAATCAGCGCCTATCTAGAGTCAGTGCCGGATGATAGAATGATACAAAACATTGATTTTAAAAAATGAATTAAATCAAATACAGAATGTAAAGTATACACCCTGTTGGAAGCAGGTCCACAAAATGCTTTGTTTATTGTCTACTTAAAATACATTATTTGTCCTATTGAAGTTAGAATTGTTCGATATTATTCAACTTGTGCTTTGTGTGTACTTTAAAGTCCTATAAAGGACTTCAGCGGACGTTACAACATAGTTTATCTCCTGGCTGGGAGCTTCGTTATCACAGCTGCCCTGGTGTTTGAGGCAGCTGTCATCAGACATGAATGGGTACAGAGGAGACAACAAACCCATACAGACAGTGGAATGGTGTCTAATACATAATACAAGAATATGTAGAGATATTGACAAAGAAATACCTAGTGTATTTTCCCTGGGCCACAAAATAAAAGTGTCACCCTTTGCAATAATTGATTATGCATGTTCAACTACCTGTATGGCATCCATGGCACCATAGTCTCAATATACTTAGTGTTTAACATAAAATAATCTTATGTCAATACTCCCTCTTAGACCAATTTTATTTTGAATAGGTGTATTCCAACTGAGCCATAGACCCCATAAGCAATTAAGGCATAGATCCATAAAAGCTAGAGTTAGCAGTGCTAAAAGCATATGTAATTAGGTCTGCGTTAGATGAGCTACACCATGGTTGCTACAGGTCCTTTATAAGGTACTGGTAGGGGGGGGGGGAGAGGAGTCCAAAATCTTTGCAGGCTACCCCTTTGAGTTATAGTAATGTGCAGGCTTTTTCATTAAAGAGGGGCCCAAATGTTTTGGCCCCCCCTTCAAAGGGTCCGAATTCCCTAATGTCTAGCCAATGATAAACCAATAAATTCCATATATATATACAAGTAATTATGGACTTCTATCTTACTTATTTCTGACAATCTCACATTCAAATTAAGTCAAGGTGAAGGCAGTAGCCGGATGTACAGGTACACATGTTAAATGATATTACATGATATTTATGGCAGTTTTCTGATATGAATTCACAAACAACCCTTCACTATAAGTACACCAAAACACATGTAGGCTTATATGAAGCTACTCACTACAGAGGCCTTAGGGTGATTATGCCCAAATAAGGTCATCAGAGTCATGAAGTAAGGTCATCATTTTCAGGACAAAGTCTTGCCACTAGGTGGACCTATTATACAACAATGTAATACATAGCCCCTGCTCCAGGTATCAGTCTTATAGTTATACAATTCAACGATGCAGAGCACTGTGCTATAGTGAAGACCAGAGAATTTGGTGAAGCTGTCAGATGGAAACTTAATCTATAAAACAGCAGGTTGTCATTAGGTGAGTATGACTGTAAACCTCCTAGTGGGGACTTTGGGTAGCACCCCTAAATCTCCTGGGTGAGCTTTATCACCTCCTGTTTTGTCTGAAAGTGGGATTGTCAGAATAGGGTGAGTTTCCCCTAAACATTCAGATGGATTGTTTAAATGGTGTGAGGTGATGGTATCTGATGTTAATGAGCTAATCTTATCCTGTAATTAAGAGCTACTACCTCCCTGTAGGTCGTTTCGCCAAATTCCCCGGTCTCGACTATAATGATATAAAATTGCTATACCTTTTAGTAACTATGATCACACTGTCCCTATTTCTCTTTTCTTGAAACACAGAAAGTTAAAATGTAAAGTGTAGCACCTGATTATCATGCAGGATAAATAAACATAAGCATAATATGCTAGGATAAATAAACAATCTAAAAAAATGCAAATCTTCATTATCACAAAGCAAGAATACTATGTACATGAAGTTTTTAAAGGATAAGGCATCTATATTCATTCATTACCAAGTCAGCAATATATTTGGATTTGATTTTGTGGTAAAATATTAATGACTCCTTGTCAATGGCAGATGCATATTCAGACTTTTCAAAGGGTGTCCAATGAGTCTCGGTCTGTTTCCTTTCAAGCACCAGCACAAAATATCAGTTTGACTCTTTTGATCAACTCGTGATATTTATGACAACAAAGCTGTCTATGTGATGCTGGCTATGTCGCTAAAAGCATTCACTTACCAAATTCAAGCACTTTGGTGAGTCTGATAAAACTGGACTTTAAGGTTCATCTCTTTCATCCTCCAAGAGTCAAGCTTTCCCAGACTCTGAGAAGAGGGTCCAGTATTGCCATACTCTTGAGCCATTTTGTGTGAGCCAAGGCATTTTGTGTGAGTCAAGTGCTTGATGTTGGTAGGCTAGTGCTTCTGATGACAAGGCGAGCGTCAGGCTGAAGCTCATATTCTTCTGTGTTCAGGGGTTCAGCACATACTGGAGGTGTCCCACAGCATTCACCTGACTGGTATAGATTACCTGAAAAGTCAATACTACATAAGCTTCTGTCAAAAGATGCATTTAAGCAGAACTGAACATTGTTACCACTTCTATCTTTATTGTTCTCAGCGCAATGTACACCAAATCAATATGGATTTTACCTATTCACTTGTTGATAGTATGCTACCAATATGTTTTGAACAGACCAAACCTCCGGACTTAAAACGTAAAAACTGATACACAATTTCACGAGTATAGTTTCTCACTGAGGGTTATTAAATTTTCACTTGGTGAAATAACCCTCAGTGGGGGATTTCTACGAGTGCTTCTTTGTGTTTAGTTCATGTCATTGTCAAGAATAATTGTCAGACTTACAATTACTTGATCTGAAAATGCTTTTTTCTAATGATTAGATGGTCAATTATGATGATTTGACAGACGGTGAAACATGGGCGAGGGTTATTTCATGGGGGTGAAATATTGATTCTTTGGTTAAATAAATAGCACTGCCATATTCACTATGGGATAGGATATGACACACATAATGGTAAACTCTACCTGCCCTTCAGTGAACAGGGCATATTCCCAGCAGTGACCAGACTAGGATCGTCCAGATGAGAGATCCTGCAGGAGTGATGAACGTCCCTCCAGACCCTGGTCCAAATATGGGATTTATACCATCAAACTCTGTTCCTGGTTTATAAGACACAAAAGTGTTGTTCAAATAATTATCATAGATCTGCACATATAAGTCATACCCCTAACTTGAAAGAATCATATATAAGAGGCAAAGGAGGTCTGGAAATGCTAATTTAGTACTGTACTATACAAACAAAAACCCTATATGAACATCACCCCACCTATCCTATCAGCAGCACTGGGGTTCTGACTCTCCTGCATGCTGTGGCTTCTATGCAAGAATTTATGGTAATTCAAATTCACAGGCACTTCAATGATAACGGTTTTAATGAACTTCACTTTACTTGTTTTTTTATATGACCACCAAAGAACAGTTTAAAATACTGCTAAATAATGAATAAATAATACTGCCATTATGCACATATTGTGGCACTTACCTGTCTCTATGCAAACTGCACCATAAGCCTCAGATGGTCCATGTCCTTTTTCCGACTCGTAGATCCCATCTGTGAAGCACACCCCTTCAGGTTGTAAAATCCAGAATTCACCAGATGCTACAAGCCAACTCTGACCTCCTGGCTGAAAGTACAGTAAATGACAATATAGTTAAAAAGGACTTACATGGCACTGGTATGAAATGACAATATAGTTAAAAAGGACTTACATGGCACTGGTATGCATGTTTACTACAAAAAAAACACAAGTAAACAGAATAGCTTAGGATGCTTTACACATGTATAGGTCATTCATTAAAAAAAACTGCTTTCTCATCCCTCCAAACAGAACGCAAGAATGACACAAGCTAGTAACGTGTGTATTTCTTGGAAAAAGCAGAAGCTGTACATACACAAGACAGACACAGGAGGCTCTTTAGATTAATAGACATATTCAATGGTGATGTGAAATCCCTGAATTTCACTTGTGCAAATAACATGAAAGAACGATGATGTGTATATCTACAAGTGTATGAGTGTATGAAATTTGTTAGAAACACCATATATAGCTACCTTATGAAATACAGGTCTTCCATCACATATCAAGTTTATTCTTGTATAGTTGCCATCAACTGAAGGAGATGTACGAGATGGCACCTCAATCTGATATGTCTTGCACACTTTCAGTAGATCTAGGTCAGGAGTAGTCTCTACAGCACCTAGACACAATGTGGAGAAAAAGCAGAATCAGACCAAAATCACAGCCACTTCAGAAGTGAAGTAGGGAAGTAGGTGAGTAGAGATGTGGATGAGTCAAAGGGTAGTTTAGTAGGGGAGTGGGTGAGTGGGTGAAAAGGGGAGTGGGTACGAAGAGGAGTGGGTGAGTAGGTGATTAGGGGAGTAGGGGAGTAGGGGAGTAGGTGAGAAAAGGAGTGGGTGAGTAGGGGAGTAGGTGAGTAGGGGAGTAGGTGAGTGGGTGAGAAGAGGAGTGGGTGAGTAAGGGAGTGGGTGAGTAGGGGAGTAGGGGAGTGGGTGAGAAGAGGAGTGGCTGAGTAGGTGAGTTGGTGATCAGGAGTGACTAGGTAAGGGAGTGAGTGAGCAGGGGGTTAGGGGAGTAGGAGAGTGGATGGGTCGAGGGATGGGGGAGTAGGGCATAGGGTGAGAGTCCACCCTTTCTCGTGGCACTTACCCATCATGACACACACTGCCCCATAAGCCTCAGATGGTCCATGTCCTCTTTCCGACTCGTAGATCCCATCTGTGAAGCACACCCCTCCAGGTTGTAGAATCCAGAAGTCACCAGATGCTACCAACCAAATCCGACCGTCTGGCTGAAAAGTACAGTAAATAACAGTAGGGAGAGCTTATTCAGCACGATTAGCCACACAATACCTGTAACCAACCTAAAAGATATTATTGATCATGAGGAACAAGAATCTGGCATTAGTTTTTGATTTTCAAATGCCTAACCCCCTCTACACTACCTCTGAAATTCAGTTCAATTTTGATTGATATTTCCGTCCTGTAGGTACTTTTCTTGATACAAGATCACTTTCAGGAGGAGTATGAAACTATACCACACTGAATTGAGCTATCTTGAAAGTTAAAAACAATCCAAGCCAGGGGCCAAAAAGACACATTTCTCAACTTTTTAAACACAAAAATTGATAATTGATCTAAAATCCTTCTCTAGTCTTGAGATTCTTCTTCCTAGGCAGGGCCTAAACCTGAACCAACAATAGTAACCGATAAATACAATATCCTCAGTTTGTAATCCATCTGGTAAAATGATGAAGAATAATTAATAGTGTGTTTTGAGCCATTGAGTTCTATTTTTGTGCATTTCTAAAAGGGTCAAAAGCAATAAGCACCAAAATGATTGAACCTTGTTGAGATGTGACAAGATATATGAGATGAGAATTTGCAATGCAGGAAGCCTCTATTGCTCCTACAGCCCCCTCCCGCTGCATACTCCCCCAAAATCTATTCTTCAGGTTTTTATTCAGGAAAATTCCAGAATCATTTAAAATATTTTTCTGTGGATGAAGTACTCATTCACACACTTAAAAAGAACCTATTGTGTAATATGGGCTGATGGCTACAATATGAATATAACCTGTGAGGAAATTCTTAAGCTCCCTTCCAAATAATAATAGTGTTACATAGGACTTATGAGAAACATTATATATATATCTACCTTATGAAATACAGGTCTTCCATCACATGTTATATTTATTCTTGTATAGTTGCCATCAACTGAAGGAGATGTACGAGATGGCACCTCAATTTGATATGTCCTGCACACTTTCAGTAGATCTAGGTCAGGAGTAGTCTCTACAGCACCTAGACACAATGTGGAGAAAAAGCAGAATCAGACCAAAATCACAGCCACTTCAGAAGTGAAGTAGGGAAGTAGGTGAATAGAGATGTTGATGAGTTAAAGGGTAGTTTAGTAGGGGAGTGGGTGAGAGATTGAGAAGGGGAATGGGTGAGAAGAGGAGTGGGGAGTGGGTAAGTAAGGGAGTGGGGGAGTGGATGAGTGGGTGAGGGGATTGGCTGAGAAGAGGAGTGGGGAGTAGGAGAGCGGGTGAGAATGGGAGTGGGTGAGTAGAGAAGTGGATGATGAGTCGAGGGTTAACAATTGGTTGAGTAGGGGAGTGGGTGAGAGTCTTCTTGTCACTTACCTGTTCTTACACAAACTGCACCATAAGCCTCAGACGGCCCGTATCCTTTTTTTGAACCATAGATCCCATCTGTGACGCACACACCCTCGGGTTGTAGAATCCAGAAGTCACCAGATGCTGCCAACCAAATCCGACCGTCTGGCTGAAAAAGTCAGTAAATAACAGTAGGGGGAAGGCTTATTCAGCCAAACAAGCCACACCATGCCTGCAAACAACATAAGAGATGTTATTGATCATGAGGAACAAGAATCTGGCATTAGTTTTTGATTTTCAGATGCCTAACCCCCTCTACACTCCCTCTGAAATTCAGTGCAATTTTGATTAGCTACTTCATGTCTAGGTCACTCATAGAGAACACAAGTGTTTTTTTATGATTAAAGGGCTGTGTAATGTGTATGGAACTTGTGAGAAACATTATATATATATATATATACCTTATAAAATACAGGTCTTTCATCACATGTTATGTTTATTCTTGTGTAGTTGCCATCAATTGAAGGAATTGCAAGGGATGCCGCCCGAATCTGATATGTACTGCACACTTTCAGTAGGTCAGGAATAGTCGCCACAGCACCTAGAAACAATGTGTGAGTAAAATCACAGCCACTTCAGAACGAGCACTACCAAACTGAAAATGAACTGAAAAGGTTTTTGCGCGTTTTTTGTCTGTCAACAATGATATTTCAGCTGTCAAGGGTCAGGTTCAAAATAAAAGTTGCAGTTAAGTTTGATTTTGTCTCATGTTGAGAAAAACAATTGGTGTCAACATAGATTTCTTCGCTGTACACTATCTTATAGAAACCATTTTGTGGCAGTTAACATTTAGCATTAGTTATAGTATTTAACATTAGTTATATAAGTAGTTATGCAGGGAGTGTGTAATATAAGTAGAGAGGACTGGGAGAGTCGTGTAGAAGGGGTATAGAAGAGTAGGTGCATGGGTAGGTAGGGAATTGGATGAGTAGGGGTGTGTAAAAGTCGAGGGGTGGGTGAGTAGGGTAGTAGGTTGGTGGATGAGTAGGGGAGTAAAGGGAGTGGGTGAGTAGGGGGTACATGGGGTATAGAAGAGTAAGTGAATGAGGGGGGATAGGGAAGTAGGTGAGTAGGGATAGCCATGTTAAGTTTTTATGTCGTGGGGCCCACCTAATCACCCTTTTTTTTCTATCTCTATTTCTTCTAAACTTCAGATATATTGTATGAGACCCACGTTTTACAGTACCAAATGTTACCCACGTGTTTACAGTCCAGTGTTACTGGTTTACACAAGGTGGCAGCACTGTATCATTAAGTATGTACCCTTTGCATATTCAGTATTTACAATTTGCAAATATTGCAGCACGGGCCGAGAGGTCATTTTCTTTTTTGTCACTTACCTGTCCTGACACAAACTGCACCATAAGCCTCAGACGGCCCATGTCCTTTTTCTAACTCGTAGATCCCATCTGTGATGCACACACCGTCGGGTTGTAGAATCCAGAGGTCACCAGATGCTACCAACCAACTGGGACCAGGTGCTGGCTGAAAAGCGCAGTTAATCTGAGGAGTAACAGTGGTGTAGGAAAAGGGTGGCCCGTTTGGGGGTCAGAGGGTTCCCTACTTAAGCAATACAATAGAAAAGAAGCCAAATAACACATATTCATAACCAAAAAAGGTGTGAACTGAGCAAACGCAAGAAAGGAAGGTAAATTTCATAATAGTAGTCATATATAGTCTTATATTTTTATTGCTCAGATTCTTGAAACCCTTGTGAATTAACATTGACTTGTGCGAAATATATTTCTACCTTATGAAATACAGGTCTTCCGTCACAGGTCAGGTTTATTCTTGTGTAGTTGCCACAAATTGTAGGACGGCGTGGCACATGTATCTGATATGTAGTGCACACCTCCAATATGTCAGGAATAGTCTCCACAGCACCTAAACACAATGCGGGGAAAGAAAGTAAAATCAGACCAAAATCATGGCCACTTCAGTCTCTTATGAGAGGTCACTATTACTATTTACCAGTTGAATTTGGTTCAGTATTAGGGAGTGGTTAGTTTTTAACAATACGGAGGTTAAGTTGATTTTCGCTTGAGCAGGTCGAAATTCTTTTTGCTCCCCCGTCCCTCCAGGCGGCCAACCCCTTTAGGCTATGGTAGAGCACTGGCTTTTTGACTAAACGCAGGGAAATTCTTTTGGTCCCCATTTCAAGAGGGTCCTATTTTTTTATCCCCTCCCCAAATCCATCAACCGCCCTATTAAAAAACATAATTCACATCTCAGCCGTGATACAATAGACACAACTAATGCAATAGATGCTGTGTAAACAATATAGCCCAATAAATGATTGCATGTAGGATTATTTCTCTAAAACTATGCCATCATATTTATTTGCAAGTGTATTGTTATCCCCTCTTACAAGCCTAAGGTCTGATATCATTTAGTATTCAAAAATTTAATTCATAGAGTCAGTCCATATAGAACAGAAGATAGTCTTACCTGCTGGTAATGAAGCTATACCCACAGTGAGTAGGCACAATGTCATCGGTAAAACCTCCATCTTGCAAATTTATATCCAATATGACGCCAATGTTTCTGTTCCAGTCAACCAATCAAATCTAAACAGTGCCTCTTGTTTGGTGCCTTTGTAGACCACTTTTGAAATTAGGTAAAAAGATAAGATTCAAGAAAATACTGTCAGTTTTAGATCAAACCATGTAATCTTAAAGGCCCTGGCATTGGTATCTCAATCTAAGTTTAATCTCCCACTAAATTAATTTACTGATAATGTGGATCACTGATTAGTTAACTTCATCAAACACCTTAAGACACTTCCTGACATTATTTCCCCCCATTCCCCTAGCATAAGGGAGTGCTAGGGGAATGGTGGATTTTCACATGGAGCACGTGAGATTTTACTGCTCCCAGTAAAGGGGTCACATTTTTTACAACCCCCCCCCCCAAAGGGTCGAAAAGGATGTGTGCGAGCACTTTTTTCTGGCCCCCGCCCCCCAAATATTTGCTGTAAAAGCCTGTTCTCCACATTATCAAAATCAGGTGGCCTTAGTGTAGCAGACTGGATTACTTTTGGCTAATCAATTGGGGGGGGGGGGGGGTGGAAGAAAAATTGCCATTTTGGGAAAATCCACCAAGCCCATCCAGATAGTGATAAATTACTCTGCCCTCATGACCTTCCTTTCCCTCTCTCCCTCCTATTACTAATATAAACAGCACTGTATATATATATATATATATATATATATATATATATATATATATATATATATATATAGGCAAGTTTCGTATAAAAGTAAAGGTGCTTTACTACTTACACAAGTTGTTGTCTGACACTTATAGATCAGGTGTGATTAGCTTTCTCACCCTGAATAGCAGTCAGTGAATACTAGCTCACCTTGATTAATGGAGGAAATGATTCACACCTCAGGTATATCCTATCCCATGTAAGTATGAAGTCATCATGAAGTAGCGTCTGCTTCTAGTAAGGGTGTTTAACTGGGACCTCAAGATCTGCCCTATATACATTATTTACACATACACAAACATAATACGCTATGGAAATAACAAGTGACTGAGGGCAGCCAGTAAAGGACCTACTTTAGGTCCATGGTGGTGGCCATAGTAAAGGAGGAGAAGGGCACTAAATGCAGTAATTCAGAACATTGCACCCACTATATCTGGGGTCATAGTCTGTAATAGCAGACAATCTGTAAATAAGGGGACAAGATGGCAGGCAACACAGGGGAGCAGGTAAAACTGTGGTGCCAGGGGCACTGTCTTACCAGGTCTCTACGCTTGGATGGCCACCATCACAAGGTTTTTATGACTCAACTATAAACCCCTGTAGTAGGAAAAGGATACTTTTCGCAAAACACATTAGTTGTCGATGGCTGCTTATAAATAAGAGTAATGTTCTGATATTTAATCTCGATTTATTTTCAGAAAATGTCTAGGCAACTTCCCTGAGAAGTACTGTTCCATTTGTACTGTTCAGCGTTTACATTTTTTTTTTCAATTTTAACAATCAGATAAAAGATAAATTAAATACCTTATATGGGGATTATAATTATGTTGATATTATAACGGTTTAACTATCAAGTGTACTACTACTATTACTCCTGCGGTGGTCTGCTACTCAGACGCTGCAGTTGGTTCCTGGTCTCCCACCTAGGGGTCACCTGGGTGGTACTTCCCACAATCCACCACAGTGACCCAGTTAGCATTCAAATACTGGGACCAGGTACAGCCATTTTTTTCAAGTTTAGATTTAGATTTGATTTTTTCTTTGATATTTCTAGACAATATTTAATAGTCTAGCTTTAGAGCTAAGGGCTTACACATATATGTCATTTTGCCATATGACACCATATACCATCATTTTAAATTGGGCTATTATGGCATAACATATCTTGGTCATGTGCACATACATAGACTTTGGTGCTTGCCTCTATACAATGCTACTCGTATATATACCAGGGTTCGGCCAATTCACCAAAACAATCTAAAAGATATATTTTCTCTGCATTTTGCAACACAGAAAAAAAATTTGCCAACATTTTGTAATCAAAACCTTAGACAAAAAAAAAAGTGATTCGTTGATAATAATGACAGTTTGGGATTAATTCAAATATTTTCTTGTCAACCGAGATACCCATGATAGCTCAGAGCATACTTTTTTAAAGCAGAGAAAAACGGATGAAATGTGTAGAATGCCATAGTGAGGCTTTTAAAGGGTCAATGAAATATGTGTATATCCTGGGATATATCTTTAAGTAGAAATACTGTCTCCCTATCGGCTAGTGATATGGGGGTGGATGGCTAAATTCGACACGGCGACATGGCCATTTCTTAAAATCGACATGCGACATGGAGCTTAGTGACATGAGGAAAAAAATAAGTGACATGACATGTGTTTCTTAAAGTCGACATGCGACAGGACAGGTTCTTATAGGCGACATGGGACATGGGGATTTAAGTGACAGGCGACATGGCCATTTCTTAAAATCGACATGCGACATGGGGACCCCCCCATCCATACCCCCAGTGATGGATGCAGTATAGTGCTGGTGGTTCTGTACTTAAATTCACGACCATTGCTAAAAACAAAATAAAACGAAAGGTTAGTTGTCATAGTGGTTTTACCCAGACAGAGAAATCTTTTACTACTACCAGAGGCTTATGGCCTCTGGCGGGTCGCCTCCCAACCCACCCTTGTCTGCCTGCGTGGGGCGTGACCTGACCTACATGAGCTGACCTACATAGGCCGCGTGACCTGACTTTGACTATGTCCAAATAAGGCAGACTGCCTGTGTTCAGAATAGTCTCCCGTTGTGCGTTTCCCCATGAGTAGGGCCTACCGACTGGGCAAAGATTCATTGAATACGTAGTGGAATAATACCTATCCCACTAGGTCAGACTACCTCCACTCAGGCCGCTACCTATAGGTGAAGGCCCACCTTGTGTATCATTCTACTACAGTGAAGTAAGTTTGTTTTTATACGACTCAATCTGTAATTAGCATTAGATAGCAATTAAGCCATGATACCCTGTGTTGTTAAGCTATAAATAGACAACTGTCTATATAGATACTGGTATTGTATGGTGGGTTCCCATATACCCCATACCAAACCGAGGAGCCTCCAGCTTCATAAGCCAGACTAGTACAGGCAACACAGCTCATTCATAGGCATAACCTCAAACAAATTGCAACATAAAATTTCATACCACAATGCATTTCTTTGAAGTCCATGGAATGACATACGGAAAGTTCTTATCTTAATAATGAGGGGAAATGGGCTTAATGAGCATAAGCTCATTAGCTTTTTATTCAGACAGTCCATATATATGGAGTGTGTGATAATCTCAGTTTAGCTGAATATTTTTGGCCAATTTCGAAAGCTAACATACTCATCTATTTAAAGGTTATAACCTTGTCTTGAGAATTGATGAATTTCATGAATTCAATATGTTTCTAATTAGCATAATGACAATTAAAGTCGGAAAATAAATACTTTCTTAGATGGATGTAATGACCATTCAAATATGCTCAGTTCAAATTTATTTCAAATGTCAGCAGGCAAGCAGAAAGGATAGTCCCAGTGGGATCACATTTGATATGTAAACTATATTTGAACTGACCAAATTTAAATGGTCATTACATCCATTTAAAAAGGTTTTTATTTTCTGACTTTAATTGGTATTATGCTAATCAAAAAAATATTGAATTCATGAATTCTCAAGACAAGGTTTTGACATATCAATAGGAAAGTATGTTAGCCTTTGAAATTGGCCAAAAATATTCAGCTCAACTAAGGTTATCCCACACTCCATATATATAGACTGTCTGAATAAGGCACTAATGAACTTATGCTAATTAAGCATATTTCCCCTCATTATTAAGATGAGATCTTTTAGTATGTCATTCCAAGGACTTCAAAGAAATGCATTGAGGTATAGAATTTCACGTTGCAATTAGTTTGAGGTCAAACTGTATATTGCCTGTACTAGACGCCCAGAGGTTTGGTATGGGGCGTGTGGGCCCAGGTAGAAAAAAATCATGATAATTATCATGATTTATCATGTTGAAAAAAACATAGTTATTTCGCAGAAATCATGATTTTTAAAACATGATATATCATGATAAATAGCATGATTTATCATGATTAGTGTCATAATAAACCATGATATTAGATGATTTGCAATAGGAAATGCATTATGATACATCATGATTTATAATGATTTAATCATGATTTATTATACTTTATCATAATATATATCATAATTTAATCATGATATGTATCATGATAAATCATGTTTGAGAAATCATGATTCCCGTGAAAAAACTATGATTAATTTAAAAATGATATTTATCATAATTAATTATGCTTTATCATGATATATATCATGATTTTGATCATAATAATTATCATGATTTATCATGTTTTAAAAATCATGATTTCCGTGAAAAAACTATGATTAATTCAGCATGATATTTATTATGACTTATCATGATAAATTATGCTTTGTCATGATTTTGATCATGATGATTATCATGATTTATCATCACTGTGTAAGAATTGATATTTAAGTATACATTAAATGTCATTTTTATTACTTAAATGCCACATTTAAGTAAATTTAAGGTGAAACTTAAATGTCTACGTAGGTAGGCAATATTTTTATTGTGGGGGGTGGGGGTCAATAGCGGGTATTCATCCATTACTTTCATCATTTATTGGCAGCCTCCAGGGGGGCTGGGGACCGGCACCCGCCCTCTGGCGGCCGAGGGGCGCCTCCAGGGGAGCTGGGGACCGGCACCCGCCCTCTGGCGGCTGAGGCGCGCCTCCAGGGAGCTGGGGACCGGCACCCACCCTCTGGCGGCCGAGGGGCGCCTCCAGGGGAGCTGGGGACCGGCATCCGCCCTCTGGCGGCAGGGGGCGCCTCCAGGGGGTGTGGGGGCCGCCCCTGCCCCTGCCCCACATGGACACGGCTGCTGAGTGTGAAAGCTGCCCAGGGGGCCGTCCTTGAAGGCCGGGGCCGCCCCTGAAGGCAAGGGGAGCCACCTAGGAGACAGGGACGGTCTCTAGAGGGCAGGGCCGGTCTCTGGAATGTAGGGCCGGTCTCTGGAAGGTAGTGCCGGTCTCTGGAAGGTAGGGCCGGTCTCTGGAAGGCAGGGCCGGTCTCTGGAAGACAGGGCCAGTCTCTGGAAGGTAGGGCCGGTCTCTGGAAGGAAGGGCCCATCTTGGGAAGGCAGGGCTGGCTCCTGCTGTAAATAAGTCCTGTGGGAAATAGAAAAAAAAAATGTTTTGTTTATCATACACACACTGAGAGGGAGAATTAATTAAAATGTATACTATTAGAATGTACCTAAAAAACATGCATTATCATGACATAATCATCATTATGGTAGTGTACCTCCTTCCTTGTCTGTGTCCAACTGTAGACTGATTCAAACTGCCCACTCAGTCCTGCTGCTGCGTTCCTATTGGCTGTATTTATAATGTAGATACATGTGTGTTGCCACAGCTTGCACATGTTGACAGTGAGACTGGCTTCATAGTGGCAGGGCTATTGTCTTAGGGGTGCATTGTTGTATGGTTGCCCTATGACAATGGGCGCCATGGTGGCGTGTTCACAGCTTCCTCCAGACAGGCTTGTCACCACAAGGTGTAGGTGGAGGGTGGGGGGGGGGAACTAAAATAATAAATGTCCTTATTATTATAAATGAGTTGTCAAGGATAATATTATCTAGTTCTATACATTGTTGGCATTATTGACATATTTTTCTATACTCCTTTTGATAATAATAAGTAATTCTATGAGAGGCCTTTGAAATAATGTATAATACCGGGGCCAGGGTCCCCTTACTCCCCTGGTTAGTAACATGGGTTGTTCTCCTCCAGGAGCCGTTAAAATAATGTATGTTACCGGGGTTAGGGTCCCCTCACCCCCCTACTTAGTATCACGGGTTGTAGCCCTCCAGAAACCCGCAAACCAGTGTATAATAACAGTATTAGGGTCCCCTTACTCCCCTTGTAAGTATCACGGGTTGTAGCCCTCCAGAAACCCTCAAAACAGTGTATAATAACGGGGTTAGGGTCCCCTAACTCCCCTGGTAAGTATCACGGGTTGTAGCCCTCTAGAAACCCGCAAAACAGTGTATGATAACAGTATTAGGGTCCCCTTACTCCCCTTGTAAGTATCACGGGTTGTAGCCCTCCAGAAACCCTCAAAACAGTGTATAATAACGGGATTAGGGTCCCCTAACTCCCCTGGTAAGTATCACTGGTTGTAGCCCTCCAGAAACCCGCAAAAACAGTGTATAATAACGGTATTAGGGTCCCCTTACTCCCCTGGTAAGTATCACGGGTTATAGCCCTCCAGAAACCTTCAAAACAGTGTATAATAACGGTATTAGTGTCCCCTTACTCCCCTGATAATTATCACGTGTTGTACCCCTCCAGAAACCCGGAAAACAGTGTATAATAACGGTATAAGGGTCCCCTCACTCCCCTGATGGATAATGGATAAATTCAGAATAAGTCATTTTTCCCCCAATGACTATCACCTATAAGAAGGTAAAGTTAATTGTATTCCATCAAGATATATCATGGTATATTAAAACATGGTATATCTTGGTTTCCCCTCCCAGAAGGTGAGGTCTATTATGATTTCCCCTCCTAGGAGGTGAGATTGTAATAAGTATAATTTATCATGATTAATCATGGTAGGAGAAAACATGCTTTATCACGATTTCCCCTCTCAGGAGGTAAGATCATGATAAAGTATAATTAATCATGATTAATCATGGTAGGAGAAAACATGATTTATCATGATTTCCCTCCCAGGAGGTAATATCATGATAAAGTATGATAAATCATGGTAGGAGAAAACCATGATTAATCATGATTTCCCCTTCTAGGAGGTGAGATTGTAGTAATGAAGCTATACCCACAGTGAGTAGGCACAATGTCATCGGTAAAACCTCCATCTTGCAAATTTATATCCAATATGACGCCAATGTTTCTGTTCCAGTCAACCAATCAAATCTAAACAGTGCCTCTTGTTTGGTGCCTTTGTAGACCACTTTTGAAATTAGGTAAAAAGATAAGATTCAAGAAAATACTGTCAGTTTTAGATCAAACCATGTTATCTTAAAGGCCCTGGCTTTGGTATCTCAATCTAAGTTTAATCTCCCACTAAATTAATTTACTGATAATGTGGGTCACTGATTAATTAACTTCATCAAACACCTTAAGACACTTCCTGACATTATTTCCCCCCATTCCCCTAGCATAAGGGAGTGCTAGGGGAATGGTGGATTTTCACATGGAGCACGTGAGATTTTACTGCTCCCAGTAAAGGGGTCAACATTTTTTACAACCCCCCCCCAAAGTGTGCGAGCACTTTTTTCTGGCCCCCGCCCCCAAATATTTGCTTTAAAAGCCTGTTCTCCACATTATCAAAATCAGGTGGCCTTAGTGTAGCAGACTGGATTACTTTTGGCTAATCAATTGGGGGGGGGGGGGGTTGGAAGAAAAATTGCCATTTTGGGAAAATCCACCAAGCCCATCCAGATAGTGATAAATTACTCTGCCCTCATGACCTTCCTTTCCCTCTCTCCCTCCTATTACTAATATAAACAGCACTGTATATATATATATATATATATAGGCAAGTTTCGTATAAAAATAAAGGTGCTTTACTACTTACACAAGTTGTTGTCTGACACTTATAGTTCAGGTGTGATTAGCTTTCTTACCCTGAATAGCAGTCAGTGAATACTAGCTCACCTTGATTAATAGAGGAAATGATTCACATCTCAGGTATATTCTATCCAACGTAAGTATGAAGTCTTCATGAAATAGCGTCTTCTTCTCATAAGGGTGGTGAGTGTCG
Source organism: Harmothoe impar (assembly GCA_947462335.1). NCBI lineage: Eukaryota > Metazoa > Annelida > Polychaeta > Phyllodocida > Polynoidae > Harmothoe > Harmothoe impar. The sequence continues at coordinate 2,267,712 of OX381720.1, read as the reverse complement.
TGCTGGGACCTCACGATCTGCCCTACATATACAGTATTTACACATACACCACTATACACTATAACAAGTGGCTGAGGGTAGATAGTAAATTAACTACCTCAGGTCTATGGTGGTGGCCATATTAGATGAGGAGAAGGACACTAAATGTAATAATTCAGTACATTTCACCCACTATATTTGGGGTCATAGTCCGTAATAGCTGACAATGTGTTCAATGTGTAAATAAGGGGACAAGATGGCAGGCAACACAGGGGAGCAGGTAAAACTGTGGTGCCATGTACACAGTCTTACCAGGTCTCCATGCTTGGATGGCCACCACCACCACAAGGTTATTATGACTCAACTATAAACCCCTGTAGTAGGAAAAGGAGACTTTTCGCAAATCATATTAGTTGTTGATGGCTGCTTATAAATAAAATTAATGTTCTGAGATTTAATCTCGATTTATTGTCTAGGCAACTTCCCTGAGAAGTACTGTTCCATTTGTACTGTTCAGCGTTTACAATTTTTTTTTTCAATGTTAACAATCAGATAAAGGATAAATTAAAATACCTTATATGGGGGTTATAATTATGTTGTTATTATAACGGTATAACTATCAAGTGTACTACTACTATTACTCCTGCGGTGTTCTGCTACTCAGACGCTGCAGTTGGTTCCTGGTCTCCCACCTAGGGGTCACCTGGGTGGTACTTCCCACAATCCACCACAGTGACCCAGTTAGCATTCAAATACTGGGACCAGGTACAGCCATTTTTTTCAAGTTTAGATTTAGATTTGATTTTTTCTTTGATATTTCTAGACAATATTTAATAAACTAGCTTTAGAGATAAGGGCTTACACATATGTCATTTTGCCATATGACACCATATACCATCATTTTAAATTGGGCTACTATGGCATAACATATCTTGGTCATGTGCACATACATAGACATTGGTGCTTGCCTCTATACAATGCTACTCGTATATATACCAGGGTTCGGCCAATTCACCAAAACAATTTCAAAGATATATTTTCTCTGCATTTTGAAACACAGAAAAAAAAATTGCCAACATTTTGTAATCAAAACCTTAGACAAAAAAAAAAGTGATTCGTTGATAATAATGACAGTTTGGGATTAATTCAAATATTTTCTTGTCAACCGAGATACCCATGATAGCTCAGAGCATACTGTTTTAAAGCAGAGAAAAACGGATGAAATGTGTAGAATGCCATAGTGAGGCTTTTAAAGGGTCAATGAAATATGTGTATATCCTGGGATATATCTTTAAGTAGAAATACTGTCTCCCTATCGGCTAGTGATATGGGGGTGGATGGCTAAATTCGACACGGCGACATGGCCATTTCTTAAAATCGACATGCGACATGGAGCTTAGTGACATGAGGAAAAAAATAAGTGACATGACATAGGGTGTTTCTTAAAGTCGACATGCGACAGGACAGGTTCTTATAGGCGACATGGGACATGGGGATTTAAGTGACAGGCGACATGGCCATTTCTTAAAATCGACATGCGACATGGGGACCCCCCCATCCATACCCCCAGTGATGGATGCAGTATAGTGCTGGTGGTTCTGTACTTAAATTCACGACCATTGGTAAAAACATAATAAAACGAAAGGTTAGTTGTCATAGTGGTTTTACCCAGACAGAGAAATCTTTTACTACTACCAGAGGCCTTTGGCCTCTGGCGGGTGGCCTCCCAACCCACCCTTGCCTGCCTGCGTTGGGCGTGACCTGACCTACATGAGCAGACCTACATAGGCCCCGTGACCTGACTTTGACTATGTCCAAATAAGGCAGACTGCCTGTGTTCAGAATAGTCTCCCGTTGTGCGTTTCCCCATGAGTAGGGCCTACCGACTGGGCAAAGATTCATTGAATACGTAGTGGAATAATACCTATCCCACTAGGTCAGACTACCTCCACTCAGGCCGCTACCTATAGGTGAAGGCCAACCTTGTGTGTCATTCTACTACAGTGAAGTAAGTTTGTTTTTATACGACTCAATCTGTGATTAGCATTAGATATCAATTAAGCCATGATACCCTGTGTTGTCAAGCTATAAACAGACAACTGTCTATATAGATACTGGTATTGTATGGTGGGTTCCTGTATGCCCCATACCAAACCGAGAAGCCTCTAGCTTCATAAGCCAGACGCCCGGAGCATACAAATCAAGGTTTACTACATAGCCAGTATTGTACGATGGGGTCACGTACATCCTGTACCAACCTGAGGTGCGTCTGGCTTTATAATGGTGATAATCAAAATCTAAATAAATTGTACAATACAAGCTTTATTACACAATCAGAAGACATTAATCTACCCCACCTATCATATTTTGATGCTAGATCGCCGGATTCTCATGCTAGATTGCCGAAATTTGATGCTAGATCGCCAATGGTGTTGTTTACATTGCCGCCATTGTTCTAGCTGTACCATGACTAAATGCTGACTTTTGATTGGTCTAGAGCAGCAAAAAGCATACCACACGGCCGGGTGTACGCAAGAACGTACCACACCCTCATGTGGTACGTTTTTATTCAATATACAAACACAGGATCGTACCAATAACGTTAGGTCGTGTAATAAATGACCAGAAGACATTTATCTACCATGACCCCCCCCCCACCAGGTTACCATACTTTGATGTTATTTTACTGACTTCGATATTATTTCGCCAAAATATTCATCTAATTTATTAGCAAGACCATTCTTTACATTTCCGCCATTGCCCTAGCTATCGCGTGACAAACGCTATAGATCTTCCCACCATATATAAGGCCATTTCTATCCCCAGGAATAAATAATAAACCATGTAATAACATGATCGTTTTGGAAATTTGGTTTGTAACTAAGAATGCAAGAAGATAACTTAATATTTAGAAAAATGCTAAAATCTCCGGCATAGCCTCTAGTGGATTAAGTGTACAATCCAACCTTTTCACAATTTACCTGCAGATTTAGAAAAATTGATAGAAAAGGGATATAAAAAAAAAGAGGTTACACACATACCAGGTGAGGTCATGAGTACGTGGGTGAGTGAATAAATCTTTGGTTTGTGAGCCAATTTGCAAGAGTAGAGGAGGTAGAAACAATTACCTTTCCCACTTAGCAATTTCCGCTTTGTTTGTGTCTATCTCTCCCCTCCCTCTCCCAATCAACTAATAAAAAAACTCTTAAGACAATTAAGCTATTGTAGGGGACTCGAACCCCACTCGGATCGCAGTTGTATAAGCCACCGTAAGGTAATGGTTTGTGACCCGTATACAGAGGGCACGAGTGTTGTTAAGGGGGCGCTGCGATCGGGTAGGATGGGATATATATAAGGCCGGAAGGCTCAGTGGTAGACAGACCTCATCAGGTCTCGTCCCGAACAAGAACCGAACTTAGATTACTGTAGTAGGAAACGTGAATAAAACTCTCTCTCTTTGCATCCAGAACGTATAAAGAACCTTCCGAGTTGTTTATTCTGCGACCGTAAAATACTAAACTCTACATTGGTGCCGTGACCAGTCGAGATAGCAGGTCATTGTGGCGGAGGCCCAACCAAAAGAGGGGGAGGGAGAATCGAGGATTGAGGAATCGTTAGAGGATGGGGAAGTGGATTGCAGTCTGAGGAATATAGATCGAGTGTGGGCCAGTGCATCGAAAATTCAAACCCCAACTGAGAAACGAACCGCTAGACGGGAATTGATGGACTCGTTAGGCTTGATTACGCCTGGGATATTCGACATAGGTCAGAAGACAGAAGATAGGGATCGGAAGAGACGATTGGAAGAGGACCGGATATATCAGGAGAAGGTACGGGCAGATTGACGCATCATGCAGCAGCAGTATAGTGCAATGAATGACGAGTTGGTACAATTGATGAAGGATAGGGATGACCAAATTGAATCGAACAGAAGGATCACGATGGGGTTGAGGGAAGGAACAGAACAGTTGTCCCGTGATAAAAATTACATCGCTGACCAACTGGCCGAACAGCAGAGACTTCTTGCAATGCAGAAGGGGGAGGAGGTTTCCATTCGGAAACGAATGGAACAGGAACGAGCCATTTTAGAGAAAGATAGGGAAGAGGCAAAGAAGTCAAGGAGTCTGAGAGATCTGTACGAGATTGAGGTGAACCGACAGTCCGTGAAGATGAATTCCATTATTAAGGAACGTAAGGAGAAAGAGGCGGACGCGCTACAATTTTTTAAAGATTACGAAGTAGAGAAAGAGAGAATTGCAGAGGAACGAAGGTTGGCGAAAGAGGAGTTGGAGGAGTTGAGAAAAAGGAAGGAGCAGGTGACCGATTCTTTTCTGGCCTATCAGATGGCGTTGGAGGAGGAACGAAAGGAGCAGGAGGTTGATGCCCAATCCACTCCGAAGCCCATTCTGAAGGGTTTCAACCCTTTTACTAGTGATAAAGGCATGTCAAATGTAAAGGAAGGCCAATATCAGACTGACCAGGACTTGAATAGACGAGTGACCATTGGTCATACTGACACGAGGGACATTACACCGCGAGAAGTTCCGAAAGACCTTGTGGAGCACAGTTACAGATCTTTGAACCCGTTCGCTGATGACACAATAAGTGGTCCGCAACCGCCAAATGGAGCCCCGATATATAATGTCACGTACCAGTACGCTATGCCAGGTGCAGCACCGATAGACCCACACAGTTTTAACCCCGGCCAGACAACAAACCCTAGTCGGACACAGGATCCCGGAAGAAACGCTCCGGGCACCACCAGTAATGGTACCAATCAGGAGACGGGCTTCAATGTCCCCAGCCACAGCAGCGATTTATGACGCGGATCTTTGTATCCAAAACATGGGCGTGGATTGTTGTAGCCGAAAGGGGGATGAGGCAGCGGAAATAATGGACTGGAGTCAGAGGCAGTCGGATCGCTTGGTTTGGAGTGCCAATGCTGCGAGGAAACCGATTCGAGAAACGAAAAAATTTAATGGACTGGACTGGAAGGAGAGTTATCAGGACTTTTGTGACGATAAAAATATCACGGGTGGGATAAGAACGCTTCATTGGGACCATTGATAAAATGGCTGAACGGGGGACCAGGTCGGATCGCTGTTGATGAGTGGCGGTTGATATATGGAGACACCGGTACATACGATCAACTGGTCAATTCAGCTACTTATCTATTCGGCACCCTAGTGGCAACGGACCCATGGCAGGAGTTCCAATCTCGTACCCAGAAACCGAAGGAATCTCCGAAAATTTATGGACTCGAGCTGCAACGATTGCTCCAGAAGGCAAGACCGAACTGGAGGCGTGATGATGAATATTTTTTGGACGAATTATTCACGCACTACATTAAAGGCTTGAGGGATCCGGCACATGCCAAATTAGTACAGAAGGAATGGGTTCGAGGCACATCCATGGTTGATCTGTTTGTTTCATTGGACCAGTTTGAAAAGAAACACGCATTCACAAATGTGCAAATCCGCGGCTCTTAAACAAAACTTAGAAAATAAATACAGACATGAATGTATAGGTATTTAATTCCTCTTTAAGATGTATATTACAGATAATTTGCGCGGGGCAAATACTCTGAACACTTTGAAAAATTATAGGAAAAAAATCTTTAAACAATCACAAGTTAGGCCCTGGTTTTTCTATTCAAAAATCACGGGTACTGGGCTGTAGCTTAACTTGTTTTTTAACTGCCTGATGCATAACTGAGCGAGTATGATACAATGGGGACTCACAATGAAGAAAATAGGAGGGGGGTACCCCCGTCCATTGAGTAAAAAACGGCCCATGTGTGGGTGTGTAATCAGTAGGACAACACGTCCAACTGATATGCACTACCAATTGGGGTAGCTAGACACAGACTACAATCCACCACCAAAGGTGACTGAAACCAGCCCAAAGGATGAAGATGAATCCACCGAGTCAACCACCACTCAACGAGAAGCTGCACATGAGAAACTCATTTGTGCTGGCCAAACAACCAGCCAGCCTGAAACTGACAAGCACGGAAACAAAACGAGATCCCACCAGCCTCTTACCACTCCGTTTCAACAGGGAGTTGAAGAATGCCAAAAGAAAACAGATGGATCGTACCAGCCTATCACCCAACACATAGCTGACAGACGTCAACAGGAGATGGACACCTTCTGTCAAGACACCCAACACGTAATTGACCGACGACCAAGTCAAACACACTACAAATCAAGCACTGTTCTAGGGCACGTTGTAGCAAGAGTTGGATCTAGCAGCAGAGAGCCCAATCCGGTGGATCCCCTATGTTTGTCATCAGCAAAACCCACAACTCCCCATGAGCACCTTCAGCAGGTCACACCAACCCAAAGTCAGCAAATCCCAAGTACAGCTTCCACACTATCAGATTGCATGGTTAAACCATGGGACAGAACAAACAGTGAGCAGCTGGAGATCGTGTGTCTGTCAGAAAGGTACAAAGACCTGCTGAACCACAGACGTAGTGAGCTGACGGAGTGCGTGGACATCCAAGTGCTGCTGCCGCTTCTAAGGCAGCTTCAGGTCATCGACCAGCAAACACAGGAGGATCTCCCGGTCAGTTTAACAACTCCTACGCTATTACAAAATTTGTTCATTCAATGTCCTTGATTACCATAAATGCTTGTGTATATGTTGCAGCTTGTACCTGAACCAGACTCAGCTTCAATTTGATACCAAACATGACTATATACGATGCAGCATATACAACAATTTTTTTTAAAAAGATGAATGATTACACTACAGTATCGAATTAATATGGTTCTAGTAATATCATGTGTATACAGAATAATTGACAGCATACAGGTCAGCATGTACCTAGTCCAAAATCACTTTATTAGATTTGTTCCAAACTTGTATTTTATAAACTTTGATGTAAAATGGATTGTATCGTAGTTATAAATTCATTACAGTTAAATGAAACACGTCGTCTCTCAGTCGGTAAACTCATAGACTACCTAGAGCGTTCCCCAGCCTGGAAGCTGCACAGCTTTCTACGTGCCCTGGCCATGACTAACCAGCAACATGTCCTTACTCTGCTGGGGCTGGATGCTACTGAATATGAGGATGATGTTCCACTATACCAGCCACCACCGTTCCAATCCCTGCAGTGCCTGGATTCAGCAACCAATAGGCATGTGGCAATGGGAAAGTGCCGCTTCAACAATAGAATTCAGAGTGAATTGAGCATTTTAAATGATCATTTTGAAGGTATGATATCTTTTTCAAAACCAAAGGCATTCACAGCATGTTGGTTCACATTCAATTTAATTTTGTTCTTCTACTTGTTATCTCTATATTCAATGAATGACACAATGAACAACAAATTTTACAGCAAATGATGAACGTCCCTAACTGAATACCGTAAACTGTTTATGAATACCAATCTAGAACCACTTTGCTTAAGTACACTCTCCAGGTAATATTTCCGATTCCATTAACGCACTCCCTAGGCAACCTTCATATTGAAAAAGAAAACATTTTCAATATGTATACATAGAGGGAAAATAAGGTCTTTCAGCCATCATGTGTTGTTAAAGTGTAAAGACCTATTTTAGATATCTCATATAAAAGTATGCTGTTGTAGATCTAAATAGCATTTATTTTCTGTCAGATCTCCAGACCATCAATAAGGACCTGACACGATTGTGTCACATCCCTTTGTGCAAAAACGATCAAAGGTCTGTACTAGTGCTTATCTTACATGACCTAAGCTTCCCTCGCTTTATTCTCCATGTCTCTAGCTACTTCTCGCTTAGTTATATAGCACTGTACTGTTGTATATAAACTAATGAGGAGACCTGGATAGTATAAAGTAAGCTCAGTCACGTCAAGCCCTGAATAAAGATCACATTTGAAGTATCTCATGTCCTGATAGAACTTTGAATAGAGTATGACAATTATTCATTTTTGGTTTATCCCAGAGAAAAGCTGCAAGTTGGAAGGAAGGAAGTCTTCCAGCGCCTATTCGATACCCAATATCCCAAATCTCAGTGGATGGAGGTTCTACCTAGGCCAAGGAAATCATCATACATGGGGGAATATGATTATGAGTATGCGGCCCACAGAACCAGGACACCAAGAGATGAGATGACAGGTAGTTCCGCCCTGTATGATTACGCTCGTGCTTTCCGGGAAGAGGCTGACGCATTTATATCTCGCTTCATGCAGCACACTGTCCTGATGCAGAAAACCGGGAAACAATGGCAACCGAATGCTGAAGATATCAGAGAGAGAATCCAGAACATGGAGGATCAGTTGTGCACACTTCAAGCCAACCATGACATCCAAGTTGATCACCTTGAGGAGAAGGTAGAGGCATATACAGAAATAGATAGAGCATTCCATCGTGTCTACGGTATTACACTAAAAGACTGGGTAAACTCTGTGGGGTGGGACCGACCGCTCCAGCCTTGTGTTGTGTCACCTACCAGGGACATGACCACTATCCCTACTTGGGGACAGCTGCCGACAAGCAGTGATCATTGCTTGCAGGATCATCCCAACGTCAACATTGGGCCTCCACCAATGGCTCAGCACCAGGGCATGAACCAGAGAAGCAGAGGTCCCCCAAGTACATCTAGCCGCAATCTTGAGCCGGGTGTCGATCAGCAGTACCCTGACCCACTCTCTCGGTTGCTGAATTTTTTTGTTTTTGTTGTTTTGTTCCAGCTTGGTCACATCATTTTTATGATTTTACATGACCTCTGAATCCAGAGGAGTGACTATGCAACCCTAAGGCCAAAAAAAAAAAAGATGTGTTTCAGGCAACATGGTCAGAATTTCTAGGGTAGGTAGGTCGGATTTTTTTTTCTTTTCCTTTAAAATAGAGAGAGTACCAGGAATGAGTCATAAATTGACAAATCGACTCGCGACTCACCAGAATGACTCAATAATTCCTCCATTGCCTAAGAATATCAAGAAGTTGTTGTATATTCCTCTTAAAAAGCCATAATCTAAAGTTAATCAATTATTCAGGCCTCTGAGGTCACTGGGAGCTTGTTATTCTTGAAAGAATTTGTAAAAATTGAGAAAAAATAACAAAACAAAAAAAATCTCCAAAATTGGGGAAAAAATGCTAGGGTCGGCCCTTTTTGGAATCTAGGGTCGGGTTGCCTGAAACACACCTGTTTTTGGCCTAATATCGGTTGCAGGGGAAATGAATTACAATGTGTGGGGCCCATGGACCTAAACATAACAGGCCAAGCCTAATTCAATCATACTGCTATAATACAATATACTGACATTTGGTTTTCGGTAACCCCAAAGCTATATATTAATCAAGTTGATGTTTAATGCGGTTTATTCGCGTTAGATATGACCTTAGCTATCACAGTCAGTACTCACTCAGGCTTTGAGGAATACTAGTACTACTGAGAGTAAATATAAGTAAATATATAATGTAGTGGTGAGTAAAATTGGAATTACATTTCTGTGTGTAACATTGGGTTTAAACTACCTGATCTCAAGATGCATAATTGAGGCACCTAAGATAACCTTTCACATCTTTGGATGATCTACGATTTGAGTAAATAGTAGCACATGAAGGCCAATAGTGGACAAAGGTTATCGGACAAAGGTTATTGTATGATTTGAAAAAATAGTGTTTCAACAAACAGAATCTATGGCAATATATAATTATTAACTACAGTCAACCCCCCGCCCCTCCTCAAACATTTAATACCTGGGTTCCCTCGTTTATGTAGATAGATGCCTGGCAACTGCCCCAATAATTTCATTATATTTTGACGAGGTAAACTGCTTGGACACAAGCGCAAGACATATACCATTGCTTGCAACATACATACAATTATACCTAAATCCGCTCCAGTTGTAATCCAATCTAATGCAATGCACTGCAAAGGCAACATGTAAGGTTGTAAGATATTTATTCAATCAGTGCTATATTCAAAAGTTGAAAATCAAATATGTACATTTATACAACATAAATGCACATTATGATGAAGTAGCTTCCCTGATGTGATGTTGTTACTGTTTGTGTCATGGTTAAGATATAATAATATCAGGAGTTGGGGTGCTGGTTAGACTCCTGTTATTATCCCACATATTAATGTGCTGATAACAGGAAAGATTAGCAAGTTGGAAGTCCTTACTCCCATTCATATTCCGATTGCTTATTATGTCAAAGCTGCCTATGATCATGCAAACACTGCAGTTGATTCAAGGCCATAACACATATATAATGCGTCTTTTTTCATGTTCTGTCAATATAGATAAGGATGAAAAAAAGAAGGTATGTTTCAGGTCAGGCCGGATAAAAAAAGTTTTGTTTCAGGTAACATGGGAAGAAACTTTAGGGTCGGTAGGTCGGATTTTTTTTTCTTTTTTTACTTTTTTTTTTTACTTTCCCTCTAGAATTGACCCAAAAAAAGTGTAAAAATGGGGAGATTTTTTTCAAAATCTTGTAAACCTAAAATTTACCCCAAAAAAAATCAAAAAAAAAAAATCGTCAAAATTGCACAAAAAAACACAGGGTCGGCCTTGTTTAGATAGGGTCGGTCAGGTGACCTGAAACAAGCCTTTTTTTTGCAGGGGTTCTGCATGTAGTGGAGATGTCCCGCAGCCTGGCTGGGATAGATTACCTGAAAGTCAATATCATATTTATAAGCTTCCGTCAAACTGAGGATGCATTAGAGCACTGACCCGGGAGCACTGATCTAAAAATGCTACTATCATATAACCTTGAGTATAAGGCTAACTGCACCCCTTACATTGACAGGTCATAAAAGCCTCAGAGAGGGCCTAAAGATTGCTAATTTAGTAGTGTCCCAGCTAAAAAAGAAAACACGTAATAACGTTATTTTACGTCAAAATAACGTTAAAAATTTTACATAATGTTATGTCATACTAAAGAGCTTAGAAAAACGCTGATATATAATGTTATAAAATGGTGTATAACGTTGTATGTTTACTGGGGTTGTATACGAGTAAAAGCTCACGTATAAGCCACACAGTGACTTTTTTCCAATTCTGAAAGCCAAACTGGGGAATTGACTTGCATACTCCCTGTGGCCTATATGCAAGGTTTTTGCAGTATTATGACACTGCACTATTCAAACCGCAGTACTTGAAATGTAAAGATAATAATTATATAGTACCCATTGTGGTAAGATGTACCTGTCCTTCAGCAAGCAGGGCATATTCCCAGCAGTGACCAGACTAAGGTCGTCCAGATGAGAGATCCTGCCAAAGTGATGAGCGTCCCTCCAGACCCTCGTCCAACTGTAGGATTTATATGTATCTCTAGCCCTGGTTTATAAGACACAAGATTGTTGTTCAAAGAACTACCATGAGTTTGCAACAATCATGTTTATAAGTGCCAGCCCCAAACTTGAGCAAATCATATAAGACGCAAAGCAGGTTTAAATTGCTCATTTAGTACTGTACTATACAAGAAAAACCTGCTGTGGCTTTTATGTGAGAATTTATGGTAATTCAAATTCAAAGGCACTTTAATGATAACGGTTTGAATGGACTATACTTTATTCGTTTTTATTTTATATGATTATCAATGGAAAGTTTGAAAAGAATGTTGCTATTATGAAGATGTTGTGGTACTCACCCGCCTGGACACAAACTGCACCAAAAGCCTCAGACGGTCCATGTCCTCTTTTGAACACATAGATCGCATTTGTGAAGCACATCCCTTCTGATTGTAGAAACCAGAAGTCACCAGATGCTACCAGCCAACTCTGATGATCACCTCCTATCTAAAAGTACAGTAAATGACAATACATCAATTAAGGACTTGTATGGCACTGATGTGTGTCTGCTGACAAAACAAATAAACATAGATTAGGATGCTTTAAACATGTATAGACCATTCATAAAAAAACAAGTGGTTTCTCATCCCGCTAAACAGAACTCAAGAATGACACAAGATAGTGACATGTGTATTTCTCAGTAAAAGCAGAAGCTGTGTACACAAGATAGGGGCTCTAAATGGCGGGGGGCTCCCAATGTCACATGTCGATTTTAAGAAATAACCATGTCGCATGTCTATGTTGCATAATAATGCTCATGTCCTGTGTCGATAGTAAGAACTGTTTATGTCCCCTCTCACTGTCTTTTTATTAAGCCTCATATCACTAGGCCTCATGTGCCATGTCAGAAATGCCCATGTTGTCATATCAAATTTAGAGGTCTAGAGCAATAAGATGGACACAGGATGTTCTTCAGAATAGTGGACAGCTTCAATGATGATGTGATCAAATTTCCTGAGTTTCACTAGTGCAAAGAAATTCCACAAATAGAACTATAATTAGTATTTCAGAATTTTCACTACAAGAAATTCCATGGATTTTGACGCAAGAAAAATTCCAGAATAATGACACAAGAATGACACAAATTCCGCTTGAGATTTTGTTTGCAGGGTATATCTGTAAGTGAAATGGCTGTGTAGTATGTATAAAGTTTGTGAGAAGTATAATATATAGCTACCTTATGAAATACAGGTCTTCCATCGCATGTCATGTTTATTCGTGTATAGTTGCCATCAATTGTGGGAGATGTATGGGATGGCACCTTAATCTGATAAGTACTGCACACTTTTAGTGGCCCAGGAGTCTCCACAGCAACTAGAAACGATGCAGGGAAACAACAGAATCAGACCAAAAGCACTCACTTCATCCTCTTATGGTATGTCACTATTACGTACTCCCCCTTGAATTCGGTTGAGTATTAGGACTAATCTTTTCAGGCAGCATTACATCTTTAACATGTATAGCTCTCAAACACGGTATTTTGATGTACTATAACATGCTATGAAAAAATTCAAAAATTGATTGGAATAACTTTTTCATGGTAATGTTAACATATTTGAGGATTTGCAGAACTTAAAACTACTTAAAAGGCCTTTTGTCTACTTTTGAAGTCAACCTTTTTATGTCATCAACGTTTTCTCAGCTGTCAACTACCCAGGTGTGACAGGACAAATAGCAGACACCATCTTTAGTTCTGAACCAATTTTTCGCCATCAGTTGGGCAAAATGTTGGACTCTTAGGAGTGTACGGCATTAAATGACCCTTTAAATCAAAAAGTAACACATATCTGATTCTTTAATTTGCATAACAGATATCAAATTGTGTACCGATATTGCGCTAGCTGCCATGGAAACTGACTTATCCTACTTATGACCTTGGCCTCTGACAACGATTTATGCTGCAGAATATGATTCTGTGACAAATTGAAGGTCTCCTACCAGTGATTATATCCACAGTAGTATCGTTTTTCATTGGCACTATTAACAGCTACAATATTATGGGGGTGAATACGTAATGTGATACTTCAAATTGAAAAAAAGAGTTGCTGTTAATGTTGATTTTATTGAGAACACATTGTGGTCATCATGGCTTTTTCTGCTGTAAATGGTCAACTTGTGTAAACCACTTTGGGGCAGCTTTAGCACTAGCAATAAAGAGTTAGGGAAGTGGCCATGCAAGGGGTTGTGTGACTAAGGGATTTGGGTAGAAGAGGTGTGGAAGAGTAGGTGAATGGGTGAGTAGAGAAGTACCGTAAAACCCCACCTTTAAGACAACCCCGTCTTTAAGATGACCCCCCCCCCTAGTTTGAGAAAAAAATCTGTCTTGTACAAAAAAACTTTCAAAATAGTTTTCACATTAATCATGTAAAAAAAAAACCACCTTGAAGATGACCCCCCAATTTTGAGAAAAAATCAGCTTGTAGGAAAGATAAATACCAAATAAATTCTGTCTTAAAGCCGGGGTTGTACGGTAGGTGAGTAGCGATACGGATGAGTCAGGGGTTGTTGAATAGGTGAGTGGGTGGGAAGAGAAGTTGGTGAGTAGGGTTTCCAATGAGTTGAGGGGTGGGTGAGTAGGGGAGTGGGTGAAAGGAGGAGTGGGTGAAGGGGGAGTGGGTAATAAGGCAGCAGGGGAGTCGGTGAGGTCTGTAAAATTTTCTGGTACCCTCTGGGAGTTTGCCCTTTCTTGTGGCATTAGCTGCCCTGACACAAACTGCACCAAAAGCCTCAGATGGTCCACATCCTTTTGCTGAAGCGTAGATCCCATCTGTGATGCACAGACCCCCAAGTTGTAGATTCCAGACTTCACCGGATGCTACAAGCCAAATCCAAACTTCTGGCTGAAAATTAAAGTAATTGGCAGTAAGGGAGGGGGAGCTTATTCAGCAAGATTTGCCACACCAGCAACCAACGTAGAAGATGCTATTGCTCATGAGTAATGAGAATCTGGCATTTTTTAAATGCCTAACTCACTGTACGCCTCCTCTGAAGTTAAGATTATTGGAAAATATTTGATTAATTCAAACAAAATTGAAATCTCAGTGCTATCAGTACTTTCTTGATACAAAATTACTTTCAGGAGGAATATGAAAATAAACAACACAAAATTGAAAGTTTACTTTTTAAACACAAATGAACATTTTTGATATCAAATCCGTCTCTAGTTTTAAACTTCTTCCTAAGCTTGGCCTAAACCTGATAGACACAATATGTTCAATCTGTGGTCCATCTAGTAGAATATTGATAATGTGTTTCAGTCCACAAGTGTCATCATTTTTCTGCATTTCTAAAAGGGTCAAAAGCAGTATGCACCAACAGGTTTAAACCTTGATGAGATGTTGCAAGATACATAAGATGAGAACTTTTAATGCAGGATGCCTTCATGACAGCCCCTCTCCCCCGGCATACCCAGCTCCACCAGCCCCCAAATCTATTTTGAAAAGAAGAATTCCAAAATCATTTTAAATATTTTTCTGTCAGTGGACTACTCATTGACACACTTATACTGAACCTTAATGTGTAGGTTCTTTAGCCAATGGCTACAATATTATTATATAGCATGTGAGGAAACTGAAAATCGTTGTCCTCAGCTCCCCCTCCAATAGTAGTAGTGTTGTATGTAGGACTTACATTGCACTGATGTGTATCTACTGACAAAACAGGTAACAGCAATGGCTTCGGATGCTAGAAATAAATTACTTTGCACATGTATATAGGCCATTCATAGAAAACATGTAGTTTCTTATATTTAGTAAGTTGAACAGCTGTGTAGTGTGTATGAAATTTGTGAGAAACTTTGTAGCTACCTTCTGAAATACAGGTCTTCCATCACATATCTTTTTTATTCTTGTATAGTTGCCATCAATTGTAGGGCGGGATGACATCCTAATCTGATATATGCTGCACACTTTTAGTGGATCAGGATCTAGACACAATGGTGGGACACAATGTGGGGAAACAGTAAAATCAGAACAAAATCATGACTTCTTCAGCCTCTTATTGCAGGTTACTATTCCTGGTTGAATTGGGTTTAGTATTAGGACAATTATTTTAAGGCAGCACTACATGATATCTTTCACATCCAACACACAGTATTTTAGTCATGCAATGGAAAATTTCCAAAAGGGTATTGAGCAAGGATTCTTTCAGAAATTAATTGGAATAGCTTTTTGACATGATATGCAAATATATCAGAGGACCTGTATCAAAAGAAATCTAAAGGCTGTTCTCAAATGTAAATGAACCTGCATAAATGATACGCAGTGAATAAATTCATTTCAGACTGAATCCAAAAAAAAAGAGAAAAAAACGCTATTGACAGTCCGAACTGTCAATAGTGGAAAATATTTCTGTTATTGACAGTTCATACTGTCAACAGTGGAAATTATTCCGGTTCTTGACAGTTCCTCATTGGAACTGTCAATAACCGGAATTTTCCAACCAAAATCGACTTTTCCACAAATATTGCTCTCAGGGTTATGACAGTAGTGATAAGGAACTGTCAATAAGAGAGGAAATTCCCACTATTGATAGTTCGGTGAAGAACTGTCAATAATGGTATAATTTACCACTAATGAAAGTTTGAACTGTCAATAAGAGAAAACTATCCTACTATTGACAGTCTTAACTGTCAATAAGAGGGAAGTTTTCGACTATTGAACTGTCAATAGCTAAACCAAGGTTGGCCAGCTATTGACAGTGCAAACTGTCAATAGTAGAAATCAATCTTCTTATTGACAGTTCAAACTGTCAATTACAGAACAAAATTCACACTGGCAATAACAGATTAATTTTCTCTCCTTGACAGTTCCTTTTTGGAACTGTCAATAAGAGAATCTTTTTTCCTTATTGACAGTTCGAACTGTCAATAAGGGAATTTCATTCTGTTATTCACAGTTTGAACTGTCAATAAGGGAATTTTATTCTGTTATTGACAGTTTGAACTGTCAATAGTCACGGCCAAAAAAAATACTTTTGAGCTCAAGAATGTTATATTCCCCAACCACAAATCATGCAGAACAATGTATGCGATTCATTTCTTAACGAACTGAATGATAGATGAATAATATTATAGCTATGTATGATTGTCAAAGGACAAATTAATGCTGATATGATGCAGATATTGTGGCATTTACCTATCTCGACACAAACTGCACCAAGAGCCTCAGACGGTCCATATCCTTTCTTTAAGCAAGAGAACCAAAATATGGAGCACACAGCCTCAGGTTGAAAAGCCCAGTAGTCACCAGATGCTACCAGCCAAGTCTGCGGAGCTCCTGGCTAAAATGTACAGTAAATGACAGCAGTGTTGTATAGGTAGGGAGTTCAAAATAGCACTGCCGCTGCCACTGTAGTCCGCCCGTTTCTGTGATCCAGTATGCGCCCTTCCTAGAAGCACCCCCACTAGTCCATTGCATAAAAATAGCCCCCCTGACCTCATTTCTTGAGCTATAAAAAGCACAAACCCCTCATTTTAATCACAATATCATGGCAGTCAACATGAATGGAGCCATTAGTGGAGAAATGTAAGAGTTCCTGTTTTCTGTGGCCTACAATATTATGGTGACATTCTTCATGTCAAAATGTAATAAATAAATATGACTTGTTAAAACTTGTTACCATGGGGATGTTGGTAATTGTGTTTTTGAAGACATATGAGGAATTCCGATCTGTGTGTCACTGCCCAATGCTGTCCCTAGCCATTTTAAGCTGACCTGTTCTGTCAGAGTTAGAAGAGTGCCTAGAGTCAGTGCTACAGTACCACCAACTGCTGTGTAGGTGCCCCTCTCCTGCCTACATCACAGAAATGGGAAATATGTTCAGATGCATTCACCATGATATATCTGGATCTAGGTATGATAGAAACCTGATCTTTACAGATCTGAAAAGCTCTCATAGGGGTCTATACTAATGGAACCAATATGTATTCTTTAACTCATTTTTCAAAATTCATCAAACTCCCTAGTATAGGCCACACATGGCACTGGTGCATGTCTACCGACAAAGCAAATAAACACAATAGCCTAGGATGGTAGAAATAAATTACTTAACACATGTTGCTTCTGATGTTCATTAAGTTAAATGGTATTGTAGTGTGTAATTTGTGAGAAACATCATATATAGCTACCTTATGAAACATGGGTCTTCCATCACATGTCATGTTCGTTCTTGTATAGTTGCCAATATCAAAACTACTTGGTGACTCAGAAATCTGATATGTCCTACACAGTTTCAGTAGGTCTAGGTCAGGAATAGTATCCACAGCCCTTCATAGCATCTAGACACAATGTGGGAAACAGATTAGAATCAGACCAAAATCATGGATGCTTCTTCTTGGAAGTAATTCTTTCTTATTCCTTCTTGAATTGAGTTCAGTATTAGGACAAATCTTTTCAGACAGCATATTATCTTTCACATCTCAGACACTGTTTAAGTCACATAACATGTATTGACCAAGGATTCTTTAAAAGTTAAGTGGAATAACTCTTTTACAAAATGTATGTAGATATATCAGAATACCTGTATTACAAATATCTGAAATGCTGGACTCAAATGTAAATGAACCTGCATACATGATATGCAGTGAATGAATTAATTTTCAAAAGGGAACCATTAAGATGTAGGCTTATCCCTACAATAACTATACTTCTTCAGGTTGAGTAGCACATGTAGATAACAACCCAAACACGTCCAGTATTCAGTGTGGAGGTTGTGGATCAGTATGTGATGATGGCACACAACACCGTTTACAGGCTATGCCAAAAAAAATTAAAGACGTATCTGAATAGCTTGGGAGGACTTCAGATGGAATTAAAGTGATGTAAGAGACAATAAGTGGCAAGATGGAAAATTAGGGTTATTGATATTGTAGAATTTTGAACTTGTGCCAACACTGTTTATGTAGACCTCCCTTAAGAGGGGGGGGGGGCATTTGAAATATGGGCCATATCTATGTTTAAGTCGCTATGTAAAAAACATAGAAAACGGGATTTATGATAATAGAAGAGGAAACTCTTTTAAAACATGTAGCGACTTAAACCTTAAGCCCTACTATAGCGACTTAAACCTGCAGCACTACTATAGCGACTTAAACCTGCAGCACTACTATAGCGACTTAAACCTGCAGCACTACTATAGCGACTTAAACCTTCAGCACTACTATAGCGACTTAAACCTTCAGCCCTTGCTAATCTATATAGTTAACCTTGTAGGAAGGACAGAATATGTAGCTGTACTAGGGAGCGAGACCACACCCCCAGGCAAAAAAAAATACAATTTTATCTTAGCTTCTATGCTATAGGATAGAATTTAAAATAGCGACTTAAACTGGAACGACCTAAAACAGGAGTATATATAAGGGGCCCAACACCTCAGAAACCCCCCAAAATGCATGTAACACAATTTTATCTTAGCTTCTATGCTATAGGATAGACTTTAAAATAGCGACTTAAACTGGAGCGACCTAAAGCAGGAGTATATATAAGGGAAAGTTGTAATTTTTATCAAGTTAAATTATTTATTACAAGGGGAAGTTTCCCCGGGAAAGAGGGTTTATTTGAAGGGGCCTATCTAAAAAAAATTGGGGCTTGGATTTTTGGGGGAAATAGAAGGGCCATATCTATGTTTAAGTGGCTATGTGGAAAACTTAGAAAACTGGATTTAATAGAAAACAACAGGAAAACAAAGAAGCGACTTAAACCTACAGCCCTGCTATAGCGACTTAAACCTTCAGCCCTCCTATAGCGACTTAAACCTTCAGCCCTCCTATAGCGACTTAAACCTTCAGCCCTTGCTGAGCTAGATAGTTTAAAGAGACCACACCCCCAGGCAAAAAAAATACAATTTTATCTTAGCTTCTATGCTATAGGATAGAATCTAAAATGGTGACTTAAACTGGAGCGACCTAAAGCAGGAGTATATATAAGGGGGCCAACACCCCCAGAAACCCCCAAAATGCATGTAACACAATTTTATCTTAGCTTCTATGCTATAGGATAGAATCTAAAATAGCGACTTAAACTGGAGCGACCTAAAGCAGGAGTATATATAGGGGAAGGATGTGATTATATCAAGTCAAATGTATTACAAGGGGAAGTTTCCCCGGGAAAGAGGGTTTCTTTGAAGGGGCCTATATAAAAAAAAAGGGGGCTTGGATTTTTTGGGGGGAAATAGAAGATAGGTGGCGCAGCCTTATTCATAAAATATCTCTGAAGGATTAGGTCGCTATTGGACACCCACAACGGATTAGGTCGCTTTTGGGCAGTAGGAGTGGCAGGAGGAGTGTACCAGGACCGAATGGGTGTCTTTTACTGAATAAGGGTCTCCCTCCCTCCATTGGCTAACACACTCACCTTACTCCCTCCTACTGAATGGTTGTATTTTACTGAATAAGGGTCTCCCTCTCTCCATTGGCTAACACACTCACCTTCCTCCCTCCCACTGAATGGTTGTCTTTTACTGAATAAGGGTCTCATTCAGTAGGAAGGAGGAAGGTGAGTGTGTAAGCCAATGGAGAGAGGAAGACCCTTATTCAGTAAAAGGCAACCATTCAATAAGAGGGAGGAGGGTGAGTGTGTTAGCCAATGGGGGGAGGGAGACCCTTATTCAGTAAAAGACAACCATTCATTCTATACCCATACACTCCCTAGAGTAGGCTAGACGGATTAGGTCGCTATTAGGCACCCCTAAACGGATTAGGTCGCTATAGGGCACCCCAAACGGATTAGGTCGCTATAGGGCACCCCAAACGGATTAGGTCGCTATGCCAGCCCCTTCCGTTTTCCTCCTGCACATGTCATATTTTCTTCTCAACCTGTATATTTCCATACTTAGCTGTCTGGCCATAGCGACTTAATCATTCTGGCCCTCTGAATAGCGACTTAATCCAGGAGATTGCCGAAATATGAAGGTCTCGTTTTTTTGGTGAGACAATGGATGGTGAACACCTAACAAGGACAAGAACATGACAGAGCAAACAAAAAAACTTTCAGAGTTAGGGGGTGAGGGCCCCTGTGAAAGAAATATGAGAAAAGGTGGCCTGAGCCCAAAATGGAGGACGCCTAAAGATAAGATGATACAACGTAAAGAAATTTAGGTATTAAAGGATACCCCTTTGGTACAATGTATGCTACTCATTTCTTAACAAAGTGGATGATAAATGAAACGTGAATATTTGAGCTATATATGGATATCAAAGGACAGTTGCAAATGAATGCTGCTATCATATTGTGGCACTTACCTGGCTCGACACAAACTGCATTAAAAGCCTCAGACGGTCCATATCCCTCTTCCCACTTGATGGTATAATCTGAGAAACACTGAGGGGAAGGCTGCAGAATCCAGCCGCCAAATGATAGGAGCCAAAACCTACCTTCCATCTGAAAAGCACAGTAAATGACAGCACTTCAATAAAGGACTGATGTATCTCAATGACAATACAAGTAAACACAATAGCTTAGGATACTAGAAATAAATTACTTTGCACATGGATATATATATTTATATATATATATATATATATATATATATATATATATATATGGATATATATATATATATATGTATATATATATATATAAATATATATATGTATATATATAATTATATATATATATATATATATATATATATATATATATACATATATATATATATATATATGACTCACTCTCACCAAATCAGTGCAACTGAAAAGGTGGCCGTACATGATTGGTGGCTGTACATGATCGGTGGGCGTACATGATCGGCAGAGTACAAAATCTACCCATTACCCCCTGCACTATGATATTTAACTCTCCTAACCATACGATGATTATACATATTTAGACCTACATCATATGTACACCTTGCTATGATTGATTTATGTTTTAAATATGGTCAGAAAGGGTAATTAAGGCAGTCACTAAATAATGGCCGATCATGTACGTCACATGACGTACATGATCGGTATTTTAAATGTCAAGTAAAATTCTCTTGCTAGTTGAATATACACATGTCTAACATTTTACATGTCAAGCCACACATCATATGCACACCTTGGTAAGGTTTACTTATGTTATATGATGATCAGAAAGACTGGGGCAGTCAATAATCACCGATCATGTAAGTCACCGATCATGTACGTCACCGATCATGTACGTCACCGATCATGTACGTCACCGATCATGTACGGCCACCGATCATGTACGGCCACCGATCATGTACGGCCATTTTTCACTTGCATTGGTTTGGTGAGAGTGAGCCATATATATATATATATATATATATATATATATATATATATATATATATATTTATATATATATATACATTTATATATATATATATATATATATATAAATAGGCCGTTGGTAGATAATGAGTGGTTTCTAATGTTTTGATTTGAATGGCTGTGTAGTGTGTATGAAATTTGTGAGAAACATCATACATAGCTACCTTATGGAATACAGGTTTTGCATCACATGTCCCGTTCATTCTTGTATAGAAGCCATTAATTGTAGGATATCCTATAGTGGATGGCACCAGAATGTGATATGTCCTGCACGCTGTAAATAGATCTACGTCTGGTATATTCTCCACAGCACCTAGACACAATGTGGGGAACAGAGGTGGGTTTAGTATTGATTTGATTTGAATTTCTTCTATTTATCCTGGCAGAATGTATGGCCTGGTAGACCATGTTATAAAAACACCAGCAGTTTACCGATGAGCGGAGGTAATAAAAGGCAATTAAGCCTTTGTAGAATAAATGAGAAATAGAAGGAACAGGCTCATTTAGGAGCATGATCCTTCTGTGTATAACTTACCTAACTGATACTTTTTAGAATTTTATATTATGTCTAGTAGCCAATTAGCTAATATGTAGGTTAGTATACATTATTTCTGACCCATGCTAGGTAATAGCAGTGGATAGAGTAACAATCCTTGGGTTCTTTCTTATTTTTCTCAAATTTTTGCTGGAAATATCCCTGTTTGGCTTCTCTGCATGCTTCTCTGGCCAGGGTTTGGAGATATACGTCCATCATCTATAGTTTTCTATATTTATTTATAGCATAATTCTTACCTTTTAAGAGGGTAATAATGTGTCTATATAACCAGGGCTTCATTTTTTGCTTAAAGTTGAAGATTTCTATAGGGCAAGTAATATCCAAAAGGAAACTTATTTGTCCTATTGTAGCTGTTGGCTATTCTAAGATAGGCATCGGCTATGAAAAACTCCAGATTCGAAAATAGGTTGTTCAGAAATTACACTTTATTCATTTTGACATACAGCTCGTAATCATACAGACGGATAGTAACAATCAAATAGGCTTCTGAACACCAGTGGTCATATGAACATACAAGAGGTATACGCTCATGGTCTAGTACATAATTCCCGAGTTCCAAGGCTCTCTTCCATCATGGTTAACTCCACTTGGACCAGACTCCCCGGAAGGAGTTCTGTGTCGGGAGTTGTCCACCAGTGCGTCTATCTCCTCTAGTTCCCCCAGAGGGTAGAACAGAGAGAGAGACGCAGGGTGACAAAGTTGGAAGCAGCGACAGGACTAGGCCTAAAAGGTACAACAGAGTTCGGGGAAGCTCTGTTGTGGAGCAGTCGAGCTGGCCGAAGTGCACAGCAAGACTGGGTCCTCGATTAGCAGAACCCCAGGTCTTATGTACTGATCCTTATGTAACTCTCTCCATTACTCGTAAACACTTGAGTTCCCGAGGAACTCCGGGTAACCACGCACCGGTGCATCCGGGCCGACACGGTACCCGAGATATGTCGGGTGACACGTGGCGGTCACGGCTCAATGCACATAACCAGGCCGCGCTCTCTCAATCCTCAGGTGTAGACTTATGTAACTATATACCCGGCACCAGACAGGAGCGCGGCCCGGATACACGGCAACACACATACCCAATATAACCCAAACTGGTTCTATAGAAATAGTATAGCGTCGACCCACTACACTACCCCCCTTCAGACAATATCACAGCGTCTAAATAGCGGCACAAAGTGCAGTATTTTCCATACTACTTTGATATAATGACAAATTTTATCTCCAAGCAACCCAAAAAAACATATTGTCTCCAAACATATACATAGTGGAGACAAGCGTAACTCTTTCTACTAGAACAACTTAATGTATTTCTTGAGTATTATAGATATGTCTTCATCCTTTTTGATATTAACGTCAATCATATCAACCATCAGGATCCAGTTACACAATAATCGAGTATCATCCTTCAATAACAGTCGTGATTTCTGGGACTAAGAGGATAAACTCCACACAGCCAGTCAAGCCCTATAAAACAAACTTGACTATATATCATAAAAAAATATAAAACCTTTAAGACATACTACTGTATACTAACCATGTCTCATCGAAAACGATTTGTTACAACAGGTATCATATACATACAGATCAATATGAACACTTCTCCTTAAAAGTTTACCAATTCTTATACGAGACATATTGGAAACAAAAAAGGTGGCAAGTGTCGGACTTATAGTAAACCTTGACCCAACCCGTCTATTTTAATAGACTCACTCGCTTAACGTGCCAGAGTAAGGTTTGAAAGATCAATATTTTTGGAATAAATGTACATATAGCGTGGATCCGGTAAATGCAGTTTCAGTAAAATACAGGACTTCCAAAACCGTATGCAAATCATGGTCACATAGGTGTCCTTCGTGATGTAACTCACCTAATAACACAAGTGGCATTTTCCATGTAGAAATGCTAAGGCAATCAGATCAAGTAGCATGGTAACATAACTCAACCCTTATGGAGAATTAATCTCCACACTCAAGGTTATAGAAAAAACAGTAAGCTGAAAAATAGAATGATCCAGCTCCTCACTTGATACCCTCCTTCTGAAAGTAATCAACGAGAACCTACGGATCTCCATAACAACTTACTAAATTTTCATCATCTGTACCTGAACAGATCTTACGTCTTTCCAGGTTCATTGATATGTTATTACCATTGAAAGACATATAGTACGAATGCAGTCAAGTAAACCTTCACTTTAGTAGGTATTATCAGGATCCAGTCCTTTATACTTTTACTACTGGACGGTTAATTCAGAGTATCACAATTGGCATACAAAAATCATACCTATAGCACATGTCATCAAATCAAACAAAACCCGTTTCACAAATACTGTCTTATGGCAAATAGAACACTCTTTGGTGATAGTTTAGCAGTCTTTATATGTCAACAACTGCAAAACTTAGATGAAAGGTAATATGGTATCATATCAAAGTCTTTTCATAAATAGGTGATAATGATCCACTGTAAGCAGTTCCTGTCATCTCAGTCTTTTATAAATATATCTAAATATAAGGTCATCATGTGACCCACTGTTCATGGTATTTAACACATCAAATAGCTCCACTTTACTGCAAAAGTTCAACCTTGATGACGACACATGGTAGAGGTTCTATACATGCTGCAAACTGGGAATGTTTTTATGACTCGCCACTCAGCAAAAGTTCTTCATTCTTGGACACTGGCGACATGCACTCACTAGATCGGTTGTCACTCATCTCAATGGAAATGTCCATCCCAGACCCTAGCTGCAAAGCGTCAGGGTTGAGAAAATGCACTTGAGTACTCATAGGTACACTCGCCATGGATATAGGAATGTCCAAGGTCGATGGACGATGCTTCCCTGACACAGAACCAGTCGTCACAGGTAGGTCCCCTGGAGGATCCACCATCATGGATTGTTCAAGTTCGTTTTCAGGAGCCATAAGCACCTCAGCATCACGGACAGTCAGACGTAGGTCAGCTTCTGCAATTGCATCGGTCAGCTCCATCAATATCTGGACCGCCTCTCTAGTCTCACTTTCCGTTATCTGGTAAGGTGACTGACAAGAGGTGGCGTCGAGTATTGGTGTTGAGACAGGTGCCGAGCTGGGCGACTCTGTCTGCAGTTCATTCACCACCATCCTCGCAAGAGTGGACACCCCGGCAGGAGTATCCATAGTCTCAAGGGAAGACACGGTTGTGTCCACCCCCATTGTAGTATACTGCATCGTCTTAGCAGCAGACGGCACAGAGGTGGACGTCACAGAGACAGACGTCACAGGAACAGACGTCACAGGAACAGATGTCACAGGAACAGACGTCACAGGAACAGACGTCACAGGAACAGACGTCACAGGCATGGACGTCACAGGAACAGACGTCACAGGAACCAACTCTGATGACCCAGAGGCCATGGAGGAGGCAGCCACGTTACTGCAGTCAGCCAGGTACATCTCATCCTCTGCAGGTGAAGGAGGACTCCGAGGGATATTACTAACCCTAGAGTCAGCTCTCAACCTTTGTGCGTATGCATCACCGTCAAATCCTAAGGGAAGAGGGGCGGAACCCCGTTCAACCCTGTATACACTCTCGTTGTACCAACTTGACAATGGGATTTCATAGCAATCTTCGAAAAACTCAGCCAACTCCTCATAAAAGTCATCGTTCTGCTGAGCTTCCATCTTAAAGCCAGAAAATTTCTCTGTTAGACCACCAATTTCGTGTTCTAATTTCGAAATAACTTTAGTTTTCAGACTAATTTCAGTCCTGGCAGCAGACAGTTTATGTTCAGTGGCACTGACCATATCCTTACTGCAGTCCAGCTTGACTTTGAGACCATCAATTAAAAATTGACTTTCCATACGAGATTTTTCAATGTTCAATCTCAAATCGTCTACTATTCTGCTAGAGGTTGCTACCATGTCATCCCGTTGTCCCAACTGTCTTTTAAGGGCTTCATTCTCCTCAGTCATTTTGGACATTTTAGACAGGAGTTCTGCTTTCGCAGTCTCCACTTTCTTTAACTCGGCCAAACGACTTTCATTTACCAATTGCTCAGCTTGAGCCCTAGCTCCTTGCAGAGCTAGTTGACAAGCGAGATCCAGTGTGTCAAATGAACTCTTGAGTCCAGTGACATACTGTTCTTTTAGAAGATTCCTGATACTAACGTTCTCAGGGTGATCAATATCACCAGTCAGCTTAGGCAGAGGGACCGATTCTAAATACATCTCTTCCTCACCCACCCCAGGTGATGGAGAATTCAATGAGAGACCCCCCATACAGGTGGATGGTGACGGAACGGAGGATAGCCTACGACCAATCTCCTGTCCCTTTCCCATATCAATCTTATTCGACTGAGCCCTGCCTGTGGGTGGGGTGAACTTATGATCCACCCAATCGTCTCCCTCAGATTGGAAATCAATCGTTCTATAGATCGTCTTAGTTTTGGAATCCTCTTTCCCACTTACTGACCTTATCTTCCCTGTTACATACCCTTGACTATCAGTGGAAGTATCTTCTGTTTTCAGTATCTTCCTTGACAATCCCGGGTTCCCACCAGCCTCAGAGAGTGTGGTAGGAGGGATTACCTCCTGTCCCACAAATACACAGTCATCCTCCTCCTCTACAGGAGAAGCTAACAGGTCTTTTACCATTCTCTCCTCTATGGCCTGCCTTGGGCTAACAGCAACCCTCGGTAATGATCCGCCAGAACCCTCCTCATTAGATTCAGTAGTGTTCCTACTAAATCCACAGGAAGACCCTGGAGTACGTCTCTTGGTTGGGGTGGATCGACCATCAGGTGATGAGTCTAACCCAGCAGAAGCTGAGGACTCCTCTGAACCTGTGGTTTTCACCTGTCCTACGGCAACAGGGACAGGAGTGTGCACTCCATGGTCCACCGTTTTACCCTCAGACAAGACTTTACCTTTGGGAGGAGTGGCCAACTCCATCTTACTACGATAATCAGCGGCTTTCTCTGGAAAGTCCTGAATGTAGTATGGCCACGCCTTTCGATTCAGCCACAACCTTCTCGGGTTATGGTTGAACACCAAGGTGTATGCCAACCCCTGTGGTACCCTCACACACTTTTCCCTGTCCGTGAGTCCTAAAGCCTCCGGACAATTCTAGAGAATATCTAGATTGGACATGGCAGTTTCAGCCTTCATATGGTGTACATCCACTAAGTGTCTTACCATACAACCCTTCCTAGATGTGCTGAAAGGTTCACCATCTTTCATACATTTAACTGAGCGATTAGACTTGGCCCGGCACTGCCACATCATTTTGGAGTGCCCGTGGAACTCCACTAGATGTCGTGCGAACTGGTACAGGTCCAAATACTCAGCCACTGGACTTCTATCCATACACTCGTTCAATGGGCACTGCCCCGAACCTATTCTCCAGCCCCTCCCGGATTTATAGGTAGGCATACCTGGCGGGACAAATGTCATCCAGGCCCATTTCATACGGTTTCTATCCTCGTTGGAGAGGTTGGCAGCCCTGTATGTCCCCATACTTTGCTTTATAACCTCGTCCCAAAACTTGTAGGCTTGATGTGCCCCTGAACTAGTATGTTCTAACCAGAATTCCATATCCCTCTCCGTATCTTCATAGGAGGGTAGCCTAGCTCGGCTCCCTATCTCCCCAGTAATCTCCCCCGTGTAGGGTTTGGACTTAGAATTATTGGAAGGAGTTCTGAATAGCTTGGTACATTTCCTCTCGTTGAACTTATCTAATTCTCGGACATATGCCCCCCTGCATATCTTACTCCCAGGAATTACATCATCAGGATCAAATTTCTGGAATTTAGCTGCCAAATGCATGACTGCCATAGTTGGAATATGCTCCGGGGTAGACTGTTTAGGGGCATTCCAATCGGGTACAAATTTACCGTGAACCGGATGTAAACCATCCGCACGGTCATACGACATAGAACCCCAAGGAGCACCCACTGGAGCGTCACTGACCGAGTGCACCGGTATCCCGGGCATGTTCGGGTCAGTT
The DNA here is from genome assembly GCA_947462335.1 of Harmothoe impar. NCBI lineage: Eukaryota > Metazoa > Annelida > Polychaeta > Phyllodocida > Polynoidae > Harmothoe > Harmothoe impar. The sequence goes on along the minus strand of OX381720.1, from coordinate 2,239,634 downwards.
CGGGTTACTCCCGAAGAAGGTGGTGACGCAATATTCCCAACCTGGAACAAGGGGAATCCCCCGGCTTCGAGTCCTTTCAACCCCGGGCCTGACACGAACCCCCTAGCTTGCGCCACTGACAAACCCATATCTACCAGTTTCTTTACATGTGCTCCCCGAGCTAGGAGATACTGTGTGGTTCTAACCTGTTCAGCTTTCCTTATCTCGGAGATATCACTGCCATTCCGGCGTTTCACACCCCTATTCTTCATCTTACTCGGCGGTTGATACACGAATTTCGGTAAATCCGTGTCACTGAATTGTTTTGGAAGATTACAATTGACCGGAGCTGTAGACTCCAGGTCTCCCAAAGCTAACAATTCCCTCTCGTCCTGCGATAGAGGGGTAACCTCCGTCGAGTAACTCCTTCTGCAGGAGTTACCCGACGGATAGCCATCCGCCATGATAACTAAACAGAGGGCGGCCCAGAGGAGCCCACTCACAAATGAGCTTAAATGAGTAGTAAAATCATGAAAATTGTTACAAAAGTGTCCTCCTGTACTACCTCACTTTAGTGTCTCCTCTCTCCCTCACATGTAGAGCAGTATAGATGACTAACTGCTGTTTAACATACGCGGAGAGAGGTGCCTTCGCATCCACCCTCTCCAACGGTATGTGCAGGACTGACGCTTTCCGCGCCAAACCAGCGTGCGTGCGCATCCAAGCGCAAAGGATCATGGGTACCGGATAGCCCTTCCCGAAGAAGTTATTCGGTATTATCCGAAGAAAACCGGGTAACGAAGTAAACTGCGTAGTAGTTGCAATCTTCGCCGGGTTATCTCGGATACTATTTACACACATTATTTCAAGCAATAGCAATTCTTTAGTCCATCAAAGCTGTATTATTTGTAGCATTTGAACTTTAGAACGCACTTTAAACAGAACATAATAAACAATTACGTGTCAAAGTAAATTCTTTTGGTGGTCCGAACAAATTTGGAAGACTTACGAGTCCTATTCTCGTGTTACTAGAACGAATTCTACACCCGTCCCTTTTCACAAAGTATTTCTTTTAGGATTCTCGTTCCATCCTTAGAAAAATTACCGACTTAGTTAATTGGATTTTAATCCGAAACCATCACGACCAGTACTAAATGGGAAACCAACTCACAGACCATAGCATGTAAACATTCAAAACTAACTTTAGTAAAGCAGAACGTTGGGTACCCCAATGCCATCTACTGGTTACTTCCACCATTATTCCCGTCACAAAGCTTAAAGAAAAAAATCCGGTATTTCTCGTTGTGTTTTTGACAATCAGCACCAGTTACGCAACTTTCCGGGGTCTACCGGGTGAGTCCATGGAAACCAGAACTATTCCGGGTAACCATAACAAACCAACCCAGCCCCGCCGCTTTTACGTAACAGCACCTCGACCCGCTATACGAGCACTTCTACGTATGGGTCCTTGGGGCTTCTTCTTCTCAATCACTCGAGGAACTTCCCTAGCCTCCTTTGCAGTAACTGACTTCTTCTTTTTCCTACCATCGACCTTCTTAGCCGGCGTTGCTTTTCTAGTCTTCTTCGTAGGCGGGGGTGCTGTAACCTGTTTCTTACGCACCCACCCGGGTTGGGGCATTGGCACTTCTACCAAAGGTTCATCCTCATCGCCGGGCCGGCGACCTAGCCAAGGCTTCAGGCGATCCACATGGCCTGCAACTATCTTGCCTCGCACATTCTTCAACAACACAGTAACATCAGATATTACTTTTGTTACCTCAAACGGCCCATCCCAACCCTTCGAGATTTTTCCATGCACAGGTGGTTTCAATCTAACCACCTTCTGTCCAACTACATACTTCCTTTCCCTCAAGCCTGTATCATATCCCACTTTCTGATGGATGGCTGCTTTCTTCAAGTGGCCTCTCACCAATGCATAGCCTTCTCGCAACTCTCTGCGTAGAGATTCCGCAAATGCCACTCGGCATGGGACATCCTTCCTCCGCAGCACACTGCCAAAGACCAAATCCGCAGGCATTATGATCTCAGATCCAAATACCAGACTGTTAGGAGTGCAGCCAGTAGAAGCATGCACTGTACCGTTGTAAGCATGGGCCTCATACTGGGAAAACGTGTCCCAGTCATCCTGATTAGAATTAACCAGCGTTGTCAACCCCTGAATCAACGTACGGTTGAACCTCTCAACCATCCCATCCGACTGCGGTCGGTAAGGATTAGTGCGTGTTTTCACTATGGCCAATTCTTCCAGCATCCCCTGAAAGAGACGCGATTCAAACTCTCTACCCTGGTCTGAATGTAGCATGAGAGGTGCACCAAATGTTAGTACCCACTCTTCAACCAAAGCTTGTGCGCAGGTTAATGCCGTGTGATCCTTCATTGGGATCACTCTCACATACTTGGTATAGTAGTCCTGTACTACCATCATGCACATGTTGGAGTTTGGAGTAGTCTGGAAGCCAGTGATTATATCAATGGCTATCCTCGCAAATCTGACTCCGAACAGTTCTTGTCTGAGAGATGTTTTACCTTTCCCAGGGCCCGGCTTTACCAGGCAACACGTCGGGCATTCCATCAGCCAACGTATCACATCCTTAGACATCCCTGGCCAGTAATATCTCCTCGCTAGTTTTTCCAAAGTCCGTTTCCTGCCAAAATGAGCGGAAGTCTGATGACCATGGAAAAACTCAAATACTTCCCATCTTAGAGAAGCCGGCAGGACTATCTGTAGCCTCCTCCTGGCTTTGCCTTCAAGAGTTTTCCATCTGCACAATAGGCCATCTCGCACTACCAACTGCGACCATTGGCCTACTAAGTTCCTCACTTCCACACACTCCAATGACAGAGCAGGTCTGACGGGACGAGCAGCTCTCTCCAGGATCAGATTCCGTATCACATTGATACCTTCGTCCTCCTGCTGAGCTTCAAGTATGGACTCCGCCGACCAGAACACCAAGTTCTCTTCCCAGGCCGGATCAAAATTCATTATTGGAGCCACCAACGCGTTATGTATGCCACAATCTTCACAGTCCAACCTTGCACATCTTCGGATTGGTCTCCTTGACAAGCAATCCGCATTTACGTGCTTCACTCCGCTCCGATGCTGAATCTGGGTATTCTCTATTCCCAATTCAGACAACGCGGAGATCCATCTACCCATCATCCCATCTGCTTCCTTAAAATTAAGGAGCCATCTCAAGGATGAATGGTCTGTACGCAAAATAAAATTCCCACCATACAAATAATGGCGGAATTTCTTCGTATACACTACTATGGCCAACAACTCTCGCTTGGTGGTACAATAATTGCGTTGAGTCTTACTCAAGCTGTTGCTAGCAAATGCTAAGGGCACTTCCTTCCCATCTTGCACCTGGGACAAGACAGCGCCTATACTGTCGTTACTAGCATCGGTGTCCAGGATGAACTGATCACCCTCAGTAGGATAGCTCAACACAGGAGTTACCGTAAATAACTCCTTCAGATTCTGAAAAGCCTGCTCAGCTAGTTCCGTCCAAATAAACGGTGGTAGCTTCAACATTCCTTTCCTCTTGCCTACTACTAGCCCCTGCAAGGGAGCCGACACCTCAGCAAATCCGGGAATGAAATCACGGTAGTACGAGCAAAAACCCAAAAACGATCTTACTTCCTCCTGATCTTTTGGCGTTGCCCAACTCGCTACTGCCTCCAATTTCCCTGGATCCGCCGAAATACCTGTGCCACTTACTATTCGGCCCAGATATTCCACTGATCGCCTGAAGAACTTGCATTTCTTAGCTTTCAGTCTCAGGTTATAGGATCTCAGTCGATCCATCACCATGGTCAAATTCGATAGACACTCTTCCCGAGTTTTCCCGAAAACTATGATGTCGTCCAGATATACCAGACAGTTTTTCCACAACAAGCCTCTCAGCATTGTTTCCATCATATTCTCGAACGTAGCCGGAGCGTTACACAAGCCAAATGGCATCACATTGAACTCAAACAACCCCCTATGGGTTGTGAACGCTGTCTTTTCCTTTTCCTCTGGGTGCATTCCAATCTGCCAGTATCCTGACTGCAGATCTAAGGTACTAAACCAGTGATTGCCACCCAAGGAATCTAGACTTTCATCAATGCGCGGCAAGGGATAGGCATTCTTCCTTGTAATCCCATTCAGTCTTCTGTAATCTATACAGAACCGACAGGTGCCATCCTTTTTGGTAACCATTACCACTGGACTAGCCCATGGACTATCAGAAGGCCTTATTATCCCTTCCCCTAACATCTTGTCCACCTCATCCTCCAATGCCTGTTTTTTAGACAAAGGTAGACGCCGGTAGGGCAAGCGTAACGGCGGGCTAGAACCGGTGTCTATCCGATGAGTTACTCGGTCGGTTCTACCCAACTGCTCTCCTGGAGCAGAGAACAAGTCTGCATTCTCACACAACAATTGAGCCAGACTCCCTTTGTCCTCTTCCTTCTCCAGGTGGCTATCTGTCACTAATGGTAAAAGATGCAGTGGTAATCCATAGCCTTCCTTCCTATCCTGCTCTCCAGTGTCTTGCAACACCACTGTCATAGCAGATGGATCCAAAGCTCCCAACTCCACTGCTCTCCTTGCTGCTAACTCTTCCTCGGGTGAGTCAGCTCTTCCTACCACATCAGCATATGTTACGTCCCCAAAGGTCGTCCCCTTTTCCAGGTACACATCCTGAAAAGTCATATTACTGACTGGCACTACTGTTCGTCTTGAACTCTGCACCAGGGCACTGGTGGAAACCAACCCTAGCTTACTCAAATGCTCCTGATTAGGTTCCACCACCCCCATGCGGTCAAATTCCATATCCCGGCAGTATACAACTACATTGCATACATGGCGGGGAGGAATTCGGACTTCTGAGAGACAGATGAGACGCCTGAAATCTCTTGTGGATATCGAAAAGTGAGCTCCCCTGTCACACTATCCAATACAGCACCATACAGAGAACAAAAATCCACTCCCAAGATTCCCTCATCCGTCAGTTCAGCTACAGTTGTTGAAACAACAAATGAATGTTGATTCACCCAAAAGGGTATCACCTGTCTGCCATGTGTCCGCATATAAGATCCATCAGCACTTCTGACCGACCCCGGCCCCTTAACTATAGGATCGTTGGGTTTGAGTCGCGAAGCACAAAACCTTTCTACTTCTTCCGCCAACTCAATTCTACGGACGGTGTCCAGATGAGCTAAATCTTCAACACCCCTCTCGTCCATTCCCTGGGGCCCATCTCCACCTGGCGGATCAGCCTCAGGTGCGGCTAACCCCAGCGGCTCCAATGAAATGGAATCTTTTGATCTTCCTTCGACAGTACCTTTGACAATCACAGGCGGGGTTGTTATGTTGTCATCGACAACAACCCCTACTAGTTTTCCGTCGGCGGTGGGCTTTGGTCAGAAGAGGGTCCATCTTTTTGTTTCTCGACCGATGATACATTCCTAGTATCCTTGGACCAACATGTCCTTGCAAAGTGACCCTTCTTCCCACAATTGTAACATTTCGTGTCTTTGTTGGGTTTCCCCTTACCGCGACCACGAGTTGCGACCTTTTCAGCCTTCTCAGCTTTACTACGCTCATCCATGACTTTTCCGATCATGGTTTTCAATGCACCCTCCTCTGGCGCTGGAGCGTCCGATCCTGGAACCTTTCGTCTTTTATACAAAGTACGACGTTCTCCCCATTTAGGATCTATAGCTGCCACCTCCTGCACACCCTCTGTAGCTAGATCACCCCCCGCTTCAGGTATCTCAATTCCAGCTACAGGAGCTGCCTCCACAGTTTTCAATAACTTCCTCTTTCTTAGAGCATCCTCTGTTAGCTCGAAGATGTCTGCCAGCGACATAGTGGTCTTCCACTGCGAAGCAATCTCGGTTGATAATCTTTCATCCCTAAGTCCATCTATATACAAGCTGGACAACTTCCTCACCAGCCATGGATCACTCAGACTCATAGATTCAAATGCTTCCGCTGCCAGCACTCGGAGAGCCATTCCAAACTGTCGGTGTCCTTCACCGAGCTTCTGAACCCTTGCCTCCAGTTCAGATGCGGGATCCGCACCGGATGTGGAACCCAAAGCCCAAGAAGCTGTTTCCACCAATCCCTTGTACGTTCTACCCCCGCTTAATTCAAAGCTCGTTAGGGCGGAATCACCAGGACCATCTCGTAGACACCACGACAAAGCTGCGAGGCACTCATCCCCTTCCCAGCCATTATGTCGCATATCTGCTGAAAATCGTGTGAACCATTTCCTCCATGGAACTGAGCCATCATACTGCTTCATCTTGATAGCCTGCTTCTTCACAGCCGTCATCCCCGTTCTCAACGGTATGTCAGCCTGACTCAAAGCATAATCCACTGCTCTAGAGTTCCCCACGTCATTCGGTACTGCATCAATCCCCAATCTTCTAATTGCTGGATTGCTTTGGAACACTGCCTCATCCTCCATCGACATATTTCCCCTATGTTGATAAGGCGTCCCTCTCTGATCAGCACCCCATGTCCTTGGTGTATACATGCTTCCTGGAGTTATATGACTGCCAGGCAATGGGGGAGGTGGTATATTGAACATAGGCCTCGCGTTCCCATAACAGTTATCCGGTCCCACATTGCCCCACCCCCCATAGGAGGTGTTAGGCCCAGCCAGATTCCCTTGACCTGGCGGCCGAGCATTCATGTTTGCCCCCCTTGGCAAACCTGGTCTACCCACTGTAGACACATTTACCGGAACTGTATGAACCTGCCCTGCTCCTGGAGCTGGAGTAGAATGAGCACCGGGAGCTGGAGCAGCATTAACTGTTCCCACAGGAGCCTTATGTCCTGTAGCCTGAGCTACTGGAACATCCCCTCTTTCTCTCTTAGTGTCATTTTCTACGCTCACTGATTCTGTTTCTTCAAGAAAGCAATCTAACTTCTCTTGAAACAGCTTCTCCACTCTACCACAAAGTTCCAACATGAACTCCTCATTCTTGTCAAACTTATTGCCCTGCATAGATGAGTGTCCACTCACACTGGATAACATATCTGCTGTATGTATCACCATGGAACTATCTAGATCCTCAGTGGCAGGTGGTTTTTCTACCTCCTCCGCTGCATTGACGACAAATACTGAGGGCTCGTCGGCAGTTACAAAGGTCTCATCTCTAGATACCTCCTGTGCCTTTCCGACCGGGTCCCCATCTGCCTTCACTCCTTCAGGTTCTAGTTTCTTCACCATGTGGTTTTCAGCTTGTTGAGCTAGCGTCTCTAGCTCTCCCAGCTTACTATTTTGCTTCTTCAGCAACTCATCATATTCAGCTACTTGTAACTGCCTTGCTAGAATCTCAGAACTAATTTCCTTATTCGGCACCACTAGCTTTTCTGTTTCAGACTTCAGTCTGACTTCAGTACCTTCAAATAGACCCACATTGACAGAGATCTGTGCCAGATGTTTTATCTGAGCTGCATGTTCCCCAATATTTCCTGACCTTTTTGCCAAAAAACTCTTTTCGAAAGCTTCCCTCTCTTCCTTCAACTTTCTCAGGGATTCCTCCTCTATCCTTATCCCTTCCTTCATGTGATCATGCTCATTCCTTAATCTGAGCGTCCTTATGTTATCCAGGCTCAACCTCTCCCTGGGTCCATAAGGCGGAACCTCTAAACCAGGTATCGTCAACCTAAAAGGATCCGGAAACAGCTTATCCCCCTTGGAGATTGCCACAGCTGTCTCCTTCCCTTCCTCCGGAGTTTTCTCCAGGTCGTCCCCTTTGACAGCTGCAACCCCATCTTGACTACCCTGGACTACTATCCTAGTCCTTTCCACTGTCTCTACAGTGGGCACTGGTCTACGTTCCCATGTCACTGGTACATCTACCGTACCCTCCAGACTAGGTATACTAGAGTCACTATCCTCTCCAGCATCTTCCATGGTCACCTGTCCAAGCGTCACATCCTCCCGTGATGTGTCCCCCACCTGGACAGGTCCCTCCATACCCCTATCTGGTTCTAGAGCTGGACGTTTCGCTGGGGGGTCCCCTTGTGAATCCTCAGATCTCACCTCGTGGGCTTCATCCTCCCCTCCATGTCCAATTTCCCTATTCTGATTGAACGTATGTACCTTCTGCCTAGCATTAAACCTCACCCTAGATCGTAACCTAGGGCGCATACCCTCCCCTTGGTTTGTAACCGACGGGGGAGGTACCTCTGTATCCGACATCTCTTCACCACACAAAAGCAACCTGTAATAACTATCCTTGAAACCTACCAATTCTGGTTCAAACATGTAAGAGCTTACCTCTCAATTTCAAAGAAAATTAATGTAAATCAATACTTACCCAAAGTGGTCACGGCACCAGTGTAGCTGTTGGCCATTCTAAGATAGGCATCAGCTATGAAAAACTCCAGATTCGAAAATAGGTTGTTCAGAAATTACACTTTATTCATTTTGACATACGGCTCGTAATCATACAGACGGATAGTAACAATCAAATAGGCTTCTGAACACCAGTGGTCATATGAACATACAAGAGGTATACGCTCATGGTCTAGTACATAATTCCCGAGTTCCAAGGCTCTCTTCCATCATGGTTAACTCCACTTGGACCAGACTCCCCGGAAGGAGTTCTGTGTCGGGAGTTGTCCACCAGTGCGTCTATCTCCTCTAGTTCCCCCAGAGGGTAGAACAGAGAGAGAGACGCAGGGTGACAAAGTTGGAAGCAGCGACAGGACTAGGCCTAAAAGGTACAACAGAGTTCGGGGAAGCTCTGTTGTGGAGCAGTCGAGCTGGCCGAAGTGCACAGCAAGACTGGGTCCTCGATTAGCAGAACCCCAGGTCTTATGTACTGATCCTTATGTAACTCTCTCCATTACTCGTAAACACTTGAGTTCCCGAGGAACTCTGGGCAACCACGCACCGGTGCATCCGGGCCGACACGGTACCCGAGATATGTCGGGTGACACGTGGCGGTCACAGCTCAATGCACATAACCAGGCCGCGCTCTCTCAATCCTCAGGTGTAGACTTATGTAACTATATACCCGGCACCAGACAGGAGCGCGGCCCGGATACACGGCAACACACATACCCAATATAACCCAAACTGGTTCTATAGAAATAGTATACCGAGGATGGCATACCCTAGTTCCGGGCCTACCCCCTAGATGGCGCATGTGTGGAGCTGCAGCTGTCGGGGGCTAAGTCTGTGTTAGGCTCTTTGTTCTATGATAATTTTGCTGACTTTCCCACTTTTCCCACACACCCTGAGGCATTCTTAACTTATTACACAGTATAGGTGTGTGAAAATAAAGCCATGGACAGCCTTACACATGTATCAAAGTGTTTATATAAGGAGGTGTGAAGAGTCAGAGGTGTGACAGCTCCCTATTTTCGCTCACAGTGAAACCACTGAGTTACCCCACCTGTCATACTCCCTGGGTATTTTACATGTCCATTATTAACCCCTTTGTAACATAATTGTAATGGAAGTAAAGCAGAGTTAAAAACTGATTGAAACTGAATAATAAAAATGTGTTTTTATTAGGACATTTGTGGAAGCCTTTAGCAGCTGGGAGTGGCTTCTTGTATGTCCACATGAGCACACACTCCTAACCTGGTGTTATGTAATGGTTGGCGTCGGGGGCGGAGGTGTCATGGCGGCCCCCAGCCCAGGTATCCTCTGTGCCCTATAGCGTCGACCCACTACACTATATAAATCTCCCATGCCTTTTCAGGCAATGCAATTGTTCCTCCCACTTGCTTTAAAAGAAAAGACCAGCATAATTCTATGTGCCCATCTATTGGTAGTATTTGCCTTGATTCGAAGTATTCTGACATGCATTCTATCAAAATCTTCACCATGTAGCATTAAACCTGAAATAAACCAGACCAGACCAGGTCGGAAATGACGTCACATGATACCAAAATCCACCCAGACATGCTCAGCCCATCTCTATTGATTGGTCTAGACACTCCCAGAACGACTCCTTGATTGGTTGCTCGGTAATGTACACCATTCTCAGTGTATCTTAAGTGCCAATTAAGGGCTACTCAAGGACCAATCATAGAGCAGTGGAGGTGCAAACGATTTTCTATTTTGTATCTGTTTCATTTATATTAGCTCTAGTGGCCTTCCTGGTGCCTCTTTTTATGAAGTGAGAAGGAAAGGGGGTTTATAACTAATTTATGAAGACAATGAATAGCTTCTTTATTGTATATTGGTTGTTTAATGCATTATAAATGGTAGTTGAATATTCTGTATTTACATAGGCTTTGTATGGCTGGACACATTTTTGTTCACTTGTGACGTCATTCTCTAGATAATTCTTTTAGGTTTAACTGCTACATAGTGCAGACTTTGATAGAATGCATGTCAGAATACTGCTAATCACTGCCAGTACTACCAATAGAAGGGCATATAGAATAACACTTGTCTTTTCTTTTAACGTGAGGGGAGTTTATAAAAATTAAATCAATGGTAGTTGGGTCACTATTGGGGTTAAAATGTGTGTGTCCTTTTATTAGTTGTTGAAAACCAAGGGCTGACATGTTTTGTCTTAATTTGTTCCCGTCTCCTTCTGCAGTGAATTTAAAATTAATGTTAAAGTCCCCTAAAATAAGTACTTCATTAGTTTGGTAATAATGACAAAGGTGATTTAATTTCCCTGCTAAGATATCCAATGCAGTGTTAACTTTACCTAATCGGGGCCTGTACACGTTAAAGACAGTTAGTTTTTTATTTTAACCCTTTTTTATGGTGAACACTTGCATTTCCAGATTTGCCTTGCTAACGCTATATATGTATCAGTTAATGATTGACCAATGGTGATATCATCTTTAACATGAGCCATTAAACCCCCACATTCTTTGTCAATTTGGCGATCGAGTCTTATTAAGTTATACCCTTGAGGTGGTTATCAGGAACCTTATCTTTCAACCAGGTTTCAGAAATCAATTTCTTTATTTCTCATAAAAATGCTGAAGTCATCAAAAGTCTCTTCTGAGAATACAGAGGCGTAGGAAGCAAATCTTCATTGGGGGGGGGGGCCAGGGGGGCCCACTCCAACCAACTCTATGTATTGGTTTTTACGCACGCTGTATCATATACACACTTATGTTAGATTGTATGGAAAAGTAGTATTTGAGCCCCCTTTATTTCTAATTTGGGGTCCCAGTCCCCTCTGCACCCACATTTCCCTATGTGGGAAAGGTCAGAATTGGAAATTATCTGCCCCATATGACATGTCTCGACAAATTTTGGGGGGGCCCAAACATATTCAGGCCCCCCTTCCTCAGTGATGGGGGGGGGGCCCGGCCCCCCCCCCAATCCCCCCCTTTTCCTACGCCACTGGAATATACTTCTTATGTTAAGGTGGCATATATGTTGACCTCCAGATCCCGTTAGGTTAAGAGAAGAGACCCTGGTCCCCGTGTCCCCCAGGCCTGCCCCATACACACACACTATACCCTGACTCACCCTCCCTCCCGTTGAGCTTATTAGCCAGGACTTTGCTTCCAGAGCTGCTATCAGGACAAATCATTTCAGGCAGCGCTCCATGATATCTTTCACATAATCAGTGTCGAATATCATGCAACGAACAAAAAGGGTGTTGACCAAGGTGTTCTTGAAAAATATATGCAAATACAGCGTAACCTTTTAGACAGTATGTAAATATGTGAGAGGACCTTTATCTGAAATACTGATCCATTTCAGACTGAATCCAAAGAAGCATAAAAATAAAAACATATCCCTGCAATAACGATTTCTTTATGTTTCATCTGAATCATGACATTCTGAAGGACACAAGGCTTAGGTCTAATAACAATATGCTTCAATTAATCAGAAAACAGGCATACCTGCGGAAATGAGAAGGGCCATGGTTGAATTTTCCCCACTCAGTAAGTGCTTATTCTTAAAATCTATTTTAGCAGGGGGTATAGAAGGCGGCATAGCAATGTCAACTGCTAGAAACAAAAAAAGCCAGCGGTCTACTATGTCCCAAAGGGGATTGGAGGAGTCGGGTAGTACGGTAGGTGAGTAGGGATGTGGATGAGTCAAGGGGTGGGTGACTAAGAGAGTGGGTGAGTAAAGGAGTGAGTGAGTAAGGGAATGGGTGAGTGGGTGGGTAGGGCTGTAGAGGAGTAGGTGCATGGGTGAATAGGGAAGAAGGGGAGTAGGAATGGGCAATCTCCAGTCGGCAGAGATTTCGTATGACACGGTCTACTCACCTCTGCAATATCCTTCCTCCGTGTAAGACTAGGGACCAAAACGGTCCCCTACGCCATGGTCATTGAAATATGCAATTTTGTTTGAGCCATTCGATACAAATATGCATGAGGCTCTAAAGAAGTCATTCTGAAAGTTATAGACAGATTGATCATGTTTTGATGGGGGCATTTGTTGATTTACCAAGGAACTATTTTTGGTGTAGGGAGATGAGCAGTGTGTGATTCGGTCAGGAAAGCAGGAAAGTGGTACTCCTTTCGGTTTTTTTTTGCCACAGGAGAGCGCCAGGTTGATCCAGAGAGAAGGTTAAATCGATCGCTGGAAATCGAGAATGTAGGAATGGGGTCAAGAGGTTGTTGAGTATGCGAGTGCATGAAAAGGGGAGTGGGTGTGTAGGGGAGTAAGGACTAAGTGAGGTATACAGGTAGTCTCTGGGAGTTTGCCCTATCTTGTGGCACTTACCTGTCTGGACACAAACTGCACCATAAGCCTCAGCCGGTCCATGTCCGCCTTCTAACTCGTAGATCAAATCTCTGACACACGCACCCCCAAGTTGCATCATCCAGAAGACGCCAGATGCTACCAACCAGATCTGACCTTCTGACTGAAAAGTAAATAGTAGTAGGGGGAGGGGGAGCTTATTCAGCCAAGGCACCACCAGGATAAGGCATATATGATGTTTGCACTTTAACAAAAGTCAGAATGCGCGCCGCCATCTTGGAATGATAAGTAACAACACAAATAATTTATGCTATGTGATAAAAAATAATATAAATCAACCTTTGATAGATCCTGAGGTTGATTATGATTTTACCTACCCCACCTAACATTGACCCAAGAGATGCAATGGTTCTATTGGTTTGTTGCTAATACAGCTAGCAACAGCTATTCTAATGGTTTATCTGCCTAGCAACACACATTTCCATGGTCCTGAGGTTGATTATAATCATCCCTCCCCCCCTAAATTGGACCCAAGGAATTCAATGGTTCTATTGGTTTGTTGCTAATACAGCTGGTTGCCGAGCAACAGCTATTCTAATTGTTTATCTGCCTAGCAACACACATTTCCATTGTCTTTAGGTTGATTATAATCATGCCTACCCTCCTAAAATGGACCCAAAGAATTCAATGGTTCAACTAGTTTGTTGGTAATACAGCTGGTTGCCTAATCATATCTACCCCCCTAACATAGACCCAAGGAACTCATATAGGTACTACCATATTTGAGGTAATATCATCCTACCCCTGATAAACCCTCCCCCCTGCTTATTTGGTGTCTTGAATGGGTCCCATGAGAAATATTTTTACGTGGCAACAACCTCAATTCTTGTTTACTTGTTAAAACAAAAACAACTGATTGTTCAAAAGAAAGGGCCCTAAATTATTCCCATGGCAATATCTACAGTCTTCTTGAAATCCTACAATTAGAAAGATCAAGAGTATGGCATTCATCCTTTCAGGATGGATCTAGTTGGAAAACCCATGCCTTGTCCTATTTGAAATACTTAAGGATACTGTTTACATTTAATTATTTATATTTTGATGAGTTTTCTTCAGAACTTTACATATCGCATACCGATAGGACCATATAATATGCCCCTTTCATATACCTTGGATTAGATAGACCATTGCTAGGGTTGGAATGTGAATCTTTTTGGGGTCCTTTTCCATCAACAGCTCTATGGGATGATATATCTTCAGAATTAACAGTTTTGATGGTCTAAACTTAATCTTAATCTTATTGAGGGAACCGTGTCATCTTTTATGGATATTTCTATTAGCCTACTAAGTTTTACGGAGCGTTTTAAAGTAAGAAAATTGGCGGAAAAATCAGTAAATTTGAAAAATCACTTTTACCCTTCATTCTCATACCTTTAACACCTAGAGATCATCTATTATATTCCCTCCTCTATAGATGTTTATGAAACGCTAAAAACTAGTGTTCTAGCGACCCTAATGTCCCTAGCAACCACCCCATGAATTTGATAAGAGCATGATCTGCAAAAAAACCACCTTAGTGCAGGGTGATATTATATACAAATCATGCATTTATACTTATCAAATCAAGCGAATCTGTACGTAAGACTGGATATGAAAACCTTCCGAGCAGTATTTATTCACTATCCAGTATGAAATACATGAAATACATCTTTTCATACCAAAAACGAATCCTCAGGTACTCAAAGCTGGATAACTATCTTACTCAAGGGCTACTGTTACATGCAGTATTCCAATTTGCTGAGAAATATCACAAATAGGTACCTTATGAAATACAGGTCTTCCATCACATATCTTGTTTATTCTGGTATAGTTGCCATCAATTTCAGGATGGGATGGCACCTGAATCTGGTATATACTGCACTCTTTCAGTAGATCTAGGTCAGGAGTAGTCTCCACAGCACCTAGACACAATGTGGGGATATAGAGTGAAATCAGAACAAAACAACACCTTTTGGTGATGTTGAACAGTGGATTTTAGCAAGAGTGCGTTGAAATTATCCGCCAAGGCAGCCAACCCCTTTAAGCTATAGTCATGCACTTGCTTTTTGCTAAAAATATAATTTTTTCTTTGATTCCCACCAAATCCACCATACCCCGCCCCATTGTTCAAGAAAGACCTCTCCTTTAGGACAAATCTTTTTAGGCAGCACTACATAACATCTTTCACATCTATAAGCAAAGGTGCACTAACACATACTACATGGTATATTCATCTCCCCCTCCCCACTAAAAGAATAATGCAGACTATTTATTTCTTAACACAGCTAATGATATATTCAAGTACTATAGTCCAATATATGATTGAGTATTGGGGTAATTCACTGAAACGTTGCTATCTTCTAATTATAGATCTGATTTATTTCCAAGTGGTATTGTTATCCCTTCTCTGTTTCTAGTTCAAGGGCTGATCGATCTGTGGAACTGTATGATATAAAGAAATACAAGCTTGAGACCAAAAAAAAGTGTGTATCAGTTCATGGATTTAAGCATTAGGGAAGGTAGGTCGTTTTTCTTAATTCTATCTTCTTTTTTTTTGTAGAGTTGAAAGAACCAGGAATCGGCTGTGAATCACCGCATTGACACGCAGCTCATCGGGATGACTCTCTTATTCCTCCAGAAAGTAGGAATTATCATGAAATTGTTGAGTGTTGCTATTAAGAAGCGATTTTCTGAAATCAGATAACCATTCAGACTACTGAAGTCAATGGGAGCTTCTTCTTCCTGACTAAAAGTTTAAATATTTCAATATTAAACAATTTGCACAAAAATCTTGCAAAAAACAATGCTAGGATCAACCTGTATTAAAACCTGAGTCAGGTCTTAATATTTTTTAAATATTTTATTGAGATCTAATAATAGTCAGTAAAGATTTCAATCATCCAGTCAGTCCCCATAGAACAGAACATAGGCTTACCTCCCGTTTGTGAAACTATAACCACAATGAGAAGGCACAACGTCATCGGTAAAACCTCCATCTTGCAATTTTATATTCAAAGTGCCTTTCCAGGATGAATAAAATAAATTACATACATACATACAATCATAGCTTACTCTGGTGCTATGTTCATTAATCACAGTGGGCTGGTGAAATCATATACAAAGGCACAAAAACGTCAACACATGATATATTACATGTGTTTTCCTTGGGCGAGCTTATTGGCTCAGCCTACAAACCCCTTAATTTAAAATACGTTTCAAATAAGTATAATTTTACAGTGTTTTGTCAAAGTGGGTATAACTTAGAAGTTCCTTGTTATTTTTTACATAATATTCATGTGAATAAGATAAGCCTTGCTATCTTGGAGCCCACTAAGAAAATACATATGGGCCCCATTAATAATAGCATATGATAGTCATTAAATACCTTAATTAACAGTGGAGAATGATTCACATCTCAGGTATATCCTATCGCAAGTAAATATGAAGTCACAATAACATAGCGTCTTCTTTTCATACAAGTGGTGAGTGTTGTGCAGGGACCGTTTCCTCTGCTCCGTATAAATTCTAAGACACACAGACATACATCGTACACTATGGCGATAATAAGTGACTTGTGGCAGCTAGTAAATGATCTACTTCAGCTGCATGGGGAAGCAATTGTGGAGGAGAAGGGGACTACATGTAATAATTCAGTACATTACGACCACAATATTTGGGGTTATAGTCTGTAATAGATGACTGTGTATACTATAAGGGGACAAAATGGCAGCCAACACAGGGAATGAGGTAAAACTGTGGTGCCAGGTACACTAGTATAATGGCCAATCACATCTCCATGCTTGGATGGCCACTACAATTTTAGTATGACTCAACTAAAGACTTTAGTAGGGACATCCCCTTACACACCTAATAGGGGCTATCATTTGTCCAAACGTCAATAGTATAATATATGTATGCGGCGAGCTCTGTCGTTGAAGTCATATCCTTAGAAATTATGGGTCTGGTACAAGTAGAATTGACATGTGGTCATTATGCACCAAGATTATATGGCAATACCACGATTGGTAAACTGAAATTCTACAGGAAAGGACTAAATAGTACATAGGAGCCTAGAAATATCAATGTGAGGGTACAATATAGATCAAAGATAGTAAACATAGACACATTAGTTTTCTTAGGAAATCAATATACCGTAAAACATCGCGTATAAGCCTAACTCGCGTATAAGCCGCACTCCGACTTTGTGCCGATCCTATGAGCCGCACCAGCGATCTGATTATGGTGACTTTAGTACAGTACCATAGTAGCAAAACCTCTCGTATAAGCCGCACCCCGACTCTGGGCCAATCCTATAAGCCACACCAGCGATCTGATTCGCGTACTAGCCGCGGCTTATATGCGAGGTTTTACGGTAGTACTTTTTTCGAGGGGGGGGGGGCTGGTACAAAGTGTTTCATTACAAGTGCTGATGAATTTGATCTCTCATACAGGGACTACTTGTGACTTCTTGTAATTCTTGATAATATGTAATGAAAGGCTTGTAATTATGAAAGGCCATTTATAGGTTCAAATACATAAGGGGTTGTTATAAAACACTATGCACCCCACTGTTGACTGGCCTCCCAGGGTGGCCTACTCAGTCTGCCTGAGTGGTGCCACTACATGTACCAGAGTGTACTAGGCAGGTTGGGGCTCAAAAGTGCACCTTCAAACTGCTCTTGCTCTTACATAGATAAAATATTTAATTCTGGGTTGTGGCAATAGACTTCTTTACCGGACTCCTTCACCGTATTCCCAGATGTTTTTTTCTTATACAATATTGTTGAAGAAATTGGAAATGCGTGGTATTTAAAATAGGCCCTTGACGCTCATTGAGAATTATTCATCTAGGAGGCCACAATGTACACTGGCCAACAACAGGCCATCACCATAGGTCCCGGTGTAGAACATACATTACCTATCTAATAATTGACCCTGATGACATAGTGATATAAATCTAGGTTCTTGTTACGCTGGCTGCCTGCGTGTATACATGTAGGCCTACTGTAACACGCAGGTGTAGGCTAAAATTTCGCCTGTCAATCATCCAGGTTCAGGCCCTTTCTACCAGGTGACACTTCTGTGATCCACTGTGTTTTACATAATGCAATTCGCCACCTGTGGCTGTACACCAGAACTATGCGTCAGATTTTGGCCAAGCCAGGTCCCGTCTAGCCCACAACACTAATTGGCCATCACCTGCGGGTTACATACAACCCGCAGGCCGCCAGCGTAGGTTCTTGTGACACAACAAGTCCGGAACTAGTTTCCACCCGGAACAAATATGATGGCACACCGGCACCCTGACCCTCACGGTGTCCGGGCCAGGGGTCCTCCTGACAATCGGCCCTGGGACAACAGGCCCTCAGTATTTAAGCCACATGATGATTGCCCCCCCCCCCCCTGACAATAGGCCCTATGACAATCAGCCCCATTGACTCTAGGCCCTCCGGACAATAGGCCATGTCCCTAATGTCCGCGCACAGTCCTACTAACGTCCGATCCCTGGCCATACTAACTTCCAATCCCTGGCCATACTAACGTCCAATCCCTAGCCACACTAACGTCCGATCCCTGGCCATACTAACGTCCGATCCCTGGCCATACTAACGTCCAATCACAGGCTATACTAGGACGTTAGTATAGACCATACACAGACATTAATATAGACTGTACTCGGACGTTAGTATCACCTATGCTTGGGCATTAGGGAAATGGCCTATAATCTGGGAGGCCTAAAGTCAGGGTGCCATTCATCATGGGGCCAATCTTCCGCAGGGACATTAGACAAAGGGCCGATATTCCTGAGGGTCATTTGTCATGGGGCACTTTGTCTGCAGGGCCCCTGATCCGTGTACCCATTGTAGACGAAGAGCTCTACTTTGTTCAGCATACCAGACTGCTCATAAAAAGAGTGAATTTTAAGGCTTCATTAATGCACATGGTCAGGGATTACATGACCAGCATGTATTCGAAGGAAAGTCTATGTGACATATCGATTTTCAATAATTGACTTTACCGATTTTTGTACACAAAAACTAATGTTGATGTAATAGCTGAGCTATAACCATGTCCGAATTTGTGCCTGAAAACATGTTATGAACTTCACTTGATAACCCCTACTGAATCCGTGCATAGAACGGCTCAACTACCCACAATATAGAGAGACATAGAAATATCATTTTAATTGATATGCATTTAAAAGATCAAGACAAGATAAACTTTTGAAAAAAAGAAACAAGAACCACCGGGCTAAATCAAGCACCGATTATTTATTTTCCAATAATTCACTTATCCAATATTCAAATTTAAAAACTAACCTCAGGTTGTATGTACATGCAAATGGAATTCCCTTGGTCCCTCTACAAGAAACACTGACAGTTTAATTGACTCTCACTGACTCAATTAAAAAAGAAAACAATACAAAATAAGAAGAATATTCTGCACATTGATGCATTAAAACATCATGGGTTTCATAACCAAGTATCAAACATTTCATGAACAGAAGTAATGCTGTTATGTCTGATATCAGTTTTATGACTGTAGTTCTTTTATTCATGGTATAAGTCACACAACAGTTCACTGTCGAGGCTATAATAACCTTGTTGCTTGTATTTCTTCTGTGGTGTATTAGATTTGGCATACAGAATATCATTAAATACTCCCTTTAATGCGACCGACCCTCTATATGCAGCCGCCATGCCCCTGCGGCCATTATTTTTGCAGTCTCAATGAGTAATTCTCTATCTCTAATGCGGCCACTGTAAATACCCTCCAAACAGAACTCAAATATGCCACAAGTTATAAACGTGTGTATTTCCCCGAAATAGCAAATAAGCACAAGTAGAACGAAGATGTGTATTTCTCTATACCACAAGAAATGATGGGAATATGACATAAGAAAATTTCCAAAAAACGTTCAAGAAACATTCTGAAATACTCAAGTGATGACAAAAGAATGGCACAAGTACAGGGTATATATAAATACATATAGAATTATGATTCTTCAATGACAAAGATACCAAACATGCAAGCATAAAAATGTGCAATGAAAAGTGTAAAACAAGAAGACATTGTTCCAATGAGGAGCTGGTTTTGAGTCAACATGTTGTTTTCCACACCATTAATAAGTAATATTTTGATCAATTGTGTTTAGCTATGAACCAATTATTGTTTTGTGACACAATTGTCAATATATAGTAAAATTGAATATTGAAATCCAGTCCTATGTTGAATAGTGTGCCACAGTTGTGGAGTGTGGGCAATATTGGACATATTGGAAATTTACTACATGGATCATCAATGAAGATATAATATTCTAGGTTATGCAATTCATAACATATGGCTCACTCTCACCAGATCGATGCAACTATTATTTGGACGTACATGATCGGCGGACGTACATGATCGGCGGACATACATGATCAGTGACGTACATGATCGGTGACGTACATGATCGGTGACGTACATGATCGGGAGTTATTGACTGCCCTACCCTTTCTGACCATGTTAAAACATAAATATATCTTACCAAGGTGTGCATATGGTGTGTGTCTTGACATGTTCTATGTTAGAAATGTCTAGATGCGACTATTAAGATAGTTTTAATTGACATTTCAATACCGATCATGTACGTCATGTGACGTACATGATCGATGACGTACATGATCGGTGATTTATTGGCTGCCTTACCCTTTCCTACCATGACAAAACATAAATAAACCTTACCAGGGTGTACATATGATGTGTGTCTTGACATGTAATATGTTAGAAATGTCTAGATGCGACTATTAAGATAATTTTAATTGACATTTCAATACCGATCATGTACGTCATGTGACGTACATGATCGGTTGTACATTGATCCACCCTCATTTTGACCCATTTCTGACCATGTTTAAAACATAAATCAATCCTAGCAAGGTGTACATATGATGTAGGTCTAAATATGTATAATCATAGACATGTAAAGCAGTGGGTAATAAGAAAATTTTACATGACATTCCAAACCGATCATGTACGTCATGTGACGTACATGATCGGTTGTACATTGATCCCCCCCTTTGGCCCCTATTAATATTTAGGGAGTTATTTTTTCCTAATAAACTTCCCAAGACTACATTACAGCCAGTAGGTATAGTTATATAAGTTAAATAGCGGAGTAAAGGGGGCCCTAGGGGGATATTGTAGTTTTCCGATCATGTACGGCCGCCGATCATTTACGGCCACCGATCATGTACGGCCACATTTTAGTTGCATTGATTTGGTGAGAGTGACCCATATATATATAGTTGATTGAGGCAATTCCTACATATCCGTTAGCTTTCATGTCTAGTAACAACTACTGTTCCTATAAGATAAACAGTGGTAACATATGTAATAATGTCAATTGGTGACATTATCAATCCATATGGTTACAATTCATTGCTACAGGACACTGTGCTATAGTCAAGACCAGAAAATTTAGCGAAGCTGCCAAAATAAACTTAATTGATAAAACTGCAGGGGATCATTGGATGAGTTTAACCCTCCCAGTGGGGACCCTCGGAAGCACCCCTAACCATCCTCTGCCGTGGTCTTCTGTCTGTATTAAACTGTAAAGCTGTTATGCCTGAAATTGTGATTGTCAGAATAGGGTGAGCTTTTCTTGAATGGACATTTAAATGAGTTGTTTGAATGGTGTTGGGTGATGGTGTGTGATGTTACTGAACTAACACCTGCAATTGAAGATTACAACTTCGCAATAGGCGGTTTCGGCACATTGTCAGGTCTTGGTGATATAAAATTGCTATACCCTTTGGTTACTATACTATGAACACCCTGCTCCCCTTTCTAATTTATGATAGGCCAAAGGGGACATTAATCAATCCAATAACTAGAAGGTTACAGAGCACTCTGCTAGTAATATAAAACTCCTAAACATTTTAGTTAAAATTCAATATTATGTCCCGCTTCTTATAACCAAAACATCCCAAAAAGGTTAATGGTTAAGTGTAGCACCTGATTATCATGCAATATGCAAATCCGAATTATGACAGAGCAAGAAAACTTTGTACATAAAGAATGAGAAATCTAAATCTATTGGAAAACAAACTCAGTCTGTTTCCTTACAAGCACTTGCACAAAACCTTCATCCACTCATATTATTAATAACAAAACAGTACCAATAGCCAGAGCCAAAAAAAAGGTTTGTTTCAGGTAACATGGCAAGAAAATGTATGGTCGGTAGGTCGGATTATTTTTTATGTTTTACTTTTTTCTTTTTAAACATGAAAGTACTACCCAGCCGCTCAGAAGACCCTAAAATTGACCAAAAAAGGGTAAAAATACAAAAATGTCTTCGAAATTGCATGAAAAACCGTAGGGTCAGCTTTGTTTTGATAGGGTCAGTCGGATGACCTGAAACAAACCTTACTTTTTGGCCCAATCAGATATCACAGTCTGGTGGTCTTCTGGCATAACCTCTACATAGTCAAACTAGCACAAAAAGAATCTCAATATTCAAGTACTTAATAAGTAAGGGTTAAGGAATTGTGAACATCTGCTACCTGAAATATTCTATCCCAGGAAATTGATCTTATTTTATAGTCTTCTTTATGATGTATCTTAAATTTGTATTGACAAGATTGTAGTCAACATATTAATGTGTGTCCAGTTCCATGTTGCTAAATTATATTCCCACTTAGGAGGAGTCTCTTGGTATATTGATCTGTTTGTCAGCCAGCTTGTGCTCTCCTATCGCAGAAACAACTGATGGTGTGCTATGACTACTCCTGCACAGTGTGCACCGATGATGCCGTGGCGTGCTGGCAGGTCCTCCTACAGATTCTGCACATAGTGGAGATAGCCTACGGCATTCATCTGATGGGCATAGAATACCTTAAAAGTCCATATTATTTAACCTTCTGTCAAAATATATTGTACCCTTTAGAATGGCATGTCTCCAGTTGTTGATAGTGTTCTACTAATATGACACTGCACTACTCAAACCTCCATAGTTAAAAATGTGAAAATAAATTTCATAAACATAGTTTCTCACTGAGGGTCGTTTCACTAGGCCTCAACTCAGGAAATAACCCCAGTGGGGAACTATACAGGTGAGTGTTCCTTGCTGTTCATGCCATTATCAATAATGCCTGTTAGAATTTCAGTCGATTGATCTGAAATACGATACAATTTTTTTTTTCATAATTATAATTATGATGATTTGACAGGGGGTGAAATACACAAAAAGGTTAATTGATGGAGGGGTGGGGGTGAAATACTGGTTCTTTATAGGGCTGCCATATTCACCCTGAGATAGCTTGTGATACACAATAATGGTAAGATGTACCTGTCCTTCAGCAAGCAGGGCATATCCCCAGAAGTGACCCAACTAAAGTAGTCCAGATGAGGGATCCTGTCAGAGTGATGAACGTCCCTCCAGACCCTGGTCCAACTATATAGATCTCTGGCCCTGGTTTATTAGACACAAGACTGTTGTTCAAAGAAGTGCCATTACTAAATAAATCATCGCGTATAAGCCTAATTCTCGTATAAGTTGCACCTCTATTTAAGGAAATCATATAGGATGCAAAGGAGGTCTGAAAATGCCATTTTAGTACTTTTTTACTAATTCAAACCCACAGGCACTTTGATGATAAAGGTTTGAATGTACTGTACTTAATTTGTTTTCATTTTACATGATTATGAAAGGACAGTTTCAAATGAATGCTGCTATATTACAGATGTTGTGGCAGTTACCTGTCTCTATGCAAACCGCACCATAAGCCTCAGATGGTCCATATCCTTTTTCTAACTCATAGATCCCATCTGTGAAGCACACCCCTTCAGGTTGTAAAATCCAGAATTCACCAGATGCTACAAGCCAACTCTGACCTCCTGGCTGAAAGTACAGTAAATGACAGTATTGTTATAAAAGACTCAAATGACACTGACGTGTGTCTACTGATAAAACAAATTATCAAAATAGCTTAGGATGCGTTATACATGTATAGGTTATTCATAAAAAACAAGTTGTTTTTATTCCTTCCAAACAGAACTCAAGAATGACACAAGTTATTTCTTGGCAAAAGGACAAGCTGTATACATAAGAGAGACACAGGAGGTTCTCTGGAATAGTGAATATTTCTAATTACACATTTATTAAATGATGATGTGTATTTCCCTAGTTCTACTTGTGCAAATAACAAGAAATTTCACTACAAGAAATCCAGATATTATGACATAAGAATGTCTAGGAAACATTACAGAAACATTCTTTAATTCTCAGTTCATGACACAAGAATGGTTCCCCTTGAGATTTTGTTTGCATGGAATTTTCATAAGTGAAATGGCTGTGTAGTCTATAGGAAACATGTGAGAAACATCATATATAGCTACCTTATGAAATACAGGTCTTCCATCACATATCAAGTTTATTCTTGTATAGTTGCCATCAATTGAAGAAAATGTACGAGATGGCACCTCAATCTGATATGTCCTGCACACCTTCAGTAGATCTAGGTCAGAAGTAGGCTTCACAATCTCCACAGAGTCACCTGTACAAGATATGGGGAAACAGAGTAGAATCAGACCAAAATCACAGCGACTTCAGAATGAGCACTCCCGAAATAAAAACAAACTGACAAACTCTTCAGATGTTTTTTTTTCCCCGTCAACAATGATTTCTCAGCTGTCAACGATCAGGTTGTAAAATAAAAGTTGCATTTATGAGTTGCAGGAATGAGTGAGTAGGAAAGTGGGGGAGTAGGGGAGTAGGGGAGGAGGTGAGAAGGGGTGGGTGAGTAGGGGAGTGGGTGAGTGGGGGAGTAGGGGAGTGGGTGAGTAGGGGAGTGGGTGAGAAGGGGTGGGTGAGTAGGGGAGTGGGTGAGTAGGGGAGTGGGAGGGTGGGGAAGTAGGGGAGTGGGTGAGTAGGGGAGTGGGTGAGAAGGGGTAGGTGAGTAAGTGAATTTGGTTGAGGTGAATGTCCAGGCACCCTCTGAGAGTTTTCCATTCTTGTGACACTTACCTGATAGTTCAGATGACCTCTCGGCCCATGTGTCAGCATTTTCAAACGGTGCATATACTGAATATGCAAAAGGTGCGTATACTGACAGCTAATTGCCTACACTGTAAAAAATCCCCGTTGAATTTACGTGAAATCCCCGTAAGATCTTACGGGGGATTCATTGTAAATTGAATCACGGTGACATCCTGTACATCTTTATGACTTTACGGTGAAACACTGTAAACACATACGGTGAAAACACAGTATGTCAGATTACAGGGAAACCTCGTAAACATGATTATCTCAACGGCGAAACACTGTCATAGTGATAGTTTATGATGGAGCAGCGAACAAAGAGTAGTAGTATATCCATGCTTGCATGCTTTATTTCTGGTGAGATCTATTATTCTAATCATCTGTAAGATACTGTAGTAGGGGAATTGCAGGAAAAGCAAATCTCAAAGAATTGACCTAATTAATGCACTCCATACAAGCAGCTGTCGCTCAGTAATTTTCTATATGTTGTCTTTTCAACTAAATTCAAGATAAGTTGGAAAGCATTTATTTTGTATATAAGTATTTTCAAGTCCACCCTGCCCCTGTCACTATTATGGGCAAACTGGCGTATGGCCTAGGTCATGTTTCATCACTAATAAAGGGAGTCCTCATTTTTAAAAAAAAGAGAGAGGTGGCGAAATTTTATGCACAAATCCACCCCCCCTGTTTTAAAGAAACGAGCACACCTAACCCTGATACACCCTCCCACCCTTCCACTTACATTCGGTCTCTCAAACAATGTCCAAATTACAGTTTTCACACCAATTAGACTTCCTAGTCACTGACTCTGTGTTTCCCACTTATAATTATATCTTTAACTAGAACCACCAGGCTTAAATGT
This sequence comes from Harmothoe impar, assembly GCA_947462335.1. Lineage (NCBI taxonomy): Eukaryota > Metazoa > Annelida > Polychaeta > Phyllodocida > Polynoidae > Harmothoe > Harmothoe impar. The sequence goes on along the minus strand of OX381720.1, from coordinate 2,214,055 downwards.
GAAACGATTGCTGCCTCTCCATTAACAGAGGAACACTCTAGGCCTTTATAGAGGGGGTGGGGGCTGGGGGTGGGGTAACCTTGTGTTTCGTCGCACGCCTATGTAAGCCTTTATTATGACGACTCATCCCCCCCCCCCCCACACACACCCAACCCCCATCCCTTGCCACTGCTGGACGCGGCTCTTACGTCACCCTCAGTGGCCTCACATTCAAACAGCAGCCATCATGGACGGTATACATCCCACAGGAATATGTCTGGATACTCATATCGACAATGTAAGTATTATATGCCTTTCTCAGTGTTATATTTTACATATAATCTCTATGTGAATGCCAGCTGCATGCAGGGGGTTCGATTCCATATGTAAAAAATCATTTTAAATCATGATTCTGAGGGATCCCGTGAGGGATAGAGCCGGGGATAGAGTGGGAGTGCCTGTAATGGATGTGGAGATATTCAGGGGTTCATCAGGGGTAGGTTGTGCAGTGTAACTATGTACACGTTTCCAGGGCATATTTAAGATTAGTTATAAGGTGGCCTGACCCCCTGACTGCATGTTAAAAACATTGCCGTAAATGATTTTACATTGCTATGATTCCCATTCTATTCATCTTGTTAACATGTAATTTATTTCGAACTATCAATAAGGAAGTTTTAGTCTATTATGATTTTATCAAAGGCCTAATGATGAAAATAAATCACCATACCAAAATGCCCTTCTTACATATTACAGAACGTCACCGGGCCAACTTTAAAATTCTAGGATATCCCGAGGACGTCACCAGGCCATCCCTACACGTTCTAGGACGTCACCAGGCTGTCCCTACATTTTCTAGGATGTCACCAGGACGTCTCCATGCGTTCTAGCAACAGACCATTGCTATGCTAAAGTTGTGGGATGACCATATCAATATTCTTCAATACATCAATATTTGTGATTATCCATACAGTTTTCCCTGGATTGTTTGAATAGCAGTACTGATGATGGTAATGCCACAAGTATACTGATGGATGAGAAGACATGATCAAACCATAGAATTAAGAAGTTGTACATAATTTCTTGAATGCGATTGATAATAAACAGTATTGTTTTATGCACCTTGTTTTATTTTTTGTTTTCATGTCCGATGAAACGCAGATAGAAACCCTGTTCAATATTTTTTGGTGGTTTTCTGAATTGTGGGATCATTGTAAAATGGTATTATGATTTTTTATGAAAAGTCTACAAACAGCAGATAATCATTATGAAGATATTTCTTTATTAAGAATAACAGGAAATACAAGTTTAATTTATTCTAAAATGTGAAATCACTGTTAATGAGATACAGAGAATTACCATAAAATGCTATGAATACTGAAGAATCATCATAAAGTTACGTAGAATCACCGTATAAAAAGTACAGGAAATGCCCGTAAAATTTACGGGGAATTGGAAAATATGGTGACCGTATAAATAACGGGGAAACTCTGGCATTCATTGATGCCGGTGGATTCACCGTAATTTTACGGGATAATCTTTAGAGTGTATAGATAAATTGAAAAGTGCCTATAGGTGGCACCACTAAATAGCCATGTTTAGCCCCTTTCTTTTATTTTTCTATTCTTTCTACTAAAATTCTGCTCCTTGTGTGAGACCAACATTTACTAGTACTACATGTTTACATTGGAGTATTCCTGTTTACACAAGGTGACAGCATTGTAGCAGTAGGTAAGTATGTATACACACCTTTTGCATATTCAGTATTTGCGAATATTGAAGCACGGGCCGAGAGGTCGTTTCTCCTTGCCACTTACCTGTTTGGAGACAATCTGCACCATATGCTTCAGATGGACCATGTCCTTTTTCTAAGTCGTAGATCCCATCTGTGACACATAAGCCCTCAGGTTGTAGAACCCAAAATTCACCTTCAGCTACCAACCAGCTTGGATGAGGTTCTGGCTGAAAAGCACATAATCCGAGGATTAAAAGTGTTGTAGGAAAAGTGCAAGTGGTAGCTAGGTGGGGTGAGGCAGGCGGGTGGTGATTAAGGGGGGGAGAGGATTGACTCTGGTTAGGGATGTCATTGACACCCAATTTATTTCCATATTGACTATCACTATCTTGGTCATGATTTTCCGGTCATATCTATAACTTTTAAACTGAATAAAAAGCAAGTTCTAGATGGCATATGTATTCTGGCAGTTTTAGAAAGGTAAACTACCATGCTATGTATTCAAGAAAGACTGTATAGATGAAATGCTTTTGGTTTATTGATTCTGGGGGTATGGATGACATCCCTATGTGAGGCCCTCAATAATAAGAGGGTTCCTTACATAAGCAATACATTAGGGGAAAAGGATAAAAAAAAACATGATTTCATTCACCCAAACAGTGCGAAAGGAGCCAACACAAGAAGTAAAAGCAAATTACATTAATAGTAATCATAGTCTTATATTCTTATTGCTAAGATTTTTCAATTCCCTGTGATTTAACATGGATTTGTGAGAAATATCATAGCTACCTTATGAAATACAGGTCTCCCATCACAGGTCATGTTTATCCTTGTATAGTTGCCATTAATATAAGGAACAGATGGCACCTGAATCTGATATGTACTGCACACTTTCAGTAGATCTAGGTCAGGAGTAGTCTCCTCAGCACCTAAACACAATGTGAGAAAAGAATCAGATCAAAGTCACAGCCTTTTCAGTCTTTTATATGAGGTCACTATTACTCTTTCCCTATTTCCAGTGGAAGTTGGTTCAGTATTAGGGAGTGGTCATTTTTTTAGTAACAGGGAAGTTTAGTGGATTTTCGCATGAGTGGGTCAACAAAATTTTGGCCATACCCCCAAGCGGCCAACCCTATAAGCCATAGACTACATAGTACAGCACTGGATTTTTATCTCAAAAGAGTAAAATTCTTTTTACCCTGCCCTACCCAAAGAATTCAATGATTCAACTAGTTTGTTGCTAATACAGCTGGTTGACTAATCATATCTACCCCCCTAACATGGACCCAAGGAATTCATAGGACCTACCATATTTGAGGTAATATCATCCTACCCCTGATACACCCTCCCCCCCTGCTTATTTGGTGTCTTGAATGGGTCCCATGAGACATATTTTTACGCGGCAACAACCTCAATTATTGTTTACTTGGCTAGGGTTTGGAGATAAACGTCCATCATCTATAGTTTGGGTTGTTCTATATTTATTTATAGCATAATTCTTATCTTTTAAGAGGGAAATAATGTGTTAATGAGGGCTTCATTTTTTGCTTAAAATTGACGATTTCTATAGGGCAAGTAATATCCAAAAGGAAACTTATTTGTCCTATATAAATCTCCCATGCCTTTTCAGGCAATTCAATTGTTCCTCCCACTTGCTTTAAAAGAAAAGACCAGCATAATTCTATGTGCCCATCTATTGGTAGTATTTGCCTTGATTAGAAGTATTCTGACATGCATTCTATAAAAATCTTCACCATGTAGCATTAAACCTGAAATAAACTACACCAGACCAGGTCGGAAATGACGTCACATGAGACCAAAATCCACCCAGACATGCTCAGCCCATCTCTATTGATTGGTCTAGACACTCCCAGAACGACTCCTTGATTGGTTGCTCGGTAATGTACACCATTCTCAGTGTATCTTAAGTGCCAATTAAGGGCTACTCAAGGGCCAATCATAGAGCAGTGTAGGTGCAAACGATTTTCTATTTTGTATCTGTTTCATTTATATTAGCTCTAGTGGCCTTCCTGGTGCCTCTTTTTATGAAGTGAGAAGGAAAGGGGGTTTATAACTAATTTATGAAGACAATGAATAGCTTCTTTATTGTATATCGGTCGTTTAATGCATTATTAATGGTAGTTGAATATTCTGTATTTACATAGGCTTTGTATGGCTGGACACATTTTTGTTCTCTTGTGACATAGTGCAGACTTTGATAGAATGCATGTCAAAATACTGCTAATCACTGCCAGTACTACCAATAGAAGGGCACATAGAATAACACTTGTCCATTCTTTTAACGTGAGGGGAGTTTATAAAAATTAAATCAATGGTAGTTGGGTCACCATTGGGGTTAAAATGTGTGTGTCCTTTTATTAGTTGTTGAACACCAAGGGCTGACATGTTTTGTCTTAATTTTTTCCCGTCTCCTTCTGCAGTGCATTTAAAATGAATGTTAAAGTCCCCTAAAATAATTACTTCATTATTCGGGTAAAACCAAAAAACGTGATTTAATTTCCCTACTAAGATATGCAATGCAGTGTTAACTTTACCTGATGGGGGCCTGTACACATTAAAGAGTTCGTTTTTTTATTTTGACCCTTTTTTATGGTGAACACTTGCATTTCCAGATCTGCCTCACTAACGCTATATGTATCAGTTAATAATTGACCAATGGTGATATCATCTCTAACATGAGCCATTAGACCCCCACATTTTTTGTCAATTTGGCGATCAAGTCTTATTAAGTTATACCCTTCAATGTAGAAGTGGTTATCAGGAACCTTATCTTTCAACCAGGTTTCAGAAAAGGTAAGACAATCAATTTCTTTATTTCTCATAAAAATGCTGAAGTCATCAAAAGTCTCTTCTGATAATATACTTCTTATGTTAAGGGGGCATATGTGTTGACCTCCAGATCCCGTTAGGTTAAGAGAAGAGACCCTGGTCCCTACGGAAGCCGAGGAGGGCCACAGCTGTATGAAATAAGAAAAATAAAATGATATGTTTTATAAGCGATTCTTTTTGCTGTCAGCATTGATTTCTCAGCTGTCAAACTGTCAAGTTGGAAAAAAGGGTTGCTGTCAACATTTATGTTTCAGCTGTCAAACTATCAAGTTGGAAAAAAGGGTTGCTGTCAACATTTATGTTTCAGCCGTCAAACTGTCAAGTTGAAAAACAATTGCTGTCGATACGGATTTTTCACCTGTCAAACTGTCAACTTATGCAAACCAATTTGTGACAGGTATCTTTTAGCATTAGTTCTCAATACAGGTAAATGGTCATGCTGGGAGTGTGTGAGTAGGGGAATGGGCGGGTAGGAGTGTAGGGGAGTAGGGAAGTGAGGCATGGCATGGCAGGGCAAAGCATGGCATGGCATGGCAGGGCAGGGCTCCCTCCTTTCCTCCCTCCATCCCTCCCTCCCGCTCTCCCCTCTCACTCACTCCCTCACTCACTCCCTCTCGCCGTCCCTCCTTCCCTCCCTCCTTCTCTCCCTCCTTCCCTCCCTCCCTCCCTCCCTCCCTCCCTCCCTCTCTCACTCACTCCCTCCTGCCCTCCCTCCTTCCTTCCTTCCTGCCCTCCCTCCTCCCCTCCCTCCTCCCCTCCCTCCTTCCCTCCTTCCTTCCCTCCCTCATTTACTCCCTCATTTACTCCCTCATTTACTCCCTCCCTCCCTCCCTCCCTCCCTCCCTCCCTCCCTCCCTCCCTAATAAAAACAGATGACAGACAGACAGGATTTCTTCCTCCATTGACAGCAACTCAAACACAGAAGTTGACAGACTGACAGCACATTTTTCACCGTTGACAGCAATGGAAACATGCATATAGTATTTCCTGTAGAGTATTGTGCATGGGCCTATGTACTAAAGTACTAAGAGACATAGTGCATTTATATGGCCCTCCTCGGCTTCCATAGGTCCCCATGCCCCCCAGGCCCGCCCCATACACACACACTATACCCTGACTCACCCTCCCTCCCTTTGAGCTTATTAGCCAGGACTTTGCTTCCAGGGCTGCTATTAGGACAATTCATTTCAGGCAGCGCTCCATGATATCTTTCACATAATCAGTGTTGCACATAATGCAATGAACAAAAAGGGTGTTGACCAAGGTGTTCTTCAAAAATATATGCAAATACAGGGTAACCTTTTAGACAGTATGTAAATATGTCAGAGAACCTTTATCTGAAATACTGATCCATTTCAGACTGAATCCAAAGAAGCATAAAAAAAAACATATCCCTGCAATAACGATTTCTTTATGTTTCATCTGAATCATGACATTCTGAAGGACACAAGGCTTAGGGCTAATATTATTATGCTTCAATTAATCAGTCAGAACAGAAAACAGGCATAACTGCGGAAATGAAAAGGGCCACGATCTTAAAAAAACAATTTCATCGTTGAATTTTTCCCCCTCAGCAAGTGCTTATTCTTAAAATATATTTTAGAAGGGGGTATAGAAGGCGGCATAGCAATGTCAACTGCTAGAAACAAAGAAAGCCAGCGTGCTACTATGTCCCAAAGGGGATTGGAGGAGTCGGGTAGTACGGTAGGTGAGAAGGGATGTGGATGAGTCAAGGGGTGGGTGACTAAGAGAGTGGGCGAGTAGAGGAGTGAGTGAGTAGGGAAATGGGTGAGTGGGTGGGTAGGGTTGTGGAGGAGTAGGTGCATGGGTGAATAGGGAAGAAGGGGAATAGGAATGGGGTCAAGGGGTTGTTGAGTATGCGAGTGATGAAAAGGGGAGTATGTGTGTAGGGGAGTAAGGGAGTGGTCATTTTTTAACAACAGGGAGGGGGGGGGGTTGGTGGATTTGGGGGGACCAAAAAAATGTGGACCCCTTGAAGGGGGGGACCAAAAAAATTTGGACCCCTCTTGAGGGGGGGGACCAAAAAAATTGCACCCCTTTTTACTGAAAAAGCCCCCGCATTACTATAGCTCAAAGGGGTCGGCCGCCCCAAATTTCAAGTCGCCTATGGGGGGGGGACCAAAAAAATTTCGACCCCTCCCCTGGGGGAGACCAAAAAAATTTCGACCCGCTCACGCGAAAATCCACCAACCCCCCCCTGTTGTTACAAAATGACCACTCCCTAAGGACTAAGTGAGGTATACAGGTAGTCTCTGGGAGTTTGCCCTATCTTGTGACACTTACCTGTCTGGACACAAACTGCACCATAAGCCTCAGACGGTCCATGCCCTCTTCCTAACAGGTAGATCAAATCTCTGAGACACGCACCCCCAGGTTGTATCATCCAGAAGACGCCAGATGCTACCAACCAGATCTGACCTTCTGACTGAAAAGTAAATAATAGTAGGGGGAGGGGAAGCTTATTCAGCCATGGCACCACCAGGATAAGGCATATGATGTTTGCATTTTAACAAAAGTCAGAACGCCCGCCGCCATCTTGGAATGATAAGGAGTCACAACACAAATTTATGCTATGTGATAAAAAATAATGTAAATCAACCTTTGATAGATCCTGAGATTGATTTTAATTATACCTACCCCACCTAACATTGACCCAAGGAATGCAATGGTTCTATTGGTTTGTTGCTAATACAGCTAGCAACAGCTATTCTAATTGTTTATCTGCCTAGCAACACACATTTCCATGGTCCTGAGGTTGATTATAATCATCTCTCCCCCCCTAAATTGGACCCAAGGAATTCAATAGTTCTATTGGTTTGTTGCTAATACAGCTGGTTACCTAGCAACAGCTATTCTAATCGTTTATCTGCCTAGCAACACACATTTCCATTGTCTTTAGGTTGATTATAGTCATGCCTACCCTCCTAAAATGGACCCAAAGAATTCAATGGTTCAACTAGTTTGTTGCTTATACAACTGGTTGCCTAATCATATCTACCCCCCTAACATGGACCCAAGGAACTCATAGGTACTACCATATTTGAGGTAATATCATCCTACCCCTGATAAACCCTCCCCCCCTGCTTATTTGGTGTCTTGAATGGGTCCCATGAGACATATTTTTACGCGGCAACAACCTCAATTCTTGTTTACTTGTTAAAAACAAAAACAACTAATTGTTCAAAAGAAAGGGCCCTCAATTATTCCCATGGCAATATCTACAGTCTTCTTGAAATCCTACAGTAAGAAAGATCAAGAGTATGGCATTTATCCCTTCAGGATGGATCTAGTTGGAAAACCCATGCCTTGTCCTATTCGAAATACTTAAGGATACTGTTTACATTTAATTATTTATATTTTGATGAGTTTTCTTCAGAACTTTACATATCGTATACCAATAGGACCATATGATATGCCCCTTTCATATACCTTGGATTAGAATGACCATTGCTAGGGTTGGAATGTGAATCTTTTTGGGGTTCTTTTCCTTTCAACAGCACTAATATTCCTAGGCTCCCTATACGACCAATCTCTCAGTCACTAGTGCCTAACCTAGTTAGTCATTTTTTGGCTCCCTATACGCCCAACCTAGATTAGTTACTATTGTCAGGTTGGTCACTACTGACCAACCCACCTCAGTCTTTTTATTTCCAGGGGGAGCCACTGAGTGGTCATCACAGGTGGCCCCAACTAGTGGTATACAAACACAACACACCAATGATGAACCTAGGTTAGCCACTACTGACTGACCACTCGGTCATTTTTGAATATAACTTTGCCATTGTGGCTAACACTCATGTGACCAACCTAGGTTAGTCTGTACTGACTAACCCTTTCAACCTATGGATTTTCAGTGAGCTCCATGGGATGAGATATCTTCAGAATTAACAGTTTTGATGGTCTAAACTTAATCTTAACATGATTATTGAGGGAACTGTATAACATTTTATGGATATTTCTATTAGCCTATTATGTTTTACAGAGCGTTTTAAAGGAAGAAAATTGGCGAAAAGATCAGTAAATTTGAAAAATCACTTTTTCCCCCTCATTCTCATACCTTTAACACCTAGAGCTCATCTATTATATTCCATCCTCTATAGATGTTTATGGAACGCTAAAAACTAGTGTTCTTGCAACCCTAATGTCCCTAGCAACCACCCCATGAATTCGATAAGAGCATGATCAGCAAAAAAACAACCTTAGTGCAGGGTGATATTATATACAAATCATGCATTTATACTTATCAAATCAAGCGAATATGTATGTAAGACTGGATATGAAAACCTTCCGAGCAGTATTTATAAGCTCTATTCACTATCCAGTATAAAATACATGAAATACATCTTTTCATACTAAAAACGAATCCTCAGGTACTCAAGGCTGGATAACTATCTTACTCAAGGGCTACTGTTACATGCAGTATTCCAATTTGCTGAGAAATATCACAAATAGGTACCTTATGAAATACAGGTCTTCCATCACATATCTTGTTTATTCTGGTATAGTTGCCATCAATTTCAGGACGGGATGGCACCTGAATCTGGTATATACTGTACTCTTTCAGTAGATCTGAAAACAGGAACAGGAAATGGAAACAGAATGTATGATGGTAGTTTTAGGTAGTTTTACCATCAGCCTTTCTGGTTCCATTTTCTGTTCCTGTTGGCTGGTTCCAAGCTACCAGCAGGGGTTGCCCAGACCCAGCAAAATCCCAACATTTGGCAGATACCAGAGCCTTCCTTTGGAAGGATTTGGGAATGAGAGTAGAATGGCCACCACAATTTTAGTATGACTCAACTAAAGACTTAAGAAGGGACATCCCCTTATACCTAATAGGGGCTATCATTTGTCCAAACGTCAATAGTATGATACCGTAGTGGCCCGTTTAAGCGCCCCTGCGCTTATAAATTTCAAGTCCCTGTTACCCCCTGCGCTTATACAGGGACCTGCGCTTATATGAGTCTATTTAAAGAGAGATTTTGGGTTTCAGAGGGGTCTTAGACCTGCGCTTAAACGAGACCTGCGCTTAAACGAGACCCCTGCGCTTAAACGGGCCATTACGGTATGTGTATGCCGCGAGCTTTGTTGTTGAAGTCATATCCTTAGAAATTATGAGTTTGGTACAAGTAGAATTGACATGTGGTCATTATGCACCAAGATTATATGGCAATAACACGATTGGTAAACTTAAATGCTACAGGAAAGGACTAAATAGTACATAGGAGCCTAGAAATATCAATGTGAGGGTACAATATAGATCAAAGACAGTAGACATAGACACATAAGTTTTCTTAGGAAATCGATAGTACTTTTTTCGAGGGGGGGGGGTGGTGAAAAGTGTTTCATTACAACTGCTGATGAATTTGATCTCTCCTACAGGGACTACTTGTGACTACTTGTAATACTTGATAATATGTAATGGGAGGCTTGTAATTATGAAAGGCCATCTATAGGTTCAAATACATAAGGGGTTGTTATAAAACACTATGCATCCCACTGTTGACTGGCCTCCCGGGGTGGCCTACTCAGTCTACCTGAGTGGTGCCACTACATGTACCAGAGTGTACTAGGCAGCTTGGGGCTCAAAAATGCACCTTCAAACTGCTCTTGCTCTTACATAGATAAAATATTTTATTCTGGGTTGTGGCAATGGACTTCTTTACCGGACTCCTTCACCGTATTCCCGGATGTTTTTTCTTATACAATATTGTTGAAGAAATTGGAAATGCGTGGTATTTAAAATAGGCCCTTGACGCTCATTGAGAATTATTCATCTAGGAGGCAACAATGTACACTGGCCAACAACAGGCCATCACCATACGTCCCGGTGTAGAACGTACATTACCTATCTAATAATTGACCCTGATGACATATTGATATAAATCTAGATTCTAGTGACACAACAAGTCCGGAACTATTTTCCACCTGGAACAAATATGATGGCACACCGGCACCCTGACCCTCACGCTGTCCGGGCCAAGGGCCCTCCTGACAATCGGCCCTGGGACAACAGGCCCTCAGTATTTAAGCCACATGATGATTGGCCCCCCTGACAATAGGGCCTATGACAATCGGCCCCCATGACTCTAGGCCCTCCGGACAATAGGCCATGTCCCTAACGTCCGCGCACAGTCCTACTAACGTCCGATCCCTCGTCATACTAACGTCTGATCCCTGGCCATACTAACGTCCGATCCCTGGCCGTACTAACGTCCGATCACAGGCTATACTAGGGCGTTAGTATGATCTGTCTTCGGATGTTAGTATGGCCAGAGATCGGACGTTAGTATGGCCAGGGATTGGACGTTAGTATGGACCATACTCCGACGTTAGTATGGACTATACTCGGACGTTAGTATAGACCATACACGGACATTAATATAGACCGTACTCGGACGTTAGTATCACCTATGTTTGGGCTTTAGGGAAATGGCCTATACTCTGGGAGGCCTAAAGTCAGGGTGCCATTCATCATGGGGCCAATCTTCCGCAGAGCCATTGGACATCCCAGTGGGCACAAAACATTGAATCAACATTGATAACTGGTTGACAACGTTGATTCAATGTTGATTCATCATTGATTCAACGTTGAACTGAATTTTGTGCCCACTGGGATAGGGCCGATATTCCTGAGGGCCATTTGTCATGGGGCACTTTGTCTGCAGGGCCCCTGATCCGTGTACCCATTGTGGACGAAGAGCTCTACTTTGTTCAACATACCAGACTGCTCATAGAAAGTGTCAATTATAAAGCTTAATTAATGCACATGGTCAGGGATTACATGTCAGCATGTATTCTAAGGAAAGTCTATGTAACATATCTATTTTCAATAATTGACTTTACCGATTATTGTATACAAAGACTAATATTGATGTAATAACTGAGCTATAACCATGTCCGAATTTGTGCCTGAAAACATGTTATAAACTTCACTTGATAACCCCTACTGAATCCGTGCATAGAACGGCTCAACTACCCACAATATAGAGAGACATAGAAATATCATTTTAATTGATATGCATTTAAAGATCAAGACAAGATAAACTTTTGAAAAAAAGAAACAAGAACCACAAGGCTAAATCAAGCACCGATTATTTATTATCCAATAATTCACGTATGCAATATTTAAATTTAAAAACTGACCCCAGGTTGTATATGCATGCAAATTGAATTCCCTTGATCCCTCTACAAGAAACACTGACAGTTTAATTGACTCTCACTGACTCAATTAAAAAAGAAAACAATACAAAATAAGAAGAATATTCTGCACAATAATGCATTAAAACATCATGGGGTCTATAACCAAGTATCAAACATTTCATGAACTTAAGTAATGCTATTATGTCTGATATCAATTTTATGACTGTAGTTCTTTTTTTCATGGTATTAGTCACACAACAGTTCACTGTCGAGGCTATAATAACCTTGTTGCTTGTATTTCTTTTGTGGTGTATTAGACTCGTCATACAAAATATCATTAAATACTCCCTTCAATGCGGCCACCCCTCTATATGCAGCCGTCATGCCCCTGCGGCCATTATTTTTGCAGTCTCAAAGAGTAATTCTCTATCACTAATGCGGCCACAGTAAAAACCCTCCAAACAGAACTCAAATATGCCACAAGTTATAAACGTTTGTATTTCCCCGAAATAGCAAATAAGCACAAGTAGAACGAAGATGTGTATTTCTCTATCCCACAAGAAATGATGGGAATATGACATAAGAAAATTTCCAAAAAAAGTTCAAGAAACATTCTGAAATACTCAAGTGATGACAAAAGAATGGCAAAAGTTCCACATGATATTTAGTTTACAGGGTATATATAAATACATATAGAATTATGATTCCTTAATGACAAAGATACCAAACATGCAAGCATAAAAATGTGCATTGAAAAGTGTAAAGCAAGAAGACATTGTTCCAATGAGGAGCTGGTTTTGAGTCAACATGTTGTTTTCCATACCATTAATAAGTAATATTTTAATCATATATATATATATATATATATATATATATATATATATATATATATATATATATATATATATATATATATATATATATATATATATATATATATAGTAAAATTGAATATTGAAATCCAGGCCTATGTTGAATAGTGTGCCACAGTTGTGGAGTGTGGGCAATATTGGACTAATTGGAAATTTACTACATGGATCATTAATGAAGATATAACATTCTAGGTTATGCAATTCATAACATATATATATAGTTGATTGAGGCAATTCCTACAATAGATAGATATCTGTTAGCTTTCATGTCTAGTCACAACTACTGTTCCTATTAAAGATAAACAGTGTTAACATATGTAATATTGTCAATTGGTGACATTATCAAGCCTTATGGTTACAATTCAACGCTACAGGACACTGTGCTATAGTCAAGACCAGAAAATTTAGCGAAGCAACCAAAATAAACTCAATTGATAAAACTGCAGGGGGTCATTGGATGAGTGTAACCCTCCCAGTGGGTACCCTCGGATGTACCCCTCACTATCCTGTGGTCCACTGTCTGTCTTAAATGGCCACTGTAAAGCTGTTATGCCTGAAATTGTGATTCTCAGAATAGACGAGTTGTTTAAATCGTGTTGGGTGATGGTGTGTGACGTTACTCAGCTAACACCTGCAATTGAAGATTACAACTTCGCAACAGGCGGTTTCGGCACATTGTCAGGTCTTGGTGATATAAAATTGCTATACCTTTTGGTTACTATACTATGAACACCCTGTTCCCCTTTCTAATTTATGATAGGCCAAAGGGGACATTTATCAATCCAATAGTTACAAGGTTACAGAGCACTCTGCTAGTTATATAAAACACCTAAACATTTTAGTTAAAATTCAATATCATGTCCCTCTTCTTATAACCAAAACATCCCAAAAAGGTAAATGGTTAAGTGTAGCACCTGATTATCATGCAATATGCAAATCCGAATTATCACAGAGCAAGAATACTTTGTACATAAAGAATGAGAAATCTAAATCTATTGGAAAACAAACTCAGTCTGTTTCCTTACAAGCACTTGCACAAAATCACAAAAAAGTTAGACTATCCTCATCCACTCATATTATTCATGACAAAACAGTACCAATAGCCAGAGCCAAAGGTTTGTTTCAGGTAACATGGCAAGAAAATGTAGGGTCGGTAGGTCGGATTATATTTTATGTTTTACTTTTTTCTTTTTAAGCATGAAAGTACTACCCAGCCGCTCAGAAGACCCTAAAATTGACCAAAAAAGGGTAAAAATACAAAAATTTCTTCGAAATTGCATGAAAAACCGTAGGGTCGGCCTTGTTTTGATAGGGTCAGTCGGATGACCTGAAACAAACATTATTTTTTGGCCCAATCAGATATCACAGTCTGGTGGTCTTCTGGCATAACCTCTACATAGTCAAACTAGCACAAAAAGAATCTCAATATTCAAGTACTTAATGAGTAAGGGTTAGGGTCTTGTGAACATCTGCTACCTGAAATATTCTATCCCAGGAAATTGATCTTATTTTATAGTCTTCTTTATGATGTATCTTAAATTTGTATTGACAAGATTGTAGTCAACATATTAATGTGTGTCCAGTTCCATGTTGCTAAATTATATTCCCACTTAGGAGGAGTCTCTTGGTATATTGATCTGTTTGTCAGCCAGCTTGTGCTCTCCTATCGCAGAAACGACCGATGGTGAGCTATGACTACTCCTGTACAGAGTGCACTGATGATTCTGTGGCGTGCTGGCAGGTACTCCCACAGATTCTGCACATAGTGGAGATAGCCTACGGCATTCATCTGATGGGCATAGAATACCTGAAAAGTCCATATTATTTAACCTTCTGTCAAAAGATGTATTTACCCTTTACAATGGCATGTATCTAGTTGTTGATAGTGTTTTACTAATATGACACTGCACTACTCAAACCTCCATACTTAAAAATGTGAAAATAAATAGACAATTTCATGAGCATAGTTTCTCACTGAGGGTCATATCACTAGGCCTCAACTCGGGAAATAACCCCAGTGGGGAACTATACAGGTGAGCGTTCCTTGCTGTTCGTGCCATTATCAATAATGTTTGTCAGAATTTCAGTCGATTGATCTGAAATATGATACAGATCTTTTTTTTATAATCATAATTATGATGATTTGACAGGGGCTGAAATACACACAAAGGTTAATTGATGGAGGGGGGGGTGAAATACTGGTTCTTTATAGGGCTGCCATATTCACCCTGAGATAGCTTGTGATACACATAATGGTAAGATGTACCTGTCCTTCAGCAAGAAAGGCATATCCCCAGAAGTGACCAGACTAGGGTAGTCCAGATGAGGGACCCTGTCAGAGTGATGAACGTCCCTCCAGACCCTGGTCCAACTATATAGATCTCTGGCCCTGGTTTATTAGACACAAGACTATTGTCAGAGGAATTCATATAGGATGCAAAATAGGTCTAAAAATGCTATTTTAGTACTATTTTACTAATTCAAACCCACAGGCACTTTGATGATAAAGGTTTGAATGTATTGTACTTAATTTGTTTTCATTTTACATGATTATCAAAGGACAGTTTCAAATGAATGCTGCTATATTACAGATGTTGTGGCAGTTACCTGTCTCTATGCAAACCGCACCATAAGCCTCAGATGGTCCATGTCCTTCTTTTACGTCATAGATCCCATCTGTGAAGCACACCCCTTCAGGTTGTAAAATCCAGAATTTACCAGATGCTACAAGCCAACTCCGACCTCCTGGCTGAAAGTACAGTAAATGACAGTATTGTTATAAAAGACTCAAATGACACTGACGTGTGTCTACTTATAAAACAAATAAACAAAATAGCTTAGGATGCGTTATACATGTATAGGTCATTCATAAAAAACAAGTTGTTTTTATTCCTTCAAAACAGAACTCAAGAATGACACAAGTTATTTCTTGGCAAAAGGACAAGCTGTATACATAAGAGAGCACAGGAGGTTCTCTAGAAAATTTCTAATGACACATTTAATGATGATGTGTATTTCCCTAGTTCTACTTGTGCAAATAACAAGAAATTTCACTACAAGACATCCAGGGATTATGACACAAGAAAATGTCTAGAAAATGTTCCAAAAACGTTCTTTAATTCTCAGTACATGACACAAGAATGGCACAAGAATGGCACGAGTTCCCCTTGAGATTTTGTTTGCATGGTATATTTATAAGTGAAATGGCTGTGTAGTCTATAGGAAACATGTGAGAAACATCATATATAGCTACCTTATGAAATACAGGTCTTCCATCACATATCAAGTTTATTCTTGTATAGTTGCCATCAATCGAAGATATATGAGATGGCACCTGAATCTGATACGTCCTGCACACCTTCAGTAGATCTAGGTCAGAAGTAGGCTTCACAATCTCCACAGAGTCACCTGTACACAATGTGGGGAACCAGAGCAGAATCAGACCAAAATCACAGCGACTTCAGAATGAGCACTCCCGAAATGAAAACAAACTGACAAACTTTTCAGATGTTTTTTTTTGTCAACAATGATTTCTCATCTGTCAATGATCAGGTTGAAAAAAAAGTTGCATTTAAGCTTGATCTTATATCTGCCAACTGTCATGTTAAGAGACATTTGGTGTCAACATGGACTTTTGCGCTGTAAACCATATCATACAAAGCAAATTGTGACAGCTAACATTTAGCATTAACAATAAAAGTGAGTGGTCATACTCATTTGTGAGTAGGGATTGGGCGAGTTGTGTAGAAGGGGTGTGGATGGGTAGGGAAGCAGGTGAGTGGGCAGGTGGGTGAGTCGAAGGGTGGTTGAGTAGGGGAGTAGGTAAGAAGGGAAATGGATAAGTAGGGGGAGTAGAGTAGTACATAGGAAGGGGAGTGGGTGAAAAGGGGTGGGTGAGTAGGGGAGTGGCTGAGTAAGGGATTGGGGGATTAAGGAAGCGAGTGAGTACGGGAGTAGGGGGATGGGTGAGAAGGGGTCAGTGAGTAGGCGAGTAGGGGAGTGGGTAGGTAGGGAAGCGGGTGAGTAGAGGAGTGGGTGACGGGGTGAGTAGGGAAGTAGGTGAGTGGTTGAGTAAGGGAGTGGGTAAGTAGGCGAGTGGGTAAGTAGGGGAGTTGGTGAGTAGGGGAGTGGATTAGAAGCAGAGTGAGCGAGAATGGGGTAGGGGAGAAGGGGAGTGGGTTAGTAGGGGAGTCGGTGAGCAGGAGAGTGGGCTAGTAGGGAAGTGGATTTGGAGGGGAGTGGGTGAGTAGGGGAGTGGGTGAGTAGGGGAGTGGGCTAGTAGGGGAGTGGATTTGGAGGGGAGTGGGTGAGAAGGAGGATGGGGAGAAAGGCAGTGGGTGAGTAAGTGAATTGGAATGTGGGTGAGGTGTATAAATATCCAGACAATCTCTGAGAGTTTTTCTTTCTTGTGGCACTACCTGATTGTTGGGATGACCTCGCAGCATCTTCAAATGGTGCATATAATATTATACTGAATATGCAAAAGGTGCATATACTGACAGCTAATTGCTTATAGATAAATTGAAAAGTGCCTATAGGTGGCAACACTAAATAGCCATGTTTAGCCCCTTTCTTTTATTTTTATATTCTTTCTACTAAAATTCTTCTTCTTGTGTGAGACCAGCATTTACCAGTACTAAGTGTTTACATTACAGTATTCCTGTTTACACAAGGTGACAGCATTGTAGCAGTAAGTAAGTATGTATACACACCTTTTGTATATTCAGTATTTGCGAATATTGAAGCACGGGCCGAGAGGTCGTTTCTCCTTGCCACTTACCTGTCTGGAGACAATCTGCACCATATGCTTCGGATGGACCATGTCCTTTTTCTAAGTCGTAGATCCCATCTGTGACGCACACACCCTCGGGTTGTAGAATCCAGAAGTCACCAGATGCTACCAACCAACTCGGATGAGGTTCTGGCTGAAAAGCACATAATCCGAGGATTAAAAGTGTTGTAGGAAAAGTGCAAGTGGTAGCCTGGTGGGGTGAGGCAGGCGGGTGGTGATTAAGGGGGGGGAGGATTGACTCTTGGTTAGGGATGTCATTGACACCGAATTTATTTCCATATTGATTATCACTATCTTGGTCATGATTTTCCGGTCATATCGATAACTTTCAAACCGAATAAAAAGCAAGTTCTAGTTGGCATATGTATTCTTGCAGTTTTAGAAAGGTAAATTACCATGCTATGTATTCAAGAAAGACTGTATCGATAAAATGCTTTTGGTTTATTGATTCTGGGGGTATCGATGACATCCCTATGTGAGGCCCCCAATAATAAGAGGGTTCCTTACATAAGCAATACAATAGGGGAAAAGGAATAAAAAAAACATGATTTCATTCACCCAAACAGTGCGAATGGAGCCAACACAAGAAGTAAAAGCAAATTACATAAATAGTAATCATAGTCTTATATTCTTATTGCTAAGATTTTTCAATTCCCTGTGATTTAACATGGATTTGTGAGAAATATCATATATAGCTACCTTATGAAATACAGGTCTCCCATCACAGGTCATATTAATCCTTGTATAGTTGCCATTAATATAGGGAACGGATGGCACTTGAATCTGATATGTACTGCACACTTTCAGTAGATCTAGGTCAGGAGTAGTCTCCTCAGCACCTAAACACAATGTAAGAGAGTACAATCGGATCAAAATCACAGCCACTTCAGTCTTTTATTGGAGGTCACTATTACTCTTTCCCTGTTTCCAGTGGAATTTGGTTCAGTATTAGGGAGTGGTAATTTCTTTTGATAACAGGGAGGGTCAGTGGACTTTCGCGTGAGCAGGTCAAAATCATTCTGGCCATACCCCCAAGCGGCCAACCCTATAAGCCATAGACTGCATAGTACAGCACTGGATTTTTATCTCAAAAGAGTAAAATTCTTTTTACCCTGCCCCCTTCCCTCCTCCCCCTGGTAAGGGGTTCAAATTTGTCCGCCCCCTGAATAGACTGACCCCCCGTTGTATAAAAATGACCACTCCTTTAGGACAAATCTTTTCAGGCAGAACTACATAACATCTTTCATATATATAAGCAAAGGGGGCCTAAAACACACTCTTTATTTCTTAACAGAGCTTTTGATCTGTGACTGATCGATGCAATGTGAACAGTATAGACCAATATGTACATATATATCTGATTGAACATAAGGGTTTTCCCTGAAACTATGCCATTTTTTGATATCACATTTACTCCCAAACAGAAATTCATCACATCTCAGTTTGTTTTTTCATGGCTATTGAATCTGAAATTATGAAATGCAAGCCTAAGGTCTAATATGATTCTGTATTAATCTAAAACATTGAGTCAGTCCCCAAAGAACATAACATAGGCTTACCTGCTGTTAGTGAAGCTATACCCACAGTTAGTAGGCACAACGTCATTGGTAAAACCTCCATCTTGCAATTTTATATCCAATATGACGCCAAAGTATCTGTTCAGGAAGAAAAAAAAGTTTCCAGTCAACCAATGAAATCTAGGAAAATCGGGAAATCTCGGAGAATCCACCAAGCCCACCCAGATAGTAATAAATTACTCTGCCCTCACCTCTGGTATTTTAACACCCATGTTTTCCATCTGTATGTACCATGAATTCTCGGCTGTAATCAATAATAAGCCTCATCCCCAACTTCATACCAACCCTACAAGCTGAACAGTTGGTCTGAGAATTCAATACCGTAGTACATATGTTCAGAACGCTCACTTATGGCTGTGTCTCACGAACTTGGGCCAATGTTTGGGTGCCATCTCTGACTGGGTGCCATCTCTGACTGGGTGCCGTCTCTGACCGGCCTGAATGGAAATGGTTTATTTAGGGCAGAAGTAGTTAGTATTTGGCTGAAAAGGTAAATGAATATTATAATTCTTTAAATTAGTAAATTAGTTGTCATTTTCATCATCATCTGCCCTAAATAGATGGCACCCAATCTGAGATGGCACCTGGTCAGAGATGGCACCCGGTCAGAGACGAAAATATTGGCCCAAGTTTGTGAGACACAGCCGTATATAAGCATGTTTGGTATCAGATTAAAGCAGATTTGCTGCTTGAAGGAGTTGTTGGCATACACTAATAGATTAGGGACTACGTCCAGAACAGCATATGATAGTCAGTAAATATATAAAACCTCCAATGCCCTTATATATAGTGCTGAGTACCTGTATGTCCACTCCAACTGGCCGAGATTTGGGCCTTCAAATAACAGTGGAGAAAGATTCACCTCTCAGGTATATCCTATCCAATGTAAATATGAGGTCACGATAACATTGCGTCAGCTTTTTGTAAGGGTGGCGAGTGTCTGTACTCTGTGCCCTTGATAAGTTTTTTTGCACACACATACATTATTCACTATGGCGATAGATAACAAGTGACTGGTGGCAGCTAGTAAATGACCTACTTCAGCTCCATGGGGAAAGCAATAGTGGAGGAGAAGGGGACTAAATGCTATAGTTCAGTACATTTCACCCCCTATATATTGGGTTCTGTCATAGTCTGTAATAGCTGACTGAATATATATGAGGGGACAAGATGGCAGCTCACACAAGGCAGTAGGTAAATCTGTGGTGCCAGGATCCTGGTACAGTTGGTGAGTCCGGTATGCGCCAAATGTCTCGGTTTAGTTTAATACTGAACCAGCATGACTGTAGCTTCCGGTAGGGGCTTGCAAGTACCCAGCTACATAAACCTCGGTTTACTGAAGCTGGTTCCTTGCAATAGTGTACTAGAGGGTACAGGTGTGCTGGTTCAGTGTTAGACTAAACCAAGGCATTTGGCGCATACTGAACTCACCAAGTATGTGTGTTTGTGGTTTGAAGGAAAGGGAACCAAATAGGTCAATGGTTATGGTCTAATGGTTATCTAGGCTCGGGGACAGCGCCTGGCATTTATTGTCCACTGAGGGGCTGGGGTAATTGTTGTAGGGCCCAAGTTAAGGATCTAGTCATGTATTACTATTAGGCCTACGCTAGTATTACTGGGGATCTTGTTAGGTGGTAGGATCAATCAATTGGCCTTCTTTAAAAGTATAAGGGTAGGGTGCGAATGTGATATAACTGTATATCTGCTGGGGGTTGACCTTATGACCGAATGATGCATTAATGCAGTGCAGATTGCTCCATGTAGCCTGTTGAGCACTGGTAGTGGTGTAGTCTAGACTGGTCCTCCTCCAGGTTTGGTAGTTGGTAACACTATGAGATACTTTAGTCAGAATGGTGATTGATAGGTTTAAGTAAGTCAGGTCAACAGAACTCGCTTGCTGAAAGGTACCGTTTTATTATACTTATAAGTTCCTTGTATAGGAACATTGGTGTGGAAGGTTATAATGGTAAGAGACACTCAGCCAACCCTACCTGCTAGTATGTGTGGAGCCCCAGTAGTGGTGGTGTGGTCCTAGCCTCAGCCTGCCCCTTCAGTGGGTCCCTGGTCTGCCCTCTCCACCTGCCTCCAACCGTCTGTTTGGGTTGGAGTCACCTAGCTAGCTATATGTTACCCGTTGTTAAGCAAGCCCCTGGAACCGTGTCCTAACAGTGGTTTGGTTGATGTGGCACCTAACGACAGGGTACCTGGTACTGCGTTGTACTCGACCCAGGGGAAGGGAGGGGGTCTTAGTGTAATATGCTACAGGAGTGGTCATTAATAACTATTAAGGGCTGTAAAAGGGTGTAGATATCTCTAACACGAAGAGGGCAAGGAAGCTATTTGAAGATTTGTTATAATCCCCCTCCCCACTGATAATAAATGACTGGTTCTTATCCTATATGATGTCATAGTACTGTAGCCAATCAGGTAGCTTGACATTAAAATGTTTGGAACCCCTTCGAACCAAATGTTCCCAGTTTCAATCCACGAACACACCTACAGTCTTACAAGGTCTCCATGCTCCGATGGCCACCACCACAATGGTAGTATAGCTTAACTATAGACCCCTGCAGTAGGAAAATGAGACTATAAAAGGAGACAATAAATTCTAGTTGTTGGTGGCTTAGTATGGCTTAAGTATAGACTCCTACAGTAGGAAGTATATATAGGAGTAATATAGGAGATTTTATCTTTAATAGCTTTCAGAAAATGTATAGGCAATTTCCTTGAGAAGTACTGTTCCATTTCTACTGTTCAGCCTTGACAATATATAAAACTCTTAACATATCCAGTGAAGCCAAGTTTACATTTCAGCATTTTCTCTCTGATATTTCCAGAGAATATCAAATCGTGTAGTTTTAAAGCAAAAGGCTTACAGATATATCCCACCAATTATATTGCCATATTCTAATGTATACACTTTGTTTTTGTTATTTAGGCAGCGGTTTGTAGGTCAGGACTAATGTTTGCCATTTAAAAGTGATCAAGTACTGTATGGCTTGAGTACAATGTATTGGGGTCAATGTACCAAAAGATGCTGCAGGGGATTCCCTACATGGAAGACGTCATGATGCCTGGTGCATTGTGGTCCTGGGGACTCTCAAGGGCCTGTCGTACAACTACATTCGCAGGTAACTTGCGGCAGTGGATCAGCGGCTAAAGAGAGACCAAGTCAAAGAGAACAACAAAAAGTCCCTGCAATACAATCCAAATGTAAATTATACATATAGTTGATAATTTAAGAGGTCATTTGGGGAATGATTAACGAACAAGAAGGGAATTAGAAAAAAAAATTGAGTGCGGGACCAGCATGTGGGTGTCAGCGATGTAAACATGGCAGCCATGATCACTGTACTCGAGCTGTCAGGCTCAATTATTGCTGCTGTATTCCATATCCATCCCAGAATTTCAAATTCAAGTAGGACCTTATCTATTTGATGAATCCCTTTTCTGGAGTGAATCATATTGTATAAACCTAAAATGACCACTAGCCATGTTCCCGTAAAACATAGATTTAAATATTGTATTTTTTCCAGAATGAAATCAATCAAAATCGAGTTTTGTAACTGCTGACATACTAATTATATATTATGGTCCTGTCTTTTCTCACTTTCTGATGAGGTATAACACATAATCCTAGCCTTCTCCCTTCAAAATCAGTTGTTCCCCCTATACCTTCACTGAAGCTGGGGCCCTTGATTATACGCTGATAGGGGGGTCCCCATGTCGCCATGTCAATCTTAAGAAATGGACATGTTGCCATGTCGATTTTAAAAATGGCCCATGTCCCATGTCACTATCTATTTATTTATCATGTCCCATGTCACTAAGCCAAAAAAGGTCCATGTCGCAGTGTCGAATTTAGGGATCAAGGGCCATGTGGCTGGAAACATTAGAATGTAGAGTGAATACTTCCATCAAAACAGCTACTATGCCAGATTAGCAGAGTGACTTGGATAGCCCAAAGGGGCCATCCATAAAGTATGTCACACTCGAGGGGGGGTGTTTTTTTGTGTGACGAAGTGTGACATGGGGGTGGGGGGGGGGGGGGAGTCTATGGACTTGTGTGACATCACACTTTCAGAATTTTGTAAAGAATATAGTAACTTCTGTATAACTTAGTGACATCTCCGAGTTAAATACATGTTGGTTGTTGTAGCAGATCTACAACTCCACCTTCAACTTCACACAAGTCAAAACCCCAGGTACGACAAAATTATCAACTGTGTGATCGATCCATTTATTGTTGCAAACTTGGATGCACGTTTGATAGTCTCTTATGCCCCAAGTAAGAGTGCATTTAACAGGGGTGAGCTGCGGATGCTTTGTCAAGGAAGGGCCATGGATCCAGAGCTAGAAAAGAAAGACTTTACACATACTGGAAATGTTTTGGCCGACGTTTTGTCACAGACCATAATAGATTTAACACCAAGTGGTTACAGAGTATAAAGAAGATTATAGATGAAATAGCAGTGTTACCTACAAAGTCTGAGAAATGGCAAGCAACACATGTGAGGGAAAGCCATTATTTCCTACTTCTACAGATTGTAAAGTTTCCAGACAAAAGGACAATGCTTGAATCCAAAGAGCTCTTATATGGACAGGGACAGGTTTTTATGAGTACCATTGGCTTTGGTCCACACAGCCAACGATGGCTTGCCTGTGAAACTAGATGGGTTAGAAAACTACCTCTCAGTATTTTTTCACCTTGCACCCAGCAAAGATATCCTCCCAAAATCTGCAGACAATTGCGCAAAGGGTCTGCCCCATTACTTTGCCTGTCCTGGTGTACAGGATGAATCAAGGAAGGGTAAAGGAGACACATGTAAACAAGGTTCTTCCAGCATTACCTACAGTCTCCTTCTAGTACATATCCATCCAATATGTGTTGCCACTAAGCAACAATGCAAACTTGTGTATGCTATGAAGAACATGAACCATGAAGATCTGTTGAGGATAGAGCATGAGTATTTGAATACCACACAGGGGTGGATCCAGCAGGGGGTGAGGGGGACTCAGGGGAAGGGGGGGGCTGGGCATCCCCACTTTCTGGTCTAGATGTTAATGTAAATGGGTCCAATGCCATCAGTACATTGCCTATATCATGCTCAGTACATTGCCTATATCACGCCCCCTCCTTCTCAAATTTCTGAATCTGCCCTGCAGGTCTTCCAACACAAGAGGAGTCACAGGATAGCAGTGGCACACCTGTTTTCCTGTGAATACTGTCAAGAATCCATGGATCAAGGATACCTCAGCCATTAAGATTTAGGTCTAGTCAATAAAATGCATTAACATTGGCTCTAAAGATTTGACTGATGTCATACTTTAACTCATTTGAATAACATCTAATTGTAAACAAATACTGGGTTAAGATTATGTATGCATGCTCTTTTATGCCACTTAGATTGATCAATACCTAACTATATGCAGAGGAAGGCTGGGGGGGGGGGTGTCAGTGGATTTGTGACATACTTTTGTAGGGGGTGTCGGAAAAAGTGTGACAAAGTGTGACATGGGGTGGGGGGTGTTCAAAATGGCCCAAAAAAGCGTGACATACTTTATGGATGGTGTTGTTGTTGGCTGCTTCTAACCAGAGGGAGTGGTGACCTACATTACTGTGGTAAAAGTTGTCACCCACTGAAACACAGAGGGGCTAACTACGCTGTTTGCAGGAAGGTGGCAGCACTAGTGTGCATTAGTTCTCAGTTTCACCATCAGGAGTTAGCTCTTGTGGGCCTAAATGTTTATGTCTATGTTTATGTTACTGTAGTTTCCCGTTTACAAATCTACCACGGGCCCTCTGAAGCATAGTAACACGCACATTTTTTACCAAAAACTGGCTACTTTTTTTTTTTACCCCTCTCCCCAAGAGGGGTCCAAATATTTTACACCCCCTCTGGTCAAAGGGTCTAAATTCCTTTGCCCCCCCCCCACCCTATAGGGGTAGATGGATGCAATCGACATGGCGACATGGCCATTTCTTAAAATTGACATGCAACATGGAGCTTAGTGATATTAGGGAAAATGTTAGTGACATGACATGGGGTATTTCTTAAAGTCGACATGGGACATGTCAAGTTCTTAGGGGCCACATGGGACATGGGAATTTTAAGTGACATGACATGGCCATTTCTAAAATTTGACATGTGACATGGGGACCCCCCTTCTAGACCCTCCACCCTGTTGATAAAAAAAATATCTCTCCCTTATGAGGAAGGCTCGTTGGTACATACTCATATGGTAGCGTGGACAAGAAAATCTTTCCAATATTAAAATGAATAATCTTAAAACTTTACAGTCTTACAGTTAATAACATTTAAGATCATAACATATGTTTAGGAGTATCGCTGCTCACCATCACTGGTAACATAGTGCCACTGTACTAGTGCTCCCAAGTAGCAAACATAACTGGGCCCCAGTTGGGCCCTGGTTGGGCTGGGAACTGGGCCCCAGTCGGGCTGCCCCACAGGGGGCCCGTCGAGAACGGGCACCGGGCAAATGTCTGCGCCCAAGTGGGCTAGTCCAAACTGGGCCCCGACTGGGCCCCGGAAAGGCCTCACTTTCGTATTTTAGGTTTACAACTTACATAACAGGCCAGTTTAGAAATTAATTTTAATTAAGGTGGCTACACCCTATTGTAAACAGGTCAACTGCGCCGGTCATTGCGCATATGCACATCTAGTTGTCCCAGAACACACTAGGGGGTGCCTTTGGTCATATTTTTGTATATTAGATATATATTTTTATGTGTTTACCCTGCCAGACGACCCCTCCCGTAGATTCTCACATGCCTAATACACACGTTCTTGGAAGTATTTCTCACGTTTTGACCCATGTTAAGAATTCTATACCACATATGTTTCATTCAGTGAGAATTCTTTAGTCTTTGGACTTAATGCAGTGAGAATTCTAAAGTCTATGCCGAGGCATGTGAGAAATATCATAAGGAGTCTCGCTAGTGCCCCCTGTTGTTAAATGTGTGAAGTAAAAGAAATTCGCCATCTAGTGGACAGCATTAGAACTGTCCTTCTGGTATCTGCTTGGAGAGTGGCAATGGCGGGAAGCACAGGAACATGGAGATGGAACACATTGAGGATAACAGTAACACTTCGTCCTCTGTCACTGAACAGCATTTACTACAGCATTTCATGTAAGTATTTTTCACTTCACTTAATGAAATCCGTCCTTCTAAGTAAAATCTAACCGCCACAACTATTTCAAAACCACCCATAACGAGATACTGCTACTGAATCACCTATTATCGTTCATAATCATACAAGACAGTGCCAGTGACTGAACTAGACTGGAAGCCGCCCCCGTACTACGCTACCCATACTCTCCCGCTCCATATGGGACAGGCGTAAACCTAGCCCACGGGACCTAGCCCTATCGGCCCTCAGCCGTGCTATCCTGTGCTGTCCGCTCCAGTGCACATATGACCCTTAATTGACCCTGCGTCACCCCCCCCCCCCCCCCCCCCACACCCACCGGGAGGGCCGGCAGCCGTGTATCGACGGGACCTGTCAATCGCCAGTGCTACTACGGCCCTAGACAGCGGGAGGGGAGGTGGGGGGTAGGGGGGTGGGGTATGGGCGGGTCCCATGTAACTAGTCTGTCATAAGAAATGGACTTGTCAGTACCAAAAATCACTTGTGGATTTGTCACTTAGCAAAGTTAGGTTATCTACCGGACCAGCGCCTTTGGCGCCGGGATGATGGTTAAAACCCGGGTTAAAAGTATTGTGCCTCGGTCCCCACAATTTTGACCGTGTCGCCGTGGTGATTTTTAGCAAAAGGGCTGTGTCACTGTGTCGAGTTTTATGCATATAGTATAGGGCATTATTAAGTATCTGTGTCTGTCGATTTTTAAAAGAGCTGTGTCGCACGTGTCGATTTTTAAAGGGGACATGTTGCCATGTCGCACGTGTCGATTTTTACCCATGGAGAGGCACAGTATTTTCAGGGTGCAATAAAACAGATAGAGGGCTCTCAGTCTCCAGGGGAAGGGGTGGTATGAATTTTCCTGGATGTGCAGAACCCCCCCCCCTCCTTGGACGGTCAGAAATTTTAAACAATTTGTAAACAAACCTATGCACACACCCTTTTATCTATAGTAGGCCTATACAATAAAGGCGGGATTTCATCCCCTTTCTCATCAAGAGTGGTCAATGTTTGTTACACCCCCCCCCCAACTGGCCTAGGCCTAGAGTTAGACCACCGGGGCAATCCTAGAATAACATCAGTGTAGGCCTAGGCCCTAGATTAATATGTATCCTCAGCTCACTGTAGGCCTACAACTATTCTGGATAGAATTGGGGGGATTCCGATTTTTCTTTATTGTGGACCACCATCACAGTCCCCAGTCACGTCCTTTAGGCCTACTGAAGTGATCGACCTCCCTCCCCTGTTGTTAAAAAATGAATGCTCCATAATTGTCATCTTGCTGGGATCGAGTTTTAACCTCCCCCCCCCCCAACTCCCCGCGAACCTGAGGCTATGTCGTTTCTCATGAATAGAACTAACAGAATAACATCTATTTGTTCATCTATTTCTTAGCTTGGGTGAATATTGGACTAAGCAGATATTGCATTTAGAGTAAAGGGACGTGTTGAAATCGGGATGGATGGGAAGAAAGATGAGAAAAAAACTTGGTTGGAGAGTAGGCGCATTGCATTACTGGGAGTGGTCCCGATTTACCTTTTGTATTGTTAATTAGGTCGCCCACAGGTTGGAAGTAAAAAGTGGAAGGTGTAGTCAGTAAAAGGAAAAGTCTTTTTATGCAAAAAGAGTTGGAAAAAATTGATGTGCGACCTATTCCGTTTTGGGCGACCTATTAGTTTTAAGGGGGGGACTAAAACTTAAAACAAAAAATGCGTCCTAAAGCGGTAGTATCATATAGGAAGGCCAACCCTACAAACTAAAAACATTCTTTTGGGAAAGGAGCCCCGGGGAAAAGGGTTTCCTTATCGGGGGCAAGTATAAAATAAATGGGGGCATGGGTTCTTTGGGGGGTACAATTTCTAAGCAATTTTCAGGTATTTGAAATAGGTCACCCAAAATGGAATAGGTCGCCCAAAATGGAATAGGTCGCCCGTAATGGAATAGGTTATTGCCAGGTATGAGCTACCTCAGGAGATACTAGTGGACTGACATAGATTAAATGTTCCCTTTCTTTTATTAATGTATTGCAAGCCATTAACGAAATAAAGGGAATCATTTGATTTATGTTAGATCAGGTAAGATTCAAATGGTTTCCTTTATTTCGCTAATGTACTGCAAAACAATAAAATAATAAAAAAAAAGTTGTGTGGGGTATTCCGTTTGAACAATTGGGATTCCAGTTTTTACATTCAACTTAAGAATATATACAAATAATGCATTTTTGTATTGGTGGGCAACCTAAAGCAGTAGATAGCCCAAAGTTTGCATTGACTTTAAAATAGTAGGGCTACAATGTACAGATATGCCGGAATATGCCACTCCATTGTCAAGGAAAACAGGAAAAGTATGGAATCTTCTATTTTTTTGAATAACACTTTTGAAGTTAAGGTTGATCGCTACTCTTAACTTTGTATCCATGAAATGTCCTGTTCTTCCCCCCAAACGTAGCTTATATCATTTAGAAATGGAAAATGTAAAAAAAAATGGGGGGGTCCCGGGCTACTTTTTTTATTACAGATTTTTGAAAAAAAAAAGTGTTCTCTTTTTTTGCCAAAAAAATAAAAAAACTGGGAAATTTTCATGATTTTTTTTCTTAGTGATCCAATGCCAACATTAATTTTGTATTGCACATGAATAATCCTAGGTTATGTCCTTGAATGGGGAAAATAAAATTATGGTCCAAAAAGGTACCTTTGTATGAAAAAACGTGATGGCTTAAGGACAATTATTCAAATTTTATGCATAATTCTTCAGTAATAGCTTAATATCACTGAAAAAAATCCATGAACTTTTTTTTTTCTTTTTTCAAAAAATTGTTCAGATCAATAGCTAACATTTTAGATGACTTTTGATAGGTGGTCCCGGGCATATTTTTACTGTTTTGGGCCTTTGAAGTTAAAAAATAGTGCAAAAAAGGTCTAAATCTGATATTTAGAGCCTAAAAAAATGGGTTAACGGGCAAAAATTGGGGTGTTAAATGGCTGTATTTCCTACCCTTGGTTATTTCAAAGAACCTGATGAGATCTATATATATATAGATAATGATTTATTGATTAATAGGTCCAATGTTCTTACTTATATAAAAAATAGCAAATATTATTGCCTATAAACACATCAAATATGTAAAGTCCAATAAAATGCTCAATTTTGCTCGGAATCGTCCAATATTTTAATATGGCTTAGTCAGCATATGTATGCTTCTAGTTTGTTAATATTAGCCCAATCTGATACATATAAGTTATATGCGCAGAGACCTGCGCAGTGGTCCATATTCAATGAGTAGCGATCAACCTTAAAAGGCCTAGACATGTAAGTAAATGGGTGTAGACCACTAAATTTGACGTGGCGACATGGGCCCTTTTTGGGACATGAGGAATATAACAGATAATGACATGGGACATAGCCTCTTCATAAAATCGTAGTGGTGACATGGACTTTTCTTAAAATCGACAGGGCAACATGGCCATATTTTAAAATCAATAGGGAAAATCGGGACCCCTCCATCCAGACTCCCAACTTAAAGGGGGCTAGCACAGACTGTAACAAAGTCTATAGACTGGCCTGTGTCAGTGAGAGTTCCTATTCCACCCCGCTTACTCCCCTCCCAGACAGTTGAGAAAAGTATATCCAGGGGTAGACACTAATTTTTTTCAGCTGTGGGCCACCCAGGCCCGTAGCCCCAGAAAGCTGTGGGCCCGCACCGAGATCTGTGGACCAATGGTCATAATCATGTTTTCTTGATGAGAAAAAAAACATGTATTTTCCTGATTTTTTCAATGATAGAGTGTGACCAATATGATTAATATGGGCACATTTTCCTTATTCCAACGATATATTACATGACTATAGTTGTCAGACAAGCATTCTTAAAATGTCTTCTAGGGGCCTACATACTTCTGTGGGCCACCCGGGCCCATGGGAATGTTAATTTGCAAAATTCTGCGGGCCCGGACCCAAAACTACGGGCCATTGGCTCCCGGGCCAGCGTTAGTCTCTACCCCTGTATATCTATTTAAATTCTGAGACTTTAACAACTGGACAAAGACTGGTAGGCCTACCTGCCCATAGCAGAGCAAAACGGCCGAGAACCAGCGGACCATTAGCGGCGCCCTGATTGGTCAATTGGTGCATGGTTATATCGTCATAATCCAAAAAGAAATTAATTCATGAGAATGCAGCATATGTAAAGTCGTACCTGATATTATCATCAACAACTATGGAAAGCCGTTTCACATTTGATCATAATTAAGGCTGGTCTTTCTTTATCTGAAAGGCTGGTCTTTCTTTATCCCCCACTCAGAAATACTAAAAAGGGATTTTTCTTCATTTATATTATCTAATTAGTGTTTAAACGAATTGATAAAGTGTCAATGGCATTGGAAATTATTAGTTGTGTTCATGATTGAAAGATTTAGAAGACACACTTTTTACATTTGATTACAATCAAACCACAGTGGAACTATGTCAAAGGTATTATCTGCTAATTGTGAGACATTAACAATATCCTCTCAATGTGCCGATAATATAACTGAGGTGCTTGTAATACAAGCCTAAAATACTGTAAATTCCCGCATATAACCCACAGGTATAAGCGTGAACCAAACCTCCAGTGCGGGTTATACAATATTCTGAAAGTTTAGGTGCGGGTAATACGAGGGTTTTTATAAGGATAGTACAATACTGTAACAATGATTTTCAGACCCCAAATGTGAATTATATGATTCTCTCAAAGTCGGGGTGCGGGTTATATACGAGGTGCGGGTAATACACAGGAATTTACGGTAGGTGTTAAAAAGTAATGATAAGTCCTTTAAAAAGCATTGCATCATAGGGCAACATGGCGGAAAAGTAGAGAAAGTGACCCTTCCCAATACACATGACATCTAATAATACATATCAACATAAAGAACTGGCTGGAAATTTCACATTAAACTGCTGATAATATGGCCCTTATTTAAAAGTTATTTTAAAGTTTTAAATTTTTCAGAATATCTACAACATTTTTGGCGATTATACGAAAATCACTTTTATTGACCAAAAATAATTTAGCATTTCGGAACAAAGCATGCATGTTACGGCTCAGAAAAAAGTTGTGTTCCGTTTTTTTTGGACATTTTTTTAATTTTTGAGGAAATTTATGACATTTTTGGCGCTTTTACTACTAAAATTGACTTTTTTTACCAAAAAAAAAAAGTAAAATAAAGAAGAAAATCCAACCTACCGACCCTGTTTATTTTTGGCCATGTTACCGGAACACAACTTTTTTTTTAGGCCTCACTGCTACCGGGTAATGTTAGTCATTTATCATTGGATCATAGGAAAAGTTTTCACATTTTTTGAAAACCTAGACCTAGAATGTCGCAATGTGGTGTATTTCGTGACATATTCAAGTATGGCTGATATCTGTATCGGTCCTATTGGGGCTGGGACAATCTGTTCAGAGTGGACGATTTTTGAATATGCTACCGTATAACCTCTCTTATAAGCCAACCTCCCTTATAAGCTAACCTTTAGAGAGAAATCTATAAGCTGTTTTTTGTGGGTCATTTAAACAGCGCATTATCACTGTAAATAAACACACAAAACTCCACGCCATTGACATACATGCACACCATACTTCACGAGTTGAATCTGGGTCATATCACACGATGCCAAAGGCTCAGCCTCTAATAGGCATATCTGAAAAAATCTTTCACTTTTAGAAAGCTGGGATTCAGGGGGTATCGATACACACACATGCTTTCTATACCCATTATTGATTGATATATCGATCACATCCCTAATTATGGTAACTGCACATAATGTGGAAAAGACATAGTTTTCCCAAATGCGCATATGGAATTCCATATTGGTAACATAAAGTACATAGGCCTATTGGTACAATAATTCCCATATAGGATGATGGAAAACACCTTTTAGCTGTATGTGCTACATGGACACCCGTATGAAACATATCGGACCAAAAACACCCATGACTACAAATGCTCTGGGATTTTCCTGCTGCTTCTAGCTTTCCAATTACCGTATTCGACGTAATAAGCGCACACCCCCTAATAAGCGCACACCCCCCGTTTTTGGCCGATTTTTATACTACAAATAACCAAAAAAATCTCAAATTTTGACCCCAATTAAACTCTTAACTACTAAAATATGTCTATAATAATTTTTTAAGCGCACTGTGCGCTTATTACGTCGAATACGGTATATATCATAGCCCTTTCGAAGAAAGTTTTGGGCATATTTTGTTCAAATTCATGGTACCGTTTATTCCCGCATACTACCCTCATCTCGCGTATAACCGCACCCCGACATAGGGAAAGTTGTATAACCTGAACAGGGGGTATGAGTGACCTTAGGGGAAAAACCCTTGTATAACCCGCACCTAGACTTTTGGAAAAATGCAAAATGTGATCCCCTCCATTCCTCTCTACCTTGTAATGATATGACCGCCAAGGGTGCTACCTGTCCATGAATACTTATGAGCACTTTTGGCCATGGGTTAGGGGCTTGGGGAGGAAGAAAGATGTGACCACTAAATATGTAATAATATATATATTCTACTAGGAGCTTCCTGCTTTGCGGTAGGGGGTGGGGGCCAGAAAGCTGTCAACGCTAAAGGCGAGTACCTGGAGCTACCTGCGGTGGATGGGGGGGGGGGGGGGGGGGGGTAGACAGAGCTACCTGGGGAGGGAGGGGGTTGACTAGGGATGTCATCCATACTCATGATATCGACACATCATTATTCCTAAAAGGATGATGTAAATCGGATCTACATTTTCTATCATATCGATATATCTGACCAGCTGAATTTCAGCTTTCAGTGAAAGAATTTCTCAGATATTCCTATAAGAGGCCAAGCTATAGTTATTTATGCAATATACAACAAATTGGCACTAAAGTGGGCTTGTAATAGGGACATTCCAGATCTAATCTGAAAGAGATAGCATAATAGACAAGGTCTGAGAGCCCGGTCCTCTGTCATATTCTGCCTATGCATCATTATTATTTACTGTACAATTTTTGGCATCAAATAACAAAACTTATTCAGATATCGACATAAAATCGAAATATCGAGACCAAAAATCGTGATAATCGGAATCGGAAAAAAATGAATGTCAATGACATCCCTAGGGTTGATAGAGCTACCTGGGTAGGAGAGTAAGAACTCATTTTAGAGCAATATCTCAAATGCTGAAATAAAAAAAAACTCGTTCTCCTGAATAAGACAAGCCATAATAGCTAGGCTATAAACCGCATTGGCGATTTCGTTTGCATACTACCCACGGGTAGTACACAGAAATTTACGGTATACTACTAAAACTTATACCTGAGTAGGTGAAAAAATTGGGAATCTTTTATTCCAATAGGCATACCAGAATCGTAAAAGGCGACAAAACTTGAGTCATTCTGCTGTGATTTGGCCACTCAGTTGCTTTTGCAGCAGCTGCCAAAATCCTCAGGCTCGGGCCCTCATGCTGGTGGTCAAGCATGGGATCCCTCCCCAGTGAACCATGTATCATATATTGAAGGCCCGTGGTTTGTCTGGCCCTGCCTTCTATGGTACTATCCCAGGTATATAGGACCAGGCAAAAAAAAACAACGCATGCTATCCTTCGAAAAGATTGCCCCAGTAGCGGTTTACTCCCTTACCTCGTCAATGCACACTTGGATGTTAAGCAAATAAATAAATCAAAGTAAAAGATCAGTAGAAATAAACCAACTTTTACACTACCTTGGATTTTGTTTCTATTACTTTGTATGTAGAAAACGACATAAATAGCACCTACTTCAATATAATATTCTCTTTTCTAGTGATGCTACAGCTCCCACCAAGGTACCAAGTACAAACAATGATTCGTATACCAATAAGCGACGTAACATCAGAGGAGTCAGACCAGCAAAGGAGAGGCACAAAGATGGTCCCTACAATTCCAAACGTGTTATGGGTTCTGGTATGAAAGTACCCAAGATCATCAGGGGATACAATGGGGATGCACCAATAATAGCTGACCCACTACACAACCTTGATGTCCTGGGAGGTAACGCTGTACATGATAATGTATGTCCGGCACCACAAGCAGGTATTTGTCTTCTATTTTACCGAAGCTACTGTAACACATGTTATTGGGCCGGTGTCTACCTGGAGCCTTTCTTAGGCTAGATAGTTCCAAAATTGCGAGATAGTCACCTGCTTAATGGCAGGGCTAAATGGTACCCAACCTTATGATGAAGTTTGGGGTGCGGCTAATACGCGAGTTTTTCCCAGGGACCATTCAGAGGGCCTCTGCGGCTTATAGGATTGGCCCAAACTCGGGGGCGGCTTTAAGCGAGTTAGGCTTATACGAAAGGTTTTACGGTACCTTCTCATAAGCCCGGGTGGCCCACAGGGAATTTTGCAACACGTTTCAGGGGAATATATCTAACAGGTATAAGCATGTCGTTTGAAAGAAAATGAGAGCAAATCAGCCAATTTGATTTCATCTTAACATAGATAAACTAGGAAATAATTATATGATTTCTCTTTGAAAAAAGTAAAATCTGTTCCCGGGCCCACACCTGAAATTACGGGCCCATAGATTTCTGGAGCTATGGCCCCGGGTGGCCCACAGGTGAACAAGTTAGTATCCTACCCAAAATCTACCCTGATTCCAGGACTGCTGGCCCCTAGGACACCTGGTCCCCTTACACTTGGCCCTCTGACTTTTGGCCCCCTGACATTAGGCCACCCCAGCCAGTTAGCCCCCCGGATCCCTGGCCCCCCCAGTCCACTGGTCGTTTTTAGGTGAATTAAGGTACCCCAAACAAATTTAAATCATGGTCAACATACTGGCCGCCATGTTTACATACTGGCCACCATATCCACAGCTAAGCTGCCATGTCGACATCTAAACTGCCATGTCAACAGCCAAACCGCCATGTCAACTGCACAGTTGCCATGTCGACAGCTGAGCCACCAGGTCGACATCTACAGAACTATTTGCTGTATATTTACCGATTTCTGTGCTGTAAATCAGAATTATAGCAATTTTGCAGCACATGATCTGTAGATTTGTAGATTCCTGCCACATGGAGGCAGCACTATAATCATTTTGTGTAACAATTCTTGTATATACTGTATTTTTGGGGGTAAATAAAGACCCCTGTGTGTCAAAAGATAGATAAATATGAATGTGTGAGAGAAACTTCAGCAAGTTATTGTAAATTATTTCAACGTGCAGAAATGTGTCAAATAATGCATTTAAGTGAGCAAGGTGGCGGCATGATGGCGGCCAAGATGTCGACCATCAGGTCGACCTGTTGGCGGCCATGAGGTCAACATCTGTCAACATCTCGGCCTCTGTTGACCTCAGTCGACATGGCGGCCAACCTGTCGACATCTCTCGACATCTGTCCACAGATGTCAACACCTCCCAGCCTACAAAGAAACGTTATTTTACGTAAAAATAACGTTTTAAAGCTTGTTTACTGGGCTGTCGACACTAGTCATATGTCAACATCTGTTGACAGATTAATCATGCTCTTTTTTCGGGCAGAACTCCATTTAAAATCAGATATGGACTTAGAATGATTTCTTGGGGGGCCCCAAGTCTGGGAGGGCCATTTGTCTCGGGGGGGGGGGGGGGGCAAATGTCGGGGGGCCAAATGTCAGTGCGCCGAGTGTCAGGGGGGCCAAAAACCCCGATACCGTCTACCCCTGTAATTGTCTTATATTAATTACATGTTTTAAACATTACAGATTCTAAGTATCTCCGGAACCGCAGGTCAAAGGAAACAAAGTGGACTTCTCTCCGCCCACTCTTTGCAAGAGCCTTTGTTGAGGAAAAAGCTCCTAAAGACTACAAATGCTGTGTGTGCAGTGATTATTTCCACAACATTATCCGCTGCTCAAACTGTGGGCCATGTGCATACTTCTGCTCCAACCACTGCAACACCCACCATGAACACATTGCTCTTCATAAGCCAGAAATGTGGCAGGTAATTTCTTCTATACATATTATACTATACTACATGCTTCTTATCATAATCTCTGAATGAAAGATTTGCCTCTGGAAAAAATAGAAATTTGCCCCCTCCACTTGATTGAGGCTCAAATCCCCCAAAACACACTGTAGACCTTATATAATATGCAGATAGAAATGGGGAGTGCTGGCCTGAAAGGGTTAACTATGGTGAAAGTTGTCTGCTATTTCCTATCCAGCTCTCTATGATATAAACCCAAAAAATAATTTTGACCCAAAAACAATTTTGAACTTCAGGAAGCTGGGCAGATCATAGCGTAAACAGCGACGGTATTCCCGATATTTGTTTTGTCGAGGCAAACTCTGTTTCGGTTATGTGCATGTCTCTGCCATCAATCTACGTTGGTACCAATTCCCTGCTCTCCCCACCCCCGCTCTTGCCATCCCCTGCCTGCCATGTCGTTCTCCGTTTTCCCATTTTTTGTTTTCCCCTCCGCTCTCCCCACTCCCGCTACCCTGGCGATATGGAGATGGATGAGGATCATGGCTACACTCAGTGTACTTCCATTGACTTCACGGTTGGAATGACAGAACCTGGATCAGGTTGCTTCTACCGAATGGGTGGATGATCATCTGGGGAGTAGGGTCCAGTCAAAGGTCCTGTCCGTGAAGTCTACCTAAGAGGTCTCAGTGAGTCTCATCATAGGTGGAGCACCCAGTGGGAACTGTCAGCGACCAGTGATAACCATTGGCAGTGGGAACCGTTCCCTTCTCCGCTCTTTCCGCCCCGGCTCCCCCTGCCCTTTGTCCCGTTCTCTGTTTTTCTGTTTTCCGTTTTCCCGTTGCCCCCTCTCCCGGCTGCCCCCACCCCTGCTCATACTGCCCCTCATCCCACTCTCTTTTGTTTCGTTTTGCAATAAAACTCTTACTTATTTTACTCAAATACATGATATATATTGTAGGATGGAAACTGGGAAACGTATGACCTACCTTTCACCACATGGTACAGAGGAACACACGAAACTGAAGACCCTAGTATGTGCAGTCTATATCCAAAACTTATGACCCTTTTGGATTATCAAGGTAAATGCACTTACATTTCCTTTTCTTACTGATAATTGCTATGTCTTTTAAAGCATTAACAAGGGCCCCATGGCAATTGACCCTCAAAAATATAGGCCCCATGATCATTAGCCCTGCGGAAGTTTGGCCACATGACAAATGGCTCTCTAATTTTAGGCATAGATGTGCTCAGATGTTAGTATCACCTGTGCTTGGAAGTTAGTAGCACCTGTGCTCAGACATTAGTATCACCTGTGCTCTGCAGTTAGTATCACCTGTGCTTGGACATTTGTATTGCCCATGCTTGAATGTTAGTATCACCTGTACTTGGACATCAGTCACTTGTGCTTGGATGTTAGTATGGTCTGTGTTCAGACATTAGTATGGCCTTTTTTCGGATATTTGTATGGCCTGTGTTTGGACATAAGATGGCATGTGTTCGGATGTTAGGGGCCTGGCCTATTGACCTGAGGGCTTACAGTCATGAGGGCCTATTGTCCGGAGGGCCAATCGTCATGTGGCTGAAATACTTAGAGCCTGTTGTCCTAGGGCCTATTGTCAGTAGGGCCCCTGACCCAGACACCAAATCATACACATATTTACTTGTACCCAGAGCTCGTAACATATGAGTATATTGGACTTCCTCCTCCATTGTATTAACGCTCTTTTTTATTACACCAGGTTGTTCCCACACGCAGTTGATACAATTCTGCTCATGTGAAGACGAGGCTGTGACCTTAGTGCGTTATGGGTTTTGGCCATCAAGCCCTCTCACACCTTCTACGGCCATCAGCATACAATTGATGATGCTTCTCAGGTCACTTGTTCTGAATGCAAAAGTGTCCTTGACATCGTTTGTTGCCTCACTTAAACACCTAAATGAAGCGCAGTACATGCAGGTGAGAACATCTACATCTTTTTCTGCCTAGTCCATATTTTACTTCCCAATTATACAACAATGTAGCCTGCACTTCCTTCCCCAGCCCTATACATGTACATTCCCCACCATAACACTTGCTACACATGCAAAAAGAGAAACATTCAAACTGGATCCATTCCATATCCCAAGCAATATGAATTTAAGTATAGATTTCATAACAATCTTGAATACAAATGGCACAACATACAGCAACATTGTGTGACCCAGTTAACATACTTATTGACTCAGGGAGCCATGCTCCTAGAGTCTTATGCGACGCCTCTGTGAGACGTTTTTTAGGGAATTTTTTTTTTTTTTCATTTTCCAAACTTTTCAAAGAAAAATTAGGCCCATTGATCAAAAGTACACATAATCGCTACCTGG
Source organism: Harmothoe impar (assembly GCA_947462335.1). Lineage (NCBI taxonomy): Eukaryota > Metazoa > Annelida > Polychaeta > Phyllodocida > Polynoidae > Harmothoe > Harmothoe impar. The sequence goes on along the minus strand of OX381720.1, from coordinate 2,175,602 downwards.
GGATGCAAAAAACATTCTTCTACCCCTACTGGAACTACCTGGAAAAAATTGCTAAAGTAGACCTTCCCAAATATTGGCATTTTTTCCTCACTGTAGACAAACATGAACAGTACTAGTGTGGACATTTCATCGATTTCGGCATTTAGTGTTAAACCTATGGGAGATTTCATTTTGGAGGGTGTGAGACCAGAATTGGGTAGGAAGACATCTGTGGACGACAATAGTGTATGGTACAGTACAGTGTTACCAAAATGTGGCCTGTGTAGCGAGATCCTACACAGGTCATTTGCCTTCTACACAGGCCACATTGAGCCATGTATTCATGTCATATAGTGCATTTCGTATTATTTAATACAAATTGCAATACTTCTTTGATAATGCTACTCAAAATGATTAAATTCAGGGAAAAAATACATGTAACACTTGGATTGACCTAGCTCAGCTTCTAATAGGAATATTTGAAAAATTCTTTCACTTTTGGAAAGCTGACATCATGGCCGGCCATTGTGGCCGGTGTGTGAGAGCCTTACACCGGCCATTAACATTCTACATCGGCAAAAGCCGATGTGCCGATGTCATTTCGGCAACACTGATGGTAGGGTCTTGGGGGTTGGGGGTTACACACTACACATGCATGCTGCACATGCACATGCACACTACACATGCACGTTGCACATGTACACTACACATGTACACTGCGTATGCACACTACACATGCACACTACACATGAACGTTGTGCATGCACATGCACACTGCACATGCACAATACAGGCAGCTTCCCTGAGTCTTTTGTGATTAGGATCACACGCTAGATTTTCTTAGCATGGTAAAACATGGTAAAAACTAAAAGAGATAGAAAATATGGTATAAATTTGGCAAAATAATATCAGTTATTATAGGGTCCAATGGAAATTGAAATATGTCATAACTCATACCCAATATATACCTTCTTTCAAGCAACCAAAGATAAAGGATTGCTTCACATGGGACACTGTACTCAGCTTCACTGCAGTACACCATGAGGTCCAGCATCTCCAGAATATTTCTTCTGACATTGTACCTGCTGAGACTTGTCCAGCATGCCCAAAGGTGAGATACATTTCTCTCCCTTCAAGTTCATGTTTGAGTAAGTAAACACATAATGCCAACCCTATGACGTTTAGACATTAAGGAATGGCATTGAGTTGTAAAAGTAAGATCAACCATTGATTATATTCTGAGCGCCAAACTAGACCGCATAATATGTACATCCTGTATGTTCCGCATGCACATTTTGAATAAAGCAGACCATACGGACGATCTCGTGATGGCGGCCGATTTTAAGCAGTTCAGCCTTGTGTCCTTTATTTAGCCAATAGTTTATGTGGCCCAAGCTACTCTTCCACTGTGCAGGAAGTTGGGGGAATGTGTGGACTAAGTTGCAAGAAGGCTTGAAGGTCGGATGGTTGGTAGGAGTCGAGATTGAGACACTTGAAAATCGGCGAGTTGGATGGTGCAGGGAGGACACCTCAGGGACGCGGCCAGAGAGTGGCTTCGGCGAGCAGGTTACCGGATAGCCCGGGCCTTGGGGCCAAGGAAGAGACACACCCAGCACCTGTCGGGAATTCCACGTGAGTTGGTGTAGCAAGCTGGGCAGGAAGAGTGCATATATATATTTATAGACATGGATATGTGTAGGAATGATGCTGTGAATGTCGGAGGAAAGCTGGTGGAAATGCCAAGAAGAACGCTGAAGGGACGGGGAGACAGTGACCAAGCTGCCAGGGAGGTGTGAGTGATATTTGGGGCTTTTCCCCAGCAGAGTCGCACGATTCCGATTATCACTATATTTTTCTCGATTTTTCGATTTCATCGATTTATTTTGATCTGAGATTGATGGCTAAAATGTGCTTGAAATCAATTTTATCAGTTGTTTATTACAATAGGTAACTCATAGTCTACCAACTGTGGGCCTTCTGTAAAATTCTCTTTCACTTTGAAAAGAGTTAATCCCCCCGAAAATTAGGCACTTTTAAGGGACTTTTAACCTAATAAATAATTCTAGTTTGAATTTTTACACAATTCTTTCAGTTTTGAATAGGTTAATTCCAAGACTACCTGTGGGCTAAGAGTTGTATCAATATAATGCTTTTGTCGATGTGATGATCATAATTCTGGAAATGTCGATGTCAAGATTTGGGTGGTATCAATGACAGTACTACTCTTATATTGGAGTTTCTAACTCTGATATCGAAGTTTTGGAGTCTCTAACTCTGATATTGCAGTTTCTAACTCTGATATTGCAGTTTCTAACTCTGATACGAGTTTCTAACTCCGATATCAAAGTTATAGACTCCGATATCAAAGTTATTGACTCCGATATCCAAGTTATTAACTCCGATATCAAGGGTGAACAAACAGTGACAAATGGCTTGCCACAGTCGCCGTATAGCCAAGTAGCGTGAAGACGCTGGAGGTGGTGTGGCTGCATGCAGGTGCCATGCTAGGTGGCAGCGGGCCTGAGGATGGGGAGGGCCCACATCGGGAGAGACGTGTCAAGATGGTGAGGTGCCGTGTTGATGGACGTTGCAGTAAGTGAGTGCAGATGGGTCAAAAGCTACCTGGCGACCTGGGCCGTTTTGGAGGCGACTTTCGACCTAAAGCAACAATAAAAGTGACCTTATGACTTTTGGACCAAATAGACAATAGGTTAAAGGTTCCAAAAAAGCAACTTTGTGACCTGGACTCCTTAATTTCGGCAACTTTCTGACCTCAGGGGGGACGCATCTGCAGCCCCCAGTAAGTGGGCAGCAAAAGAAACACACTCAGGACGCTGAGAAGCACTGTGTCAGCAATTTACAGACAGCTGATCCACGTGGGGTGTGGTAGAGATGGCTGTGGATCCGTAGTGGTGCCGTCGAGATGACACACAGGAGGATTGCTGTGTGTATTGTACAGTAGTATGACATGGGGTGTGTATTGTGGATGTTGTGAAAACCAGAACGTTGTGGGGTGGATCACAACATGATGGAGACATCAGTGTGTAGTGCGTGCATAATGCTGATGTCTACTTGGGATGCTGAGGACAGTGGTAGCTGTATACAAGGTCGACAGGGAAGTCAGGTACATGTGTATTCAGCAGGTTGGTGTGTCAGACACTTTCAGGGAGTTACAGACAGTGGTTGGTGTTTACAGGGGACATGTCTTGTACAGTAAATAGCCAGAAGGTATGCGTATAGTGTGTGGGCACAAGGACGTCAGTGTGTATGCAGTGGACATCAGGATTCTGTAGATGAAGTGTCAGTGCTGTAGAAGTTGTGCCAGTGCTGTAGACGGAGTGTCAGTGCTGTAGACGGAGTGCAAATGCTGTAGACGGAGTGCAAGTGCTGTAGACGGAGTGTCAGTGCTGTAGACGGAGTGTCAGTGCTGTAGACGGAGTGCAAGTGCTGTAGACGGAGTGTCAGTGCTGTAGACGGAGTGTCAGTGCTGTAGACGGAGTGTCAGTGCTGTAGACGGAGTGCAAGTGCTGTAGACGGAGTGCAAGTGCTGTAGACGGAGTGTCAGTGCTGTAGACGGAGTGTCAGTGCTGTAGAAGTTGTGTCAGTGCTGGAAAGGATATCAGTGCTGTAGAAGATGTGTCAGTGTTGTAGAAGATGATTCTATGTGTAGTAGAGAATAAAGGTCGCAACAGTATGGGGGTAGACCCCTAAAATCGACACGGCAACATGGCCTATTCTTAAAATCAACATGCGACATGAGGCCTAGTGACATGCGACATGAGTTTTTAAAAGATATTGACAGGGGATATGAGCAATTCTTAAAATCGACATGGGACATTGGGATTATTAAGCGACATGGACATGCAACATGACCATTTCTTAAAATCGACATGCGACATAGGGGGGCCCCCATCTACACCCCGAACAGTAGGACTAAAATGGCAGCAAGTGTGAGAAGGTTCAGGAGGATCTGGTGTTAATGTCACATAGGAAGGAAGTTATGTACGGTACCGGAGACCGGGTACCAGAGACCGGGTACCGGTGAAGGACAAAGACTGTGATGACGAGGCAGATGGATAGAGGCAACTAAGAACTGGAAACCAGTTTACTGGAATACTATTGAACATCTATTTCACTAAGTCAAGATCAAGGATATCTAAGAGGCATTGATGAAGCAAGGACACCGCTGGTTCTTGATAAACAAATCAAAGACTTTAACATCCAGGAGTAGTGTTCATTCAAAGTAACATACGCTAAATGTTTCATTGTGTATTCAAGTTTTTCATTGTGTAGTCTAAAGTATACGTACTAAGAAGTTCATATTCATATTGTGTATGGTGTCAAACAGAGAAAATCATTAATGTTTGAGGCGTAGTGTTGTAAAAGTAAGATCAACCATTGATTATATTCTGAACGCCAAACCAGACCAGATAATATGTACATCCTTCATGTTTACGCATGCACAGTTTGAGTAAGGCCGACCATACGGACGATCTCGTGTTGGCTGCCGATTTTAAGCAGTTCAGCCTTGTGTCCTTTATTTTGGCACTACATTGTAATACAAAAGCAGCCATGGATGTTGAAAAAACGTGGGGATTTTAAATAGTATTTTGTGTAATAACTCTTCCAACTGGCTGCCTTCTTCTATTCTATTCTCTCACTACAAAAATACATGTTTCATTGAACAATATCTGTATTACACTGAACAACTGTTTTGGTATTTTAATTAAACATACAATATTTTATGTTATGTAAGAATTTTGGGGATTGCGATATCAGCAGATAGATAAGGTTTCATTCCTTAAATCAAGAAACCTGCAACTTTGTATATCACAGACTGGGAAGGTTATCTCGATGGACGGTAACTTCAGCTTGGTTAGAAGGCACCGTGATGGAGACAATGCTGGCTTCGAGAACAGGCATCCAGAGCGCTTCTTCTACAAACAGGACCCGGTTGACTCACATGTTGCCAGTTATGGGGAGACAACAAACACCACAAAAAAGAAAAACGTAAATTAGACTTTTTATTCCTTCTCTTTCATGTATGCATTATTTATCCCCATTTATATCATTGACAGAAATTCAAATCATACAATTCAAATACCTCAGAAATGGGCAAGGGGCATTCTATATCAATATCAAGGCTGTGTCTCACGACCTTGGGACAATGTTTTTGTCTCTGACCGGGTGCCGTCTCTGACCAGATGCCGTCTCTGACCGGGTGCCGTCTCTGACCGGCTTGGCTTGATAAGGTCAAAATACTAACAGCAGGAGGCTAATTATAATTATAACTATGATTATATAACAACCGCCATAACGTTTTTCCAATCCTTATATATATGAGTATAATTCTTTTTAAAACACCTTTTTCTGACACCTGGTCAGAGACGGCACCCGGTCAGAGACGGCACCCGGTCAGAGACGGCACCCGGTCAGAGACGGCACCCGATCAGAGACAAAAACATTGTCCCAAGGTCTTGAGACACAGCCTCAAGCTATATGTCAGAACACTTTACAATTGAACCAGCCCTGACCACTCAATGTTAAAAATGACAATGCACAGGACGTCTGTCTGGTCAAGTTTAGTTATCAGCCAGATAACATGACTGTTGCCCCACATCCAAAAACCAAGTCCAAGTCCTACCATGGAATCCCCAGCTAACAAAAAAACGTTTACATTACCAGGATTTAACGTTTATAGAAGGTTTGCAAACGTTTGCAAAAACGTCAAAAGAACGTTTTTTTTACGTAAAAACGTTGACACTAAATAACGTTTTTATAACGTTATAGCCAAACGTTTGTTTTTAACGTTATATGAACGTTTGTTTAACGTTATTTCCCATTAAAAATAACCAAACTGTATAGGTATGAATAAGTAGCAAATATAGTGTAAAATAGTGTAAATTTTTATGGTTTTCACTATGCTAAAACTATAATAAAAGAAAAACGTTCTACAAGGCCTAACCGAGCCTAGAACCCAGGGCCTATTGCATGTAAGTCGAACACTCTACCCCTGCTCTATTGAGGAAGTGGTAGTAGTTCTACTGAAAGATCGAGTCCCTGTTGAGCCCATTCTTCACATATATTATGTATATACATTTAATAATAGGGACCTTTAGCAACCACGTAAAAACTCATAAAACGCAGACGTAGCAGTACTGAATGCATAGGATACGTCTGCGTTAAATGAGCTACGTCGGGTTTGCTAAAGGTCCCTAATGTGTAGGAACTATAAGAGCAGTTTGATTTTATTTCCAAAGGAATGTTAGAGGGGAAAGGGTGAGCGAAACCTGAGCTTATGAATGCAAATTACCTCATGGCTTCTGGGTTTAGTGAGATAGGTAGGGTTTAGGCACTCTTGAACTCTAAAATGTCTTGTAGGCATAATACTCTGTTTTGAACCTGGTCATACTAAAGGCCTCGTTAGCTCAAGCAGGAGAGCCTTGGACTGGCAATCTAAAGGTCATGGGTTCGGTCCTCAGGGTGACTTTTAGTGTACATGTAAACAACAAACCAAACCAAACCCTCTGCAGACCTTTTGCAAACCTTTTGCAAACGTTTTCTAGACGTTTAAACAATGTTCTACAAAAACGTTTTGGTGTAACTTTCTCCAGACGTTTTCTTCCAGACCAAATAGAAACGTTTGCAAATGTTTGGAAAACGTTTCTTGTTAGCTGGGTCAGACCTGTAAGAATGGAGCTGCAAAAACCTGAAAAGCTTGTGTCTCTCATGATTACGCTGTAAGGATGCCGCATCCAGGACCCGACCCCCCCAAAGGAAGCAGTCCAACAACTGTTTTTAAGTGACATGGGGGGCCTATATGTCAACATGGCGGCATCTTTGTCAACATGGCAGCATCTGTGTGAACATTGCAGCCAGGGGCATCTCGACATGGCGGCATCGATGTCTGTTATGTCCATGCTGAGCATTTATGATTGTCATATATTACAGGATTGCAGCAACATCCAAGCTGGGAATGACTTGCGGACAAAAAAACAGAACCAAAAGTTACAGGTCAAAGGTGTCTTTGGGTCTGTCTGTCGACATGACTACCCTTACAAATTCTTTGATCTAAAACATGGTGAAAGGTAAGTAATACTCTCCACTGTATTTACTGCATTGTTATTGTACTTTAACTTATGCTACTAGAAAAAAGTAAACTTAAAAATATGAAGATTATTTGTGAAATAGTATTACGGTAAAACCTCGCGTACAAGCAGTGGCTAGTAAGTCGTATTGGCGGTGCGGCTTATATTATCAGCCCAGGGCCGGCTTGCGGCTTACATATGAGTTTTTGGCATTATGGTTCAGTACTAAAGTCACCTTAATCAGATGACCAGTGCGGCTTATAGGATCTGCCCAGTCAGGGTGCGGCTTATACATGCATTAGGCTCATATTACGGTACTTACTATCAGCTTTCTATAGTTAAACATTTTCACAATCTTGGATGGTTCTGATTTGTCAACAATTTCTTTGAAAAAAGGGTATTAATTGCAGTGGCCTTTCTCTGAATATTTGCTACAATATCTGCCAAGCAATCTAATCAATCATTTATTTGTCTTCTTCCAGAATGGCTTATCCGGTGTACCTTTATAACAAAATAAAGGATGAGACAAGGCTTCTTCTTTATGATATTGCCTGCCAACTGAAAAGTCACTTGAAGGTTAATATGAATATAGTACTAGGGTAGACTGCCTATGAGATAACTAACTGGTCTGTTGGTACCTTGAGTAGACCAGTACACGGATCAGCAGCCCTGTGGACAATAGGCCCAATGGTGATTAGCTCTGAGGATGATCGGCACAATGTCTATGATATCCCTGTGGAAGATTGGCCCCATGATTAAAGTGGGTATATCCGATATTCTACCAAATTCTAAATTCCTCATAATAATGTTCCAAATACTGTAAAAGTATATTATTAATAGGTTGGGGGACATCAAAATGGTATCCATCAGGTCTGAGACGTGGCCAAGAAATGACCCTGTTCTCATTTCTATTCTCAGCCTTACTTCCAGGCCCGTCGTCATTTCTTCCCCCACCCTGCCTGCCTCCCCCACGGCCGCAGCACCTCCAGAAACCACATACAAAGTAGCGCTATAGCACTTACCTATCTTTTAAGGCTTTGTCCTACATATTCTATTATTTGATATATGGATGGGTCTTGTTAAAATAAGTAGATTTGCTGTTAAAATTAAGTCTTTATGTCAGTTAAAAGGGAATTTGTGACCATTTAAAGATATCAGATCAACCCCATAATTCTGCAACAGTTAGCCATAGTTAAGAGTTTGTGGTTTTGTGATCACAGCTACACTACCATCACAACTGGTGAGGTAAGAAGGGCAACCAAGGCACCTTCCCTGCCGCACCTAGTGGCCGGGGTAGGTGCCTTGGGGTAGGTGTCTGGTACCCGTTCCTGTCCAGAGCACACGGGAGATGCCTGCCTACCTACGGGGCCCGGCTACAGGGCCGCCCCTGGTGGCCCAAGCGCTGCCCACTGCCAGGGCGGGTGGGGACAGGTAGCAGGGTTTTCCTTGCAAATTTAGCGCAACATTTTAAATATACTGCGCACTAGCAGAAAGAAATGACCTGGACTTTTTCTGGACCAAAATTAAAAGGGGAATCCGTCGCAACTATTTGTTTTTGCGTCCGACGAGCCTTTCATATAGTTAATAGCTGCTAAAGTTATGTTTCTGTTTTTTTCAGGAAAAAGCATGTCTGATTTACCTTAAGAATTGCTAGATCTTTAATCCACGATATGCATTAAAACCACACGATCAATAGCTTTACAGTGATACATTTGCAGTCAAAATCGTCCTGTAAACGACCTGACAATGACCTTGTAAAGATATCATAGGTTGACACTGCCCTGTAAAAAAGACATTACACTTTAGACTCCCGCGGCGGTCAGAACGACGCACGGGAGATAGGTCAGTGCCCGCCTATAGTGTGACGCTCTGCCACCCCCTGCCTCCACCCCTCATGTGTACACTGCTGCTGAGTGGGAAAGCTGGGTGGAGGGGGGGGGGGCGCTGGAGACTCGCACATGCACCTTGTGTATAGTACATGTACCGGTAGTACAAGGGAAAGGACTAGTGGAAAGAAAATGTGTGATTTCTCAATAACCAGAAATCCCCTTGCAATATAAAAGATTGCATCTTGTAGAGAATTTGATAAACTATAAACTAGGTAGGGTTTTGAATTTAGGACCTTAAGAAGAAAAATCGGAAACCGGTTTAAATCACAGTATAGAAATAGCACTACTACACCATCATGTGACCATGCACAGATCTAGGGTCGGGGTCAAGTGTGTCCCTGTCCACTCTTTCGGTGCAGTCCCGGACCTGTCCATGGCCAGTAACAGCTCAGAAAGTGAGTCCCATTGGGGCTTAGCTATGGTATTTCCAGTGTATTTTCAATGGGGATGATAAAATCGTGCACGATTTTATTCTGAAATGACCATAAATTGGGCAATAAAATCTAATTTGAACAAAAAGGTAGGGAAAAAGGGGAAATGGAATAGATAGGAAGGAAAGTTATTTCTGAACATCCTGACTCATTTTTAAGAAAATATATTTTTGAGCCCCAATCATCGGATGTACTAACTTTAATGGCACTCTGATTGAGACATACCATTCTGCTCATGGTACCAACAGACCAGCTAGTCATCTCATGGACCGTTTACCCTAATCGTTTACTCAACACCAGCCTCCAGCCTTTATAGTTCTCCCCCTTTACAAAGCACATTATAAGCTTGAAGCCAGGCAACTCCCATAAATCAGCGGGTCCATCTGTTTACCATAAAAGGGAAGCAGACATGGTTCTACCCCCTTATGTATAAAACACCAGCACTGTTATGAAAGCAGCTCTCAATTGCGACAGAGCAATTATATCAAAGAACATTCAGATTAACATTTCAATGCCTGCTCTTTTTTTCAGAACCGAGCCATCGATATACCTAAGCATATGTGTTTTGGAGTCGGTTGTTGGCACGTGTATGGTCATGGCATGAGTTGCCAGGTACAGTATAACTAATAGTGAGTCATTGCATTTAGCTGACATCAACTATGTCTACAATATAAAGGCTACATTCCATTTTTTATCTTTCAACAGTAAAGCAGGCACTGCACAACAGAAGATAAAAATCCATGCACATAATCCTTAACTGCTTCAGCAAGATTAGCACATATTCTGATTACATAATTATCATGAACATTGCAACTTGTTTCACTAGGTATGTTACAACCCAAGGCGGATACTAGGTGCTGGCCTGTGTGATGGGGAGGGCACCGAGAGGTTGTGGTCTTACTTAGGGGCCTACTCCAATATTTCCAAAGAGATGAGAGGGGAGAACCGCCATGATCTTCTCACAGAGCTTCTACTGAATCACAGCATGAAACAGACAAACAAAATGGGTATAGATCGTTTTTTACTTCTCATAACAATTGTTTCCCTTACTGTTTAGTACTATTTAACTAAGATACAGTAAAATTACGTTATCACAAACACATTGTTATCAGTTATAAACGAATTCCGTAGTAACCAAATTTAGCATTTGTAAGATTACTTTGCTACCGACTATTTTTCTATTTTTTCTAATGTAAAAACAACAACAGATTTGACCACTAAGGCCAAACATTTTTTTATTCTTTGGGGAATGGACAACCTGAAAAAAGATTGGCCCAATAGCCCAGTCCCGAAACACACTGTCACCTCTGACCATTGGACAGGTGTGTGAGGGGGCCTCTGTCCCTAGCCACTCCGAGCCGTGGACAGGTGTGTGATAGGGCATCTGTCCCTCTCATGTCCGACCACTGGACAGGTGTTCACTTGTGTTTGGTGGCCTGCTAGATTTTACTTTGTTATAAACGAATTTAAAGTACCAGCATTTCGTTCTAAAGCAGTTTGAAATGTATAGTAGAAGGTCACGATGTTGAGAACTAGTTTGTTTTAAACAAGATTTGTTATAAAAGAGTTTACAACTAGTTTTACGGTATAACAACATGAGGATAACTTACATTTGGCAGGAAGAAAAGATAAAAAGAGTCTGCAGCCAGTAATATTGCAATAACGGTAACAAGTCGAGTTTGTATGCAATCAGACATTGCTTAACTATCTTTATTTGTGTTATGATAATAGATCAATGGTTCGCTCAGAAACTTCAAAGAACTTGGAAGACAGTGCAGCAGACAGAGTCTGAACTGAAGGAGCTCATGAACCTATATTCCGGTAAGGGTTTTAGACAAGTATATAACTTAGTGCAGAAAGATACATTAGAAATTGTGTATGAGCCGCACCTGGACCTTGAGACAAGACTATGAAGAGTTTTGCTCCCCACCCTGAAAAGAAAGAGAACTCATTGGTAAAAAAGCTGCACTGGAGTTCTGATTCATGTATAAGACATAGCTCATATGTGAGGTATGGCACCTTGTTCTCATCTTTCCTAAAATAAAGTGTTTATTGGATCTAACTGGGGCTTTTGCCCCAGAAACAGCATTTATTACCGCCAGCACCCGATTTTATATAAAATGATCTGATACCAAATACCGTTTGTATAAAACAGAGGGAAAGCTATAGCTTGACAGTATACAGATAGCCATATGCCATACTCACTATACCTATGAGGTAAGTGGCACATGTAAGTGCATGCTCTTAACATGATATATCACATGTATCGTACCTGTATTAGGTGATATCAGCAAGGATACGGTGAAGGATTGGGCTCAAGAAGAAGTACAGAGTATGAGTAAAGATACCCGTCCAGGTATGTATCTGTAGTAAGTTATACAACAGTGTTAGTGGGCACCTTTATCATGAGAAGGGGTAGAATTACTTCATCTGGAGCCTTCCTTAATACCAATAGGCACACAGTATTCATATAACATGACAAAATTCTATAGTGCTGCAGCATTGGAGAGCCAGGAGCTTTATTTCTGGCGACACCCATCACCTTTTTCCAGTGATGTGTATGCAGCTATATACTAATCAGCCTTTCATGCTGCTGCAGTGTTAGTAGTGTCTGACTTACTGGTGTAATAAGTCACCTGATGAAGGATGATTTGATGTAGTACACACTGAGGGCCATCACTGGTAAATCCGGCCAACAGAGGAGAATCAAGATGTAGTAGTGCTGCATTGACGATTAATGTATATCTTCTTAATGAAAGAAATTAAATCATATATTGTGTGTGACTATCTCATCGGAATGCCATTTAGAAATTTCCCTGTACTAAAATTGGTTTGTTTTCCAGTTAAACCACCTCTGACTTGGAAGGGAATGTACATCCTTCTTCTGCATGAGTACTACATCCTCAGGTAACTATGTCATTCTCAGTCCATCTATTTTAACAATTTACAGTCCGACTACCAAAATGATCTGTGCCTTCTATCTAGGAATTTACTAGTTTTGGTTCATTTTTCATCACATTTATTCTCTATTGATATTTAGATTATCACAAGTTCTAACCTATATAAAATGGAATTCACCTTCAGATTGCACCTTGGCAATAATACAATGTGTCTTGGGACTGAATTATGAACCCCTTTCTCCTGTCATTACTTGCAAGGGTAGGTAAAGGAGTTTGGGATGAGGGGATCATATTGGTATCATGGTTTTTGGCCCCTGTGACACTTCACATCTGGCCCCCCCTGACAATTTGCCCCCCCGGGACATTTGCCCCCCCGGGACATTTGCCCCCCCCCACCCCCCAGGGATTCCAGGGCTCCTGGCCCCCCAGATACTTGGCCCCCTGACATTTGGCCCCCCCTGACAAATGGACCCCCCGGACTTGGGGCCCCCCCCAAAGTCCAGCGGGCGTTTTAAGTGCTTTTTCCGCCACCAACAAGGTGATGTCTACAGTCATGCCGTCATGTGGACAGCTGGTCGAGAGTCATGCCACCATGTCGACATAGTGTCGACATAGTGTCGACAGCTAAGCCCCCATGTTGACAGCTAAGCTGCCATGTCGACAGCTAGGCCGCCATGTCGACAGCTAGGCCACCATGTCGACAGCTAAGCCACCATGTCGACAGCTCAGCCACCATGTCGACATCTTAGCTACCATGTCGACACCTAAGCTACCAAGTCGACCTGATCTGCGGCCAATCTGTCGACCTGATGGCGGCTAAGATGTCGACCTGATGGCGGCCAAGATGTCGACCAAGATGTCAACATGACGGCCAGTCTGGCGACATGGCGGCCATTCTGTTGACCTGTCGCCTAAGCAGTCGACATGGTGGCTAGGCTGTCGACACATTTCGACCAATCTGTCGACCTGTCCACTTGTCAACATGTCCACTAATCCACCTATCCACCTGTCCACCAGTCCACTTGTCGACCTGTCGACCAATCCACCTGTCGACCTGTCGCGAGATAGGTCGACAGATAGGTTGACATATAGGTCGACAGATAGCTCGACAGATAGGTCGACAGATAGCTCGACATGTCAACATACTGGCCGCCATGTCAACATGCTGGCCGCCAGGTCGACATACTGGCCGCCAGGTCGACATACTGGCCGCCAGGTCGACATACTGGCCGCCAGGTCGACATACTGGCCTCCAGGTAGACATACTGGCCTCCAGGTAGACATACTGGTTGGATATAAGGGAGGGGTTGGATGTGAGAGAGGGGGTTGGAGGGCACGTCCGTGATAGCTCCCCTAGGAAGTCCTATCTTAAACTATCTTAATCCTATCCTAAACTATCTTAGACTATCTTAAATATCTTACTAAGCAAATGAAGCTTTTAGATATTTATGCTATCTTATCTGTGTTTAGGGTATAATATACTAAGATTTAAGATTATAGGTTAAGATTGCGGTCTGGGTTGGATCCGAGATAGGGGGTTGGATGTGAGAGAGAGATTGGGCAGCCTATATGTCGACATGTCGACATATATGTCGACATGGCAGCCTATATGTCTATATGCCTGTGTTTTGACATGGGGGCCTGTATGTCGACATGGGGGCCTGTGTCTCAACATGGGGGCATTTGTGTCGACATGGGGGCCTGTGTGTCAACAATGGAGCTTGTATGTCGACATGGGGGCCTGCATGTTGACATACAGGCCCCCATGTCAACATGGCAGCTTGTATCTCGACATGTCTGTCTACCATTATTTCAATTTTTTGTGGGCCCTTATTCAGTTGAAAATGACTCGTGGACTTAGAAAATATCATTGGGGGGACAAGGGCCAAATGTCAGGGGGGGCAAAAGTCGGGGGGCCAATTGTCCCAGGGGCCAGCAGCCCTGGAATCGATGAAATTAGCAGTGTTTTAATGTATCGAAGCTAGGTATTACAATCTACATCTAAATCAGAGGACGCCCCTATATCCGACCTTGCTTGGAATATCATGTTCTTCTCTGAAGTATATAGTGCAATATGATATCATTTACAGAGATGCAGATATAGAGAGAGAGGAAACTGGTGACGAGTTGAAATTAGAAAGGTATGTGTACAACCCCCTCCCCAAAAAAACCACTATGCTTTCTCACTATTTAAATGTTAGGGCTGGGCAACTGTCCCCATATCGCCAAAAAATGGCGAAACTCACTCTGAAATAGGCGGGAAGGCTCTGATGCACATTTCTCTGGTTCAAAGGTTTCTACAGTTAAAGAATGTTGAAAATGTTCCAACTAGAACGAAAGTTAGAATCCACTTTAAAATCATCCTGTAATGAACTGTTTGACTTCCATTTTTATAGCAGAATGTACCTGTAATTTTGTCATCAATCTGTCCCTCCATTTTAGTTTCCACCAAATAGGATGATAGAGTAAAAATGATTACCTCAGCAATAATGCGTTTGGGCCATAATGCATTCACTAATGCATGAGCTTTCCAAAACTGTATTAATCATATCGATATTCCATCTGTAAGGGGAGGAATGGTGGTTGCAGCTATGGTTGTTCATCAAAGGACAGAACCGTAATTTCCTATATCTATTCTAATACAGGAGATGATAGTAGTAAAATACCCAAAGTGAATTTTCACTAGAAATAACATATTGAATTATATTTATTATGATTTTTATCTTCAAACTCCATTAAATCGGGGCAAAATTGTACTAACTTTTTCCCAGATTGGGGAGGCTGGCAAATAAAGAGAATTCAAGGCAGGGACAAATGGTTCTGGTTCCTGAAAGACAATATAGCAAATAGTGAGAATCCAGAAAATTGTAGCTGTAAGCCAATTATTAAGAAAACTACAGAATGCTCAAAATCGGGCAAAAGTCAGCCCCTATTACGCAATAATGTGTAAATGCGTAATTGGTAAAGGAAGAGTTAAAATTGTGTGTGTGAAAATGCACTAGAATGAACTATTTCAAGTGTAGGCTAGTCTTTTCATATTTTTCCAAGACCTTTCCCATTCAAAAGCAAGGTTAGATCCCTGTTGGATTTAAGATATTAAAGGTTAAAATTACAGTCTAAAAAGAATATCTTGAGCTTGACCCAATAAATGGTAGCGCCACCAATTCACACTATGCTGTGTAGTGTGAATAGGTGGCGCTACCAATTCTCACTAAGATGTGTAATTCAGGCCTATCTTGAACCTGTTGTCATGGAAGCCAAAACATGTTATCAGCATCAAGTTATGTGTATCTATATGCCATTATCTGTATCATTCGAAACTAGCAATACACTGAAGTTATCTGTATCCAAATACATTCCCTTTGGGCTGATGGCACCTGTGTCGGCTCTGGGGTATTGACAGAGGTCGCTACTGGTGTCGAAACCTGTCATTCAGATGAACCATAGTCAATCTCTGTATCAATGATTGCTATGTCAATATCTATTTAAGGCTGGAGAAGAAAATACACGCAATGGAAAAGAGACACAAGATAAAGCGCTGGGATAGGAGTGATCCAGTCTACAACACTGAACTGGAAGCGGCATGCAATCAAAAGAGTGGGCAACTTATTGAAGCTGTGCGCAGAGAAGCCATCCAGTACACACATCTCAAAGAGCTGAGTCATACATATGCAGGTTTGATTGAATTTGAACTTAATAGTTTCAAGTATAGGTATTTCATTGCTAAATTGTTTACAAATTAGTTAAAAACACCATAATTATCTTGGTACAGTGCATAGTGCGCTCACTAAATTATTTTGCTCTTATTTGAGTAGCTAATAATTCAATGAATAAAATACAGACAAATTGGTCCACATTATGCCAACTTTTAGAATCTCCAAATAGATACAAAATATGTCAAACCATATAGACTAATTGGATAGGTACAGTGTATCTTTTTTCTATTTCAAGGTGGAAATAAATTGGGAAACGCATTGGCCAAGAAGATATCTAAGCAGGTCCAGGCGTCAAGCATGAGGCTCACTACATGCATCAATAAGGTGAATCAATGCCACAAACTCAACAACTCGCCTGAAATCAACAGAGAGATGGCAATGGAGACAGACAATGAGATATACCATCAGTTTGGTGACAATGAAGCCCTAGTAAATGGTCATCACATCCCCGGAACAATCAAAAGAAAAGCTGTACAACTCCTGAACTACAATCTTCGCGCCCATGAAGAACTGGTTCTTCTCAACGAAGATATCATTCAGTTCCATCAATCTGTGATGAACAGACTATCTACTCTACAGGGAAAACTAGATGAGATCAAACAGATGGATCACATGACCCGGTATCAGATAGGATGTGTAGTTGCCCTGAACTCTGCGCTGAAATATCTATGTCTTCTCCAACAAGCACTTGAGATAAACTGTGGCCCTGTTATATTGCATGGTCCAGTATCCTTCATGGAATATATTAGTTCGATTGTTCCAGACAAGGACAACCAGATTGATCCTGATGCAATCGAGGAAGAACAAATTGAATCTGATGAAGAATTTAACATGGATGTCGATGACTGCATTGAGGACTCACTCGAAACCGACATGATATGCTAAAGCTGCATTAAATTGGTCTGTAACTATAGTATTCTATGTGTGTCATACTGCACATCATTGTTTTCATTGTGAATAAAATTGAAAAGTGGTCCTCTTTGTTCTTTAATATTTTGGCATAAATGAAAATTTTGATGATTATGAATTAGACAAGCAGTTTTAAACCCCTATTTCACGTTTCATCTCGCTATTCTCAATGATCTAAAGCACATCTAGTAAAAATTAGAATTGATACTGAAAACGTTGAATCAATACTATCAATATTTAGGTTATAAATGGTAGATAATTATTGTAAAGCCACACTTGGACCCGAATCCAAACCAGCTTTTATTTGATATGATATAGGGTGCCAGTGGGCCTAACACCACTCACAAGAAAAGATTGCCATTCAGCTGCATTAACAAAGAAAATCCGGTCATCTACCGTTTTCAATATTTAAGTTTCCTTATAACATTTTGTCACAATTAAAGTGCAGTGGCCTACCAAATGAACAGATCTGCTTAAGTACTGTTTTCTATTGACGTTTGGTCACCAGTTAAGTACAGTACATGACATTTTCAAAATTGAAGTGCCGTAGATACCGTTTTATAATTAGGTATTTTAGGTATTTTTCCGCAGTTCTCATTTATAAATTAATAAATTACATTTGAAAGAGCATAAAGAACATTCTTTCCCAGAGTGAAACGTGATAAAACTTTACAACTATTTTTGTCAAAATTTAAATAAAGCATGTCCCTTGTGGCTATTATTTAATGATATGCTAATGTATGACATGACGGGATTGTCAAAAGCACAGGTCTACACTGAGCCGTGTTCTGGTGGAGATGGTCTGCAGTGCGTTGGTAGTATTAGTGTAGAGGCCTGACACTGGTGGTCTGGTCAACCAGGTGACCACGTGGCCAAACACCACATGCAGACCATCTCCACCAGAACACAGCTCAGTGTAGGCCTGTGGTCAAAAGCATGCGATGTACAAAGGATTCATATAATGTTCTATGGTATCTTTTAGAATACTTTATGTTTGTATTCGCTCTAATTCTCTTTCCATTAACACTGTGGAAAAAGATTATATCTAAGTATAATCATATTTAAGTATAGTCCCCACCCATTGCATAGCTATATACTTGATGGTCTGATCATGCACTTTTATGATATGTATGTAAACAGGCTCCAATCATGTATTCATATATGCACTGAATCTCCTAAAGAAGTAACAACCACTAAAGATTTACTTGGGAAAAAATAGACAATCATATAAACATAATTATTTTCATATTTTTATCCAATCAGTGAAGGCTTAAAAAGAGGGCGCTTATCATTGTATCAGGCACTCTCACACCCAGACTTTCACACCCAGAAATGACTCCTATACTCATTTTTGTGGGGTTGCAAACGTGAGAAATATACGGTTATAGGAGGGAAAACCCCCCAACTTACTACCAACTGAAGATCCTAAAGTAAGGCCGTTACCCCATACTTCATGTCTGCAATAACACCATCTACGTCATGTAAAACGTGAAGCATATTTCTGTCATTGAAAATGGCATGTTTTCCTTACTGAGAATTTGCAGAAAAGGGTAATGAGAACTACCTAGGGATTTGACAAAATTTGATATGACATATTGTAAGCCTAAACAGGTTGGGGAAATCCTGCCTTTCATACCTTGAAGGAAGAAAATAGGGTGAGGGGGTTTCTTCCCTTGATTTTCGGTTAATATATATTGATTTTCGGTTCAATCAGAAAATCCAATTTGCTGATATCTTACCATAATTTGCTGAAAACGATTAACCTATCTATAGGTACACAATATAGTTAGCTAGTTGTATGTGAATGGGCTTGTATAACATTCTTGTATTTCTCGAGATATAATGATTTAAATGTCAAAATATAGCCTAAATAAGGTACATTTATATGTAGACCCCCCTCCCCCCTCCTTTACCACCACACCTGGATAAGATACTGCACTGGGAGATTCCCCCTTGGAGGGGCAGACCGGTGGCGGCCCTTATCTCTCCTGGTGGCCCTTATCTCTGGGCCAGGCTTAAGTAAGGGAGGATCTCCCCTTGCTGGGAGAACCTCCCCTACAGGCTGATATACCTGTAATGGCGAATGTCCGGGATTGTCCAGGCCTGCTAAACGTGGTACAATAGGATGTGAATTACACTGAAATGATATCATATTATATACGTTTCATATCCTTCTTAAAAGGTTCAGTATTTAATGATATCAGTTTGTTTTAATGAAAGGACAGATTTGCTAAAGATGTCAGGTGTTCATTTTACAAAAAGTTTCAAAAGTTTGTATTTTTACAGTTCATAATAAATGGATAAGGGGGGGGGGAGGAGGGGATACACTGTTATACGTCAAAAGTATACCATGTAACTGAAAAATGACAATTTGAGAGTAACATAGGGAATAATAGAATTTCAGTGACCCACCCCCCCCCCCGGATATAAACTGCCCGCTCCCTAGATGTCACACAACATGCACGACTGTCCAACAGAGGCCAAAGCGAGAGTCTCAGTTGGTCCTCAGACAGCCTACTGGTCGGGTCATCCGCCATACGTCTAGGTCATACTGGCTGTCACCAGAGCCTTCCTTCAGAAGGATTTGGGAACGAGAGTAGTCCTTGCAGGGCAAATGGTTATGATTGATACCAGTTGTTCAAAAGGTGGAGCCACTGTATCTCGTTAATGCGGAATAGATACTTATAGGTATTTGCAGTCAGGCCCACACAGGAGAGACGCTTCTGCAGTGCACATAGACCCTTGACCTGCTGGTGGCCCGATTCTGACCTACTGATGGCCTGATTCTGACCTGCTGGTGGCCTGATTCTGACCTGCTGGTGGCCCGATTCTGACCTGCTAGTGGCCCAATTCTGACCTGCTAGTGGCCCGATTCTAACCTAACCTAACCAAGAGTTGCCTCAAAGCACCACAATAACTATGCTGAAACTAGCCAGTCTACTTTAGTAGCAGTATGTGGACCCCTAAAATCGACAGGGTGGCATAGCATTTTCTTAAAATCGACAGGCGACATGGGGCTTAGTGACAAATGAAAGGAGAAATTAAAAGATATTGACAAGGGACATGGCCTTTTCTTAAAATCGACATACGACATGGAGCCTAGTGACAAATGACAGGAGGAATACAAAGATACTGACAAATGACATGAGCATCTGTTAAAATCGACAGGCGACATGGGGCTTATTGATAAATGACAGAAGAAATTAAAAGATATTGACAAGGGACATGGCCTTTTCTTAAAATCGACATACGACATGGAGCCTAGTGACAAATGACAGGAGGAATACAAAGATACTGACAAATGACATGAGCATCTCTTAAAATCGACAGGCGACATGGGGACCCCCCATCTAGACCGCCTGTGGAGGGCATGTGTAATCATCCACTCTCTGGTGGTTGTACCAATTCAGGGACTGTAGTGTGTAGATTGGGCACATTCTAACTATAAGGGCTGAGTCATTTATTGCAAGCTGGGGGAGGGGGGCGGTGGTATAGTGAAAAACAGGCCCTCAGTTGGTTTTGGGTGGGGGTCAAGCTCCTCAAAATTTTAACATAGTGGGAGGAGGGAGTTTAGTTCAGCTAACTGGTGTGGGTTGATTTTGGTAGAATCCACAAAGCCCCCCCCCCCCTCAGCTAACAATGAATGGCTCGGACCTAAACACTTTCCATGAACAGGTTGCGAGTGAGTTGACCTTACTAGGAGCACTGCATGCATAAGGTAGATGATGGAATAGTTGGCAGGTTTTAACGTTTATAGAAGGCGAACTTGGCATGGTTCATTAAAACATATTTCAATATGAGTCAAAGAAAAAAGCTGTAGATATAACTAATGCTAGGGACATATCTAAAATAAATATTGGTATGTTTCAAAGACAACTTAAGGCATGCACACTTTTTCCCTTAGTCTAACCTGTGGTCTAATCCAAGTAGTAATGCAACATAGACTATAGCAGGTGACAGCTAATCAGTTCTCCCTCATTGCCACAGTACACTGAAACATATTGCTACTAAGGACCACAGCTCTTGATGACCCTCACCTGTGTCCCACCCCATACTGGTACGGACTCCTTGCCTCAATCTCCAGTGCAGAGGCAATCATAACAAAACACTCAAATGGAATACCTCTGCCACAGACCATGTACCTCACAGAAGTAGTTCGGGACTCACACTTACTGACCCCAGGTACAACGTGTAAGAGAGAGGTCATTTTCCTCAAAATGTGGGAGGACGGGGGGGGGGGGGGGGTGGGGTTCTAGAATGGCCCAGTGACATTAGACAGGAGGAAAAATTAAATACCGTAAATTCTCGCGTATAAGCCTAACTCTCGTATAAGCCGCATCCCGAGTTTGGGCGGATCCTATAAGCCGCACCGGCCATCTGATTATGGTGGCTTTAATACTGTACTATAGTAGCAAAAACTCACGTATAAGCCGCACCCCGACCCTGGGCCGATCCTATAAGCCGCACCGGCGATCTGACCCTCGTACTAGCCGCGGCTTCTACGCGAGAAATTACGGTAGTGACATTGGGCATGGGGCATTTCTTGAAATCAAAATGTGGTGGCCTAAGTTATCTATATGTGATTATGTGTAAATGCTGTGGGAATTTATGATAGAAAGGGTCCACACTCCCCAGTGAGTACCTATTTCTGGACACAATATGTACCTGGTATATTGTAGTATCATTCCAATATCAAATTTTATTGTTTGATGAGGCAATGATTTTCTTTGATAGATTATCTACAGTTAGTGTTAATGTCCCCCCCCCCCCTCAACTGTTGAATGACCACTCCCTAAGGGCAATTGTCCTCCAAGTCGTGGTTATCCCAACAACACAGGCTTGTACATCACAGGACTATTTTTCCAAGGAAATGCACCCCAAGAATCATTTTAGGTTGAAGATACTTGTATCTGAAATGAACTATGAGGATATCACTTGGAAGTATATCAGCTATGGGGAGACTTAAATATCATCATGATACAAGAATAAAGGTAAACATGAGTATGAATATGGACGAATTTAGTCGTAATCTGGTGCCTGGGGCAGAGAGTAATCATCTTTGAGTGTTTGTTATGATTACCCGCTGCATAGGAGAGTGTCCTTGCCTCTATGCACACCTCAATGCACTTTGGAATAGGCCAGTATAATGTATACAGCTTTGATACATACATACATGGTCACATGGGCGTGCCTCAGGACAGGGACAGGCCCGGGGGGGGGGTACTTGAATTTTTTCTGATATGGGTGTGCGGCTGGACCAATGACAACCCTTACCCTTGCTAGGGAGCTTTTGCTTCAAAAACCTACCCTTGCTAGGGCACTTTCGGCCGAAAAGTCCTAGTTTTGAAGAGGAAAAACACAAAATGTACAATGGTTGAGTAATTTTACCAAGAAAATTTTAACCTCAAAATTTTGGCAAAAAAATGTGCAAAAATGGGACATTTTGGTGAAAAACGGGTCATTGTGGTAAAAAAATTACCCTTGCTAGGGCGATTTTGTAAAAAGTAGACCCTTGCTAGGGACATTTCTCTCTGAAACAGGACCCTTGCTAGGGAGATTTTGTTGAAAAACTACCCTTGCCAGCCGCACACCTGTGTATACAAATATACTAAGTGCCCCCCCCCCCGGGGGACAGGACACAACATTAAGAGCACAGTTGCGCCAGCAGGCCAATATAGTGCAACTTTAAGGTGGCTAGACCCTATTGTAAACAGGTCAACTGCGCAGTCATTGCGCATATGCAAATCTAGTTGTCCCAGAACACACTAGGGGGTGCCTTTGGTCATATTTTTGTAAATTAGATATATATTTTCATGGGTTGTCAAAATTACCCTGTAGACTGAGGAGGGAGTGAGGACATGGAGGGAGGGGAGGGTGTAGACTGAGGAGGGAGTGAGGACGTGGAGTGAGTAGATGCATACTGATGGAGGAATACATAATGCATGTATATCAATCAGTGTAGATGCTATGTATAGTGTGTGTCAGTGCAGCAGGCTTGTCGTCCTTCCACCACTATCCCTCTGCTAGCTCTAGTTTGCATCCGTTATGGCTACATGCTCTCCTCTGCCTAGGGGTGAAAGTAAAAGAATAACATTAGAAGACATGAAACTCCCATTAGAATTGCACTATTGTTTGAGTGTCCATATTACCTCTTCCTGTACAGATAAATATCATCTTAGCAGACATAACAAAAATACATGTAGTGATATACTAACACCTGTACGAGTGTATCTCATGATACTATACAGCTGCATTTAATATAAAGCTTTTTTCCCATCATTGCCCTCAAGATTATCCATTTTTTTAATGCATTTATACATATTCTTCTCATGATGTCGATCCCGGAATAAATATATAAAGAAATACAATCAACTATACTTACCCTGTATAAATATGTGTAACATTTGCTTCTGTCGGGTCCCAGCTACCTAATGATTTAAACCTGCCACTGACCACTACTAGTAGGGTAGTCTATATCATTTGAAAATGTGAAATGTAAATAAAAAGGGGGTTCCGCGCTACTCACGGTCTTTGACTGTTATTTGTAACCTTACTGGTGTCATAGGAGGAATCGCCTTAGTTGGCAGATGTCCTCCTGTATGAACTGAGTTAGTCTTGAGGTCTTGTAGTATACTTGGTATTTATTACAAGTTGACAGCAACCGTACAGTAAGTACAATGTAGGTTCCGCTCAGTTTCACCTATCCACACAATAGTATAGGACTTGGTAAGTATACCCAAGAGTCAAATGGTCCTGTACACAGTCTGATACTGGAGCATAGTAGGTGGCTGCAGATGGGTCAAAAGCGACCTCCCGGTGAACAAATAAACGTTTCTGAACGTTAAACAACGTAATCTGAAAGCTCTTGGACGTTCATAAATAAAAGTTAAAAAACGTAAAACGTTGACACTTTCTGTCGTTTTTTAACGTTCAATTGAACGTTTATTAAAACGTTTTGTTATGTTAAAAAAATGTTAAAAGTTTGTCCAAACGTTTTCTAATGTTAGTTTCTACTATCTATTAACATTCATATATGTAACTTTTGGACCTTCCCATACATGATATGGCACTATAATTTATTGGTTGATGATATAGAAACTATATAACAGGTATTGGTTAGGTTTTTAAATCGTTACTGCTCCTTATTTTTCCAACCAGCTTAGCCAAGTGATGTGGTTCCATGTCGAAATGGCTACCTTGTCCAAATGGATTCTATGTCCAATCTAAACATTTCCGAACCAGAACTTATTATTCTTAGTACACTGAATGTTTAAGACACTTGATTTATAACCAATGAGTAAAGATCTACTCTTGGGCTGTTACATAGTTCTAAACATCTATAACCCTGTGCATATAAAGAAATCATACTACCATAAAATGGGTGTTTCTATCTTTCTAACTGCTTGCTATGATTTATTATCAATTTTAGGTGTTTATTTTTGTTCAACATAATTTAGATAAGATATTCAATGTTTGAATGTATCTTAGTAATTGAAACATATTAACATTTAACATTTGTAGGAAACCTAAATGGTTAGAGTCCCTGGGTAAAATGTTCCTATGACCTGAACTGCCACCTAGTGTCAAACAGTTGTATAATTCATGATGTTAACAAACATTATTGTAATGTTCAAAATGAGCATTCATATTCTTTCCTTCTGAAACATTGGCAAACATTCTGTGAACGTTTCTTTACATTAGTTCCCAGGTAACAAGAAACGTTATTCTAACGTTGGTCAACGTTTTTTAAAGGTTAACTGACTAACGTGACATGAAAAACGTTAGTTTAACATTAATCTAACCTTTCTCAATAACCTCAAATAGATAACGTTCATTTGATGTTAAAATAAGGTTCATTAAATGATGTTTTTTTACCTAACTTTAGATTAATGTTCAGTGAATAACTTGTATAGACTTATGTGTATTTAAACCATATATTTTGTTTGATAAATGTAAAAAAACCGATATATAAAGATAACGGATGGTATTAGTATGTATACAGTAAAACGTTAGCTTATTGGTGAAATAATTGTTACAACTCTGCCTGAAGGCCTATACAATGTGTACTTCTGTCATAGTGCTTGCAACATTAATAATTGAATTGATTGTTTACCTTTAATGAACATATAATTTAATCGATTTTCTGGCAAAATTGAAATAATTTAGAAACAAAATTGGAAACAATAGGGATTTTATGGGGAATATAGGCATATTTAGCCCCTAGTCATATTACATTTACAAAGTATAAGGTGTAGAGCAACCCCTGATATCACGTGATGCTATAAATATAGTTTACATTTGCAGTGCACAACATAAATCAAATGTGCACTGGTCGATAATAGGGAAGTTAAACACCATGTGGTTTTGGAATCCATATGAAATAAACGTTAAAATAACGTTAAATTAAGGTTTTTCTGGTTTCAATCTCTCTCACTAGGTGGCAGTTTAGCTGGTAATGGTACTACATTGAGATTGCATCATTATAATTTTCTGAAATGAGCTATTCCGGGCCCATGGGAAGGTAATTCTGAAGAAAACTACGGGCCCGGACCCAAAATTACGGGCCATTGGCTCCCGGGCCAGCGTTAGTGTCTACCCCTGCATATCTGTTTGGGGCTGCAATCAGTATGATAGACAAAGAACTTTCTATATACCTAGACCTAACCCAGACAAAAATACCATTTTCATTTATTTGCTTTATCTTCATGTTTGACCAACACACATTGTTATCTCAGTTTGCCTACCAAATGGTTATGGGTGCTTGCAGAAGATGATAATTAGTGTTTATAAGTTAATTGGGGGAAACAATTGAGATATTTTTGGTGATTTATAGTAGAAAAGAGGGGATGTGCACTTATTAGGGGGTGTGCACTTATTACGTTGAATACGGTACCCACTTTATATCAAGTGCTGCACACTATTTCTCTGATAAATTCATAAAATTCATCTTCAGTAAAATTTAATAAAAAAAATAGATTGCCATTGTTGTATAGCTGTATTGGTTGTACCATAGTTTTGGTACAGGTAATTTGGTAAAATATATAAGTAATTTGCTGATGTAACTCAGTTTTTCTTATACTTTAAAATATGATCTCATTTGTGTCGCTAATTGATACAAAAAATAAAAGAGAGAAAGCTCAATTTGGGTGTAAATCAAATGTTTATTTAGAAAGGAGAACTCGGATCCTATTGACATTGTACTTGTATGCTATCCTACAGGCTTGGATGAATGTTTGGCTTTATGTAGCTTCAAGTTTGGTTTCGACACAGCTTTGGTTCATATATGAATGTACTCAAATGGACAGAGTATGGTTTCATGGTATGGACACATTTCATATTCCCTGGGCAATTTCTGTTATACAGTTCTTAACATAGCTGGTTGCTGTACAAATATATTTTTGGGGATCTCTTCTTCTCCCAGCTTGTACGTTATACAGTAGTACAAAGTTACCCCTAAGCATGATAAGACCCCTTCCCATGAGTCTGCTTTGATAGCGATAGTTGTTTAGGTAACCACAATGTGCATAGTTGTCTCCAATCTCTTGAACTGCTTTAGCGACATTCTGTCCTCCTTCCCGTCATCATACTTTATGTTATACCCCTTCTTGTCTGCCTTTTCAATGGTACCTGAAAACAGAAGCTGTGATTCTTAGAAATGACAAAAGGCTGATGAAAAATGACAAACTGCCACAAAATTTATCTTTTCAATAACCATCATGTGAGCCAACACAACAATGATTTTTAGTAGTTCACTTTGTCTATGTCACTATACGAATAAGTTGTTTTTAAAAAGTGTTTTGCTGACACACATGAATAAATATGTGTGATGAAGCACAGCAACATTAAGTATGATTACTATAATAAAGGGTTGTACCACAGCAAGAATCAGATTTTCTTTGATACAAAAACGTTGTGTACTTCAGCAAAGTTAGGGATGTGGCTTATCCGAGGTCCCAGCTTACAAGCCAGATTTTACAGTATATCATTTAGTTTTGAATAGTCCAATGCACAAGACAGATATAACTTACCGTAATAATATCCAAGGCCTGGGAAGCCATCTTCCATGATTCCTTCATACAACTGGCGAAATCGAGTGTTGACTGGGAGGGGGGAATTCTTCGCCCTATGATAGAAATGGGTTATCATAACTTACGTTAAAGTGACATGGTCCGATCATCCGCTCAAAAATCAATTTTGTTAAAAAATGAACAAGAATGTTCAACATGGCCATACTACATGTCCTACCTATTTTATTTAACAATATTCCCCACAATTCAGCTTAGAAGTCAGTCAAACTTCAGTTTTATGCCAACTTTAAGACTTTTGGAGTGCACGCTATAATTCCCCAATTGAAAATACACAGCAAAATACTGTGTCTGGGCCATGTTTAACCCTCTAAATGGGATCTTATTGTCCATAGATGACATTGTGTTGTTCCCTATCCTCCTAATATGACACTGTGCTAGCATTTGGAACACATTTAAGTAGGATTTAAAATTTGGAAAAAATCGGACCATGTCACTTTAAGTTAAGCATGAATTGGATATTAAAGCCCCATTGTGATGCCTGGGTACTCTGTACATGATATCCCCAGGAGGGCCTTTCTGTAATAAGTGCATATGCAGGACCGCTGTGTGCAGTGTGTGGGGTAACCTGCCATAAATAGGATATTCTGCTGGTGGGTGGGTGTGTGTGTGGGGGGGGGGGGGGTCACAGCTTTCTCCTTCCTGCTGTATTTTGCGCAAAAGTCCGCTGCCTGTCCCTGGGTGATGAGGTGAAGGGGGGGGGGGGTGTGTGTGGGGGGGGGGGTGTGACCACCCCAATGGCTGCAAAAATAGGCCGAGTTAGAGTTGTAGATTACACATAATAATAGAACATCCATTAAAGTTCCGTATAAACGAAGTGCTTGGAGCCAACAATAAAGTTAGTTATAAACGACCTTTGTAGTAACCAAATTGGGCATTGTACACGTTGTAATTCTGTCAGAAAACGTAGAAAATGAGGAAGCAATATAGAGTGTATAGATATCTATTCAATACATGTACCGGTACATTGTACCAAGGAACACCCGATCCCCCCGACCCACCTCATGCACCATTGTGTCTTACACCCAAAGTTGAAACAGAAGTCCTATCCCTCATACAGTTCTCTGAGGTGAGGGGGGGGGGGTCGGTACCCCCCTTCTCCTGCCTCCCCTCCCCCATTCCTTACATGTTGTTCAAACTGGCCGGTTACAGAGTGTGAACGGCCGGGTACAGAAGCAGGTGAGCGACTCCGTCCCACCTCAAAGGCAGACCCCCAACACCCACCCACCATCACACCGCTGTACCCGGCCCTAGTGCTTATGCTCACGACTTTGTAGCAATTGGATCGTCTTTGACCGGGTGACGTCTTTGACCGGGTGACGTCTTTGACCGGGTGACGTCTTTGACCGGGTAATGTCTTTGACCGGGTGACGTCTTTGACCGGGTGACGTTTTTGACTGGGTGACGTCTTTGACTGGGTGACGTCTTTGACCGGGTGACATCTTTGACTGGGAAACATCATTATAGCATAAATTAGGCCTGTACAGTATGAAATTTGCCTTTTCTAGCTGCCCGGTCAAAGACGTCACCTGGTCAAAGACTAAACAATTGTTACAAAGTCGTGAGACTGAGCCTTATGTGCCCGGCCCTGCAGACACTCCCTGGTTCTGTACCCGGCTCTAGTGACTCTGTACCCGGCCCATGTGAGTGGATATCAAAGGGAGAATTCGATACCTGGTCATAAATAATTAGTTATAAATTAATTTACAGTTATTGATAGATAGATAGATAGATAGATAGATAGATAGATAGATAGATAGATAGATAGAAAAAAAAGGTATAGCATACCGATTTGGTTTGTTTTCTTTGGTCTGCATCTGTGAAAAACAATGAAAAGAGTGTATTAGTATACAGATTAGCTTGGAGATAAGTCTTAGGCAATTGAATATAAACTGAATCTCGTTTCCCCAGGAGATACTATATGCACACAGCTGCAAGCTAAGGTCACTGTGTCAGGGGTTTTTGGACAAGTACTGCCCGGGGCATTATATAATCTAGACACAGGGCGAGGGTAGATACAAGTGCAAGTGAAGTGCAAAAACTCATGATGTGATACTCTAATTCATTTCAGGGTTTTTCAAAATGACACAAAAATGTAGTCCATGTTTCTTTACTACCGTTGTTAATGTGAAGAACAAACACCCTCACTACTCCTGAGCTCTCTCCACGGCTATAGCCTATACCCACAGCACTAGTGCCCATATTTACCTGTTCATCTGCCATTTGCTGGGCAGCTTTCATAGCAGCCTGGGCAGAAAGGTGCGGTACAGTTACCACATTGTCATCTAATTCCGAATCTGAAAACAACCAAAATAGTCCTATGTGAAATCTGTTTACTGAAGCAGGAGGCAATTTTATACAGGTACTTGACCCTTTAAGGACAGCATGTTGCTAAAATATGACACTTGTCATCATGATGCACCATTGCAGCCTCGGTTAGTTACTCTGTCAGTGCTGCATGGGTGCATATTAGTGTCTCAAACCTGTACGGTCAACATCATGCTTGATTGCAGCCCTGGCGAGTTATTCATCAGGGCTGCATTGGTGCATCATGACAATAAAGGGCATGATGCATTAGGGCCCTCCTTGAACATAAAATCAAATTATACAGTATAAAAAAGTATAGCGACGGCAAAAGGCTGCTTTATGTTTTAATACATACCGTATTTTACGTAATAAGCGCACAGTGCGCTTAACCCTTTAAGGCCGACCAAATATTCATAGATCAGCTGTGGGGGGCGGGGCATTTTTATAGGAACTGTACCAGGGCCGAGCCTTTGCTGAATCCCATAGAGTTAAGATGACTATAGTCAATGCTCGGCCCCCCATGGCATCGACTATAGCTCGGCCCTAAAGGCTTAATAAGTTATTTTAAACTAAAATTTATTTCAACAAGCGTACACCTCCCACACATCTAAGATGTTTCTAGTTGATTTGGTCTAAAAATCGGATTTTTTGGTCTAAAAATCGGATTTTTTGTTTTGTTTCATATCCTAAAATCGGCGCAAAAAGGGGTGTGTGTGCGCTTATTAGGGGATGTGCGCTTGTTAGCTAGAATAGGGTAATGCTCTTTGTCATTTTGATTGCTAGTAGCTCTCCACGGCTGTTTGAGTGCTGACCTTGTTACAGGATTAATATACTCATAGAGTCAACATGATGCATCAATGCTGCCGTAGCGAGTATGGAGCACATGATGCGTTAAGGCAGTATGTGGCCCTTAGAAGAGTTGAGATACAGTTTTGTTTTTTTGTTTCATGCATGCAATACATGTATAAATTACTTACTGATCACACTGAAAGTTACATCATTGTCCGGCCCAGTCGTGATCGAGATGCTGCTGACCACTGGGGCAGTAGTTTTTTTACAGGTGACAGGAGACAAATTAACTCGCCGGGCCTTAGGTGGTTTACAAACTGGAGTAGTTGCCCGGGTCTTGCGTGGGCGACCGACGAGAGATGAGGCACTGGAGGTCGGCACAGTAGGTTGGCGACCGACGAGAGATGAGGCACTGGAGGCCGGCACAGTCGGTTGGCGAACGACGGGAGCTGAGGGACTGGAGGTCGGCGGAGTTGGTTGGCGAACGACGGGAGCTGAGGCACTGGAGGTCGGCGCAGTCGGTTGGCGAACGACGGGAGCTGAGGCACTGGAGGTCGGCACAGTCGGTTGGCGAACAACGGGAGCTGAGGCACTGGAGGTCGGCACGGTCGGTTGGCGAAAGACGGGAGCTGAGGCACTGGAGGTCGGCACAGTCGGTTGCTGACCAGCGGGAGCTGAGGCACTGGAGGTCGGCACAGTCGGTTGCTGACCAGCGGGAGCTGAGGCACTGGAGGTCGGCACAGTCGGTTGGCGAAAGACGGGAGCTGAGGCACTGGAGGTCGGCACAGTCGGTTGGCGAAAGACGGGAGCTGAGGCACTGGAGGTCGGCACAGTCGGTTGGCGAACGACGGGAGCTGAGGCACTGGAGGTCGGCACAGTCGGTTGCTGACCAGCGGGAGCTGAGGCACTGGAGGTCGGCACAGTCGGTTGCTGACCAGCGGGAGCTGAGGCACTGGAGGTCGGCACAGTCGGTTGCTGACCAGCGGGAGTTGAGGCACTGGAGGTCGGCACAGTCGGTTGCTGACCAGCGGGAGTTGAGGCACTGGAAGTCGGCACAGTCGGTTGCTGACCAGCGGGAGTTGAGGCACTGGAAGTCGGCACAGTCGGTTGCTGACCAGCGGGAGTTGAGGCACTGGAGGTCGGCACAGTCTGAGGGTGTCCGAGGGGTGCTGAGGCATCATTTGGAGTTGTAGGATCTCCGTCAGTGTCCATAGAGGAAGCTGTAATATAGGGTAGACCTAGTTAAGTACAGAAAAGCGAAATGCAACTGAACTAGATAATATGATATAAATAACTTTGATCCACTTTGCATGTAGAAACTCGGCATGTAATTGATAACTATTTTGACCGATTTTTGACCCGCTGTGCTTTACCTGAAATTTGGTAGAATCCTATGAATCTTTGTCACGGTTTTCTATGGCATATAGTCTCTGTATATCTGAATCTGTCTGTGCCTAGATTCAGTATTGTAGAAATGCTGGGCATCTCAACTTTGATGAGATTTAACTAATTTTTGATATGATTTAGGCAATTATATCTAAGGCAAAAATTATGAAAAATGTCAAAAGATAGAGTTTTTGGGATAAAAAATATATTTGGTCAATTTTTTCATGCTGAGAAAGATGGTAGCAAAATATTTAGTCTATGTTGATGCATCATGGCCTAGATATCAGTTTCCATGGCAGCAGTTGGTCTCAAATTAAGAATATTTGATGCTT
This sequence comes from Harmothoe impar, assembly GCA_947462335.1. Taxonomy (NCBI): domain Eukaryota; kingdom Metazoa; phylum Annelida; class Polychaeta; order Phyllodocida; family Polynoidae; genus Harmothoe; species Harmothoe impar. Next base: position 2,143,791 of record OX381720.1, on the reverse strand, counting down.
TTTAGTTGTCATGGTTACATAAAAGAACGAATTACCTACATTCCTTCATAACAATTTTCTACATTAGATATGACAATTCTTAAAGCTAAAATATGCAACTTATTTCTACTTAATCTGTGTATTTCCTTCTTAAATATTACAATTAGAAATACCATAACGTTTTTTAATTTAAAGATATGGATACTAAATTGATTAGGCTTTATCTCTCCAATTGGTGCCCTAGGAAGATTTGTGTCATCTTAGTTTCTGGTCATATGATGTTTATTTTGTCATAAATGCGCTTCTGGTTTTAATATTTACATGATTCTCTCAGTTTTTAAAAGGTGATGATATCCCCTACAACGTAATATTCAATCTATATTTCTTTTAAAAACGTCTGGTTTTGGCAGAGATGTCTTTATAGGGACTCTGGTAAAGGAAGATTAAAAATCGACAGACACAGGAAAATTAGGTATAAAAAACGACCCACAGGGATTTTTCTCTAAGTTCTTATATCACTAGAAATCGACATGAAGACACAGTCCTTCTGCTAAAAATTGACACAGCGACATGGTCAAAATTGTGGGTACCCATGTAGAGGCACACCTCTGGTCTAGTCTCACACTGTCAGACCTGCCCACCTGTATCAATACACCCAAGCTGGGTATAACCCAGTGCCTTATCATGGTCCACAGCGTCGTTGGCTTAGCAGTACTGTTTACCAGAAGATATTGGTGCATACACCAGTATCTACCAAATTCTGCCGGAGAGTGATGTGCATGTGCGCTGTTGCGGCACAGTTAAGTAACAAAGAAAATACTTAGTCACAGTAATGTTTGGAGAGTGGATATCCTGATTGGCTGCAGGCTCCCAGTCTGTACATATTTAAAGACGGGAACTGAGTATAGCTCTCGAGAGGTGAGAGAGTGGGCTTCTGCCCTTCCCACCCCTTAAAGTTTCTCTACCCTTATGAATGATAGCCATATTAACTGATCTGAACAAAGATATGTGAAGGAGGATAGTATACTAACCATTCTGTGTAGAAGAACCTTTGCGGGCTGTATAAGGTAAAGTGTGTAAAGATGAAGATAAATCAACAATTCTGGTTAATTTTGATTTAACATGTCAAACTAGTTTCAAATGTTATATATATATATAGAGAGAGAGTGTGCAACACAGGTCAGAGAACTGGTTTATGTGATAATCAGTGGTGTGAAATGCCAAAAATAGTATCATCTGAAGACCATCATGCGTCTCCTGGTAGCGTTACAATTAATTTTTTCAACTTAAGTTGCTTAATCACTTAAAACCTATCTTTTGTTCACAGGGACATTCAAATTATGCATTGAGATTTAAAGAATCTGTGAAAGTTCATAGAGTAAAAAAAATGTCCATACCCCCACCCCCCTCATAAATGACTTTCCAGATGAATTACAGGAAAGACCCTCTGGGACATTGAAAATGCAGAGATTTCACACCCCTGATAATGATGTGGCCAGTGATCGGGAAAGTTATGAGAATGGCTCCCAATCTTTTTCTTTTTTGAAGAAGAATACAAAAGCAATAAGGGTTTAGTGTAACAGAGAACTAAGCGCTTAATCTTATCACTTAAAATCGTTTCAGAAAGAACTTAGGGAGGGCTTCTGAAATTCCATATTTTTATCAATGTCTCTGACATAGTAAAGTATAATTAGGGATGTCAGCGATATCCCCAGAATCGATACACCGACATTTCTTGATTTCCGATTATCGCATCGACAAAAGCATTATATCGATACAGTTTTTCTATCACAGTTTACCTCATAATTTACCTTTCTAAAACTGTAAAAATTGTGTAAATATTCCATCTAGAAGTTCCTTTTTATTCCATTTGAAAATTGTAACCTATTTTTGCCTGAAACATTGAAGCAAAGAACCTCGGGTTGTGTTCAAATTGCTACCGAATGTTTGTGGCTATAGACTCAAGTATGAAGGAGGAAATAAAATAATGTAGATACACCTTTTTCAAGCACATATTAACTGTTTTTGTATAATTAAAAGAAATCGAAATAATCGAAAAATCCAGACCAAATGGTGATAATCGAAATCGAAATAAATTGGATGTCAATGACATCCCTAAGTGTGATATAGGTTGGATAACAAATTAGTTTTACAAATTCATACACAAACAAATAGACTGAAAATAAAATTCTTAAAATTGAATTACCTTTCAAAGCAAAGAGTCGAAACTCGTCGCTGATCTTGTCTGTCTTTACCCCTTTTACTCCCATGTACTTGAGCCCAAGTTTGGTTCCCATGTGTAGATTTCCTTCATTCTCCTCAACTAGGATGCTGGCGCAGTCCATCCCAGCCAGTTGAAGTTGGTCGTACTTTAAAAGTGAAAAAAAGAAAATAATGTAATTGATAGGCATATACACTAAATTCAGATGCCCACCCCCCCCCCCCTTATAATACAACAATATTTTCAAGTCTTCATCAGCACGATTCCCAGAAAAAAAGGTGAGATAGAAGTAAATCCCGTAATTCCCCTGTATAAGCCTTGGCTTATAAAAGCACTGAGTGGTAAACTGACCAGGGAGATACACGGGGCAGGGTTATATTCTAGGTTCACAAAGCACTCTGTTATCTTCTCATAATTTCTAGAATAATTTGCTATCGTGGTACATTTATTTAAATATTTCCAATAGTTTCCTAACGTATTCAAGCTTTATCTCTCTTTAATATGTAGCCTCCCAGCCACCTGCACCGCCATACCTATATATTCACATCAGCCTTGATCTACCTAACCCCCTGTGCCATCCATATGAAAGGAGGGAGGTCCTAACACGCTCCTAACACAGCCCCTGCCCCTCCCCCCAGGCTACACCTGTCTATGCCCCCAACAGGTCCGTCCCTGACCAGCCCCCCTCCCTAGCCCACCCAATTCTCATTAACACAGTTTACATGTTTTAATACATCTCATACTCACATTATAAACCAACTCACGGAGAAGGTAGGACTTCCTAGAATCTAGTGCATCCCCCGTAAGTGACTCTGTCCTGTTTCGTTGCCTTGCAGCTGCAGCTTCCTTCTCATAAGTTTCTCTCTCATCATCCGTCAACGAATGCCAGTTAGGAGACCATATCTTCGAACTGTCGCTCAGCTTCTCTAATATGATGAAAAAAACTTTGCAGGTTAATGTACACTGTACATACAGAGTGGGGAGCTTTTGGGTTGTCACAAAAAGAAAGAGAATAATAGTGGGCTGTTGTACATACTAAAGTATTATACTATAAAGATACTGAGATGAAATTATGGTAAAAAAGTGCAACTTGTATAGACAAAGGAATAATTCAGACAAGACACTATTTCAGAGAAAGTGGAAAAGAAAGAGAAAACTAAACTTACTGGCGACTTTGTGCCTACTACAATACAAGTTGTAGCCTGTACTTGGGCGCGGCTTACCACTCTTCCGATAAACTGCACCACCCTTACGTACACCACCATTTTTTACCTGGTCTCTGTGATTCCCTATCCACTTCTGAAATTGTTTGAAAGTGAGTCAGTTATTGTAGCATAGTGCAGTGAAAGTGCTGAATGTGAAAGTTGAAGTTCGCATATTTCACACAATTTAGCAATGTTGATATGAGCTTTTGAGCACTATGAACATACGATCAAAAGTATATCTCATAAGATATGGTTGTATAATAATGATTAATATGGATCAAGTAAGTGCTCTAATGGTGTGTAAGTCCATGGTTCTATGTATCTTTGACTATGGTTGTATATTTTTAACTGCCCTCCCAGTGAAATCTTATAAGAAACTTCAAATATATTGCAAAATAACACTGAGGGTTTGCTTTAAAGTAAATGATCCTCAGGACTATGTGTTAGAATGTTTGTATAAGGAGGCTAAAATGCTTCCCCTGGACTTTAGGTGGTTTTGTTTTCAATTGTCAAATGGTAAAGTCAGTGTGCGAAACCCTAGGGTTTAAGAGCTACAGGAGCCCTATGGATAAGACTACCCAGGAACAGACTCACAATGTATCTCTGCAGCCCTAGCTACCAAGCAGTGCCCCACTGGAAGTTGAACGCATTCTCCCCCAGCGTTTTTTGGTTAGCAGACAAAGATGTGTTTAGAGTAAATATAAAGCAGCGATTGGGAGACTGGAGACATGAAAATCCGTGTCTACACTTAAAAGGGATAGGTGTTCTTGGCGAGTTAAATGACCCCCCCCCCCCCTCTAGGGGATAGTTTACACATGTTAAAACTTCATACCTTCACCAAAGCACTATATATGATAACTGATATCTCTGCTATCTGTAGCACAACCCACATAATTGATTCCTCCATGAGGTCCGGGAGTAGCCCAGAAGAGAGTACAACCGTACAAATACCCCCGTTACCCCCGTTGGTATGATGCAGCGATGCAGAACTAGCAAGTAACTCACTGTCACTGTGTAGACAAATGAGCGTGCATGAAACAAATAACAGTGTCACGGCCTGCACCGTGACATGATATTTTGGCCATTTATGTTTGTCGACTACTGTATAACCCAGAGTCAATCTTCACTGTTGGTGTGTGTAAGGAGTCCACCAGACCAACACACGCCATACATGGCCGGGCTGACCACTGCAGGAGTTGCAGAGAGCGACAACATGCCTTCCTTAGCACCCCGCCATGTTATGACGTGATCGGCGGTAAGAGTGGGTGGGTGGTGGAGGTGAGGGTACAGGTGCGAGAGAACAAATGTCATTATGATGGGGGGGGGGGGGGGGGCTCCCAATTTCCCATGTCAATTTAAAGACATGGCCACGTCGCCATATTGACTTTTAGAAATGCCCAATGCCCCATCATGTCACTATCAGCTTTGCAATACACTATTCCTCCTGTCCTTTGTCACTAAGCCCCAAAATCGTCCATGTCGCCATTATAGAATAGACCTATTTGCTGAGATTTCCGTATCCAGTCATATTTATCCCCTCCAACTTTTTTTTTAAGCTAGATGATTTCAGTGAAGAATTTTCCCTGTAAATGTACTTGGGACTGTTATGGACATGTGCTGAGTTTGATACCGCTAGTGTGGTTTTCATGTTAGCCAATTTGGCAAATTGTCATGTCATGAACTTTGTTTAGCCAAACTCAGTATCAATTAGCCAAACATCTGTTACTAGAACTTACCAGTTAGAATTACAAGAGCTAATAAAGGGAAGCAAAATCACATGATAATTGTACATATACATGTATAACATGTATTATAAAAATACAATATTGTACAACATAGCCCCCTCCCTTTCTTTTTGAACTCACAAGTGATAAATCATCTGTAAGCACTTTCCCGGCACACAAAAATATAATCGACCTACCTGGCCTTTGTTTTAGCCAATGATGTTACTTCACTATTTCTTGTTAGGGTTGGGGGAGCTTACAGCTGTCACAATTATGCTTGTGTATTCTCTGGGCCCTAGAGGCCGGTATACCTACAAGTAGTAGGCGTGTATTCACCCAGATCTATGTATTTATATTTTAGAGGCAAGTTCAGGTATTGGAAAAATATTCTCTCATGGCCATGTGTTATCTAGACACTAGTCTAGTATAGGCCGAGTACACATTATTGACATATTGTGCATGCTGCTCCCTAGCCTAGGTAGGTATATGAACAGTGTGTGTGGATTCACTCTAGGCTATACTTAAGCCTTAGGCAAAGATGTAGGGCCGACCTCCCGATTTCAGGTATTGAAAAAACATCCTATCATGACCACAATATTCATGTTACGGATCTACAACACAGGGAATGTATTCTCCTATGTGTAGGATATCTCCAGTGAGTAAATCTGCTTACTAATTCATTAGCGATTACAAATGTGAATTGCTATGCGTCATGTAGTAGGCCTAACAGCTTGACCCATGTCCCACAATGCTTAGCACCCCTTCCCGCCGATGACGTAACATCTTCCCCAAATAGCCAATATCACACATGTGCAGCCTGACCTCACAAGTCGCCACCTTTGTTTTACCACACCTCTTACAGTGTAAAGCTGTCAATGATTTAGAGTGTACCATGTTTTTCATAGCTATATGGTATAACAGGTACTCGTGAGTAGTGGGTGAGGTGTCGGGACCTCTTTAAGGTTATATTACACAGAGTCATGACTGGATATGAGGGGACCTATAGCATTTCATACAATATAAAATGTCATACTTACATAGACTTGGTAATAGGTTAGTTCAGTCTGTCTAGCTGCATCAGCAATCTCTGCACAGTCTTTTAGTTGTTTCTGCATCCCATTATCATAGAGGGACACCAGAATATCAGTTTGTGTGCTTGTCTGAAAGGTAACCATTTTAAAATTGAATATTGTTACATCATTGATCAAAAATGTGTTCTTACAACAAAATTAAAGATTATGTGACCAAATAAACATACCGTAAAACCTTGCGTCACATCATCAGTGCGGCTTATAGGATCAGCCCGAAGTGAGGGTGCGGCTTATACGTGAGTTTCTTTAAATGTTCATTTTAAATTACCCAAATGGCCACGGCCTTACTCTAGCTTACTCTCACTACACTTTAGCAGTGCCTATGTTGGGGAAGGGGGGGGGTCAGGTGTGAGAGCAGTGTTAAAACACCTCGGAACTCGTGTACAATTCCCCCCCCCCTCCCACCACACACACACTTCTTTAAATTTTCCTATTTTAGGCCTATTTTTTAGCGTTTTTCCTCTAAAATCCTTAAAAATTATCTGATTCACAAACCATTAAAACTCGCATGTAGGGAAAGATTTGAAAAAGAGAAAAACAGAGGTGGACCCGGCCCTGTTTTGCTAGACGCGGTCGGGTTACCGTCAACAAACCTTTTTTTTTTGGCCTTGCTCGAGTCTTTGATACCTTTGATCTTGATTGAAGACCAAATATGGACCTTTTCTGTCATTAAATTGCCTTTACTGTAGAAGACTAAAAACGGACCTTTTCTGTGATATACTTTCCTCGACCAAAGGGGAGGGGGTTGGAGGGGGCAGGAGTAGAGTGTGGCGGGGAGGAGAGTCTAGGCCTACATCATAGTACATGGGTTTTGACAGCTTTCTTACCCCCCCCCCCCCTCCCCCACCGACCTAAAGTAGTACAGACATGTGGCGATCCCCCATTTGCGCATTTTTACTTTTCATGAAATCTGTGGAGCTGGCAGGGTTGAGTTTGTGTGTGTGGCTCAGAGTTTGGGGTGCGGCTAATACATGAGTTTTTCCCAGGGGTGATTCAGAGTGCATCTGCGGCTTATAGGATCGGGCCAAAATCGGGGTGCGGTTTATGCAGGAGTTAGGCTCATACGCGAGGTTTTACGGTAATCCAAGTATATGGTGAAACCCCAGCTGATCACCACCTGACCATAGCCCCATACTGGTTAAGGTCATATTCAAACAATTGGCTTCATAAGCCACGAGTGGGTCTGAGAGGACACATAAGTGATGTGTGCAATCTGGGATATTTAAACCAAGTGCTGTTTTGGGTTGATGTGGGTAATTATCACACACCTGGTGACGATATTACCCAAATGTCCCTCACCTATCTAGTCCACTGTCATTAAGAACCATTTTATATGCAATTTATTTTTTAATAATCTAAAATTTAAAAATTCCAGGAAAAAAGAAGCCAATCACATCCCCCTGTATGGTAAGGCCAAAAAAAAAGAGTTCTGTTTCCGGTCACCCGACCCTACCTAGCAAAACAGGGCCGACCCTAATTTTTTTTGGCATTTTGGGATTTTTTTATTTTTTCATACCGATAATTAATTTTAATTTTTTTTTCAATATATATTTCTTTTAATTTCCCTTTTTCATATTTCAAAGGCACAAAGTCTAGGTATACCTTATAATTAGTGAATAGGAATCTTTCAGTTTTTAAAAATAATTCATATCATTATTAGTTCAAAAGTTATACAAGAATCTGGGTCTGGGTGCGAGTTATATGTCAGATGCAGGATCAATGCGTGGATTTACAGTTCCATAAAATTTCGCGTATAAGCCACAACCTTTACATTGACAAATTGTATAAGCCACAGAGGGGATCTGAAAGTTGCTGATATAGTACTGTAGTAAACGTAGGCCACCTCTTTCTGATAACTTAAATTACAGGCTTTGCAAGCAAATATTTTGGGGTGAAAAAAACAACAAAAAAACTACTTCTACAGACCAGTCCAAAAAAAAATGTAATCAATAGATTTTGTGCACCTTATTTTCAGAAATGGAGATTTTTTTAATAAAAGATATAGAAATTGTCAATGGATTTCAGAGAAATTTTCTCCTTTTAAAAAAAAAATTCCTCTCTTGGGATTGTCCGGTGACCAACTTTTTTTGGTTTGGCCACACAGGGAGGGGGGATCCAAATTTTTTCCAAGGGGCAGCGGCAAAAAGAAGAAAAAAAGAAGAAGCATGAAAAATCCCTCTATCATAGTAACTATTTCTTGGGCCAACAAATGAATATCCTAAATTTGAGAGGCCTTAGGCCGTTTTATTCTGATAACTTGGATTACGGATCCGCCGATGGGAATTTTGGCATATTGCAAAAAAAAAAAAAATTATTTTTATTTTTTTACCCCCCTCGGCTGGGATTTTTTGAGAATTTTAGCAAAAAAAAAGAAAAAGTACATGCTGAGTCCGATTTTGGCAAATCCAGGGTGAAGTCCCGAGAAAAGGGGCCTGATTTTTTCACATTTTAGAGGGTTATCCCGCCATAAGGGGGGTGCTTTGGTAACTTTTTATCCCGAAAAAAGGGGTCCAAATTCAAGGTGATGTACGCACATGGTATCCATAAATGTGAGAGTGCCCCCCCCCCGGGGGAGTCCAGTCGACCCCCCCCCCCTGTCCAGCCGTAAGTGATATATGATAAATGAACACTACCTTAGCTGGGGAGTTCATCCCCATGTCCCCCCCTATACAAGGATGAACATTTTGCCCCCCCCCCCCCTGCCCCCATTATGCCTTATTAACATAGCTGTAATGCCGCGTACAGAGGAGAATTTCTGCTCACTGCAGTCAAAACGCCTAACCGCTCTGACTCTGGTGGCTCCAGAGGGGTTTTCGGCGACCTGGCGAGCTGGGACGTTTTCCAGGTGACTTTTCAACCTTGACCATTAATTTTTGTGACATGCAAGCTGCGGTTTTTTGAATGGCCATACTGTTTAATATACAATAAAAAAAAGTGACCTGCGACCTGGATATTTTTGCAAAAAAAGGAAGTTGTGACTTGTAGCCCTTAAAAGAGGCGACTTTGTGACCTCAGGGGGGGACCCCTCTGCACCCCCACTCTTAGCTCCCCCACGCCATTCTTGAAAAAGGATCGGGTGGGAGTCAATATTCAAATCAGTGAGAAAACCTTACCCATGCAAAAAGATGAAAGAGACAAGACGGCTTAACACTTACCATGGGCGGTTTCTTTCCTGTATCCATTGTTCACTGCTTATAAAGATGTAGATACAGTTTTATCAGTTGGTTCACTTAATGTACGGGCCACGAGGGAAACGTCAGACGTCACAGCTTGCTGGTACCCGGCTGTATAGGGGTGAAGGTCGGAAGAGATCATTCTCCCAACAGAGTCTACGCCGCATTCCTTAGGCCTAGTCACAGCCCGTAGTATGGAAGGCTGGGGCGCCATCATCTTTGCCAATTGCCAATTGATACGTGCCGACGATCTTTGTTGTCGGACATTAGATACTCTGACATTAAATGCTCGGATATGGCGTACTTAGTAAATACATAACATGTGTGCGTATTCGTTCAATACGTGCACCCGAGTGATGCGTAGGAAGACACGCGTGGCGCTTCATAAGCGCCACAAGTGTCTTCCTACGCATCACGAGGGTGCACGTATAGAACGAATAAAGCACACTCGTTATGTATTACGTTTATTATACCTAGCGTATGAAAGACTTACCTCCAAACCGCAAAACACCTTAGCCTTTTTGTCGAATCATCGCCATTTTTCCCGGAAGTGACGACCCGACGCCACCTTGCGGCTTTTTCCAAGTCTGACGTCACGACCGAGTAGCCAAGAAACTGGATATTTGCCAAATGCGCGGGACTATTTTCTTGCGTTTTGTTTACATGATTTTTAATATTTTAAGTAATTTTTACGTTTCTACTGGATGTAATCAATCTATATTTGTGTATTTAAGAAAGTTATGGCGAAGAAAACACACAATTTCAACAAATAAAGCCACAGAGGCTAATTTTATTTTCTAATTTTGCGGTGCGCGTCTCTGTATTCATACGCCGCCGACATCACTCTCCCAACACAATATTCGGCAACTTCTCGAGAGGCTGATTCAACACGTGTCACGAGGAGGAACAAAAACATCTTATACGAGGTAAATATGAAGTGTCAAGCCATAATATGGCAACAATACTTTAAATCTGACTGTTAGTAATGTCCATCTCTACGTTTGTGTTGCTTACACTGCTGCTTCTGGGCGTAAAGTGGATGTTTACGTTGACTGAACCACCCGTGATTGTGGCTCCGGAGAACATGCCCGACGCAGCAGCGATGAGGCCGGCCACAGCTGGATCTTGGCCGGGGGGAGTAGGGGTGTCACCCGGGGAAGCTGGGGTGGCCGCCGTCATGCTCGGTGATGTTGAGGCCACCATGCTGTTTGAACTTGAAGGGCGTGGGGCCAAACTGACAGGAACTGGGGCCGGGGGGAGGACGTACAACTCTTCTGGGCAGGTCGCCAAACCATATCGGGGGGTGTACTGTGGTGGATTGCTTTCATCTACCCTAGCTTTCTTCTGGTTGGTTGCAATCATTGCCATGTCACGTTGCTGTCTCTTGCTTGCGACAGCATAGTGATTCAGGCTATCCACAGAGGCGTGGCCTGTCAGTTGAATCGCCGAAACTGAAGGTATGTTGCTGTCAATCAAATTCTGGCACGTGGTTCTTCGAAGGGAGTGGTTGGTGATGTGTCCGCTGACCCCTGCCTTTTCTGCTGCTCTCGGCATTATTTTGCTCAAGGTATTTATTCCCATTGGGGCACTTTTATACCACACCGGATCTGACGCTTTCATCCCTTGCTTTAGAGAGAGATAGAAGGGTGCCCCCCCCTCCCTCATATCTGCTGGCCTTTTGCTGGTGAAAAGCTCATACAAGCTAACTGGATCCCTACTTACATCCTGCCTATCTTCCCATACTCGGGGGTTATACTGCCTTTTATGGCCACCCTCAGCTCCCTGTCTGGTCTTTGTGAGTCGCTCACAGCGTAACTCCAGGTACTTGAGGCCATCATCATCAGTGCCCTGGACTACATCAGACCATTTCAGTTGTCTGGACTCATGTGAGCCCCTAAATCCAAATCCTGTTGTAAGGAAATAGAATATCGTTGTTTGTAGACTGTTGGGGGACTGGTCACCAAAGGCACCACAATCCCAGACTGCATCAATTTGGTCCCCTGTCAGACCGTCACTTTTGTTGGGTTTTCCACCACCCCCAGCTGCCTTTAACTCTCTCCTCCTGCTAGCAAGGACAGCACGGCTGGCCTTAAACTGGTCATCAAGAATTATGGAGTACGCGTAATAGTTCTCCCGCAGATGTCTGAAAATTTAAAAAATCTTATTGTAAATTTATGTGGTACAAACTAAAAAGAAGGTTTATTGCTTATTTACTTTTCAAAAATTTACATGTAAATAGCTAATACTCATTTCTTAAATTTTATTGTTACGTTCTTCATTTAAAAAAAAAAATTTCATTCAAAATTTATTTTTTTAAAATATCATTTTTTATTTACCTGTCCAGGGCCCGGTGAATCGACGTTAAAGTGTCTGGCTCAAAGTCACATCCATCACGGCGCCGAGCAACAAGAAGGTAATTTGAGATGTAGTTGTTTAACACTGTGGGGTCCAAGTCTACCATTCGTCTGGGGTCGATGTACGTGACTGCCATAAATTCTTCAAATTTATCAACGACCTGTAAATAAACAACAACAAATTATAATTAAAATTTAACATAGTATTTACAAAATATTATAAAATCATTAAAATTAAATTAAAACTTTAAAACAATTTTAATTACTATTTTTTAGAAGCTGTTTTCAATTCATTTCATTAGAATTTGGTTAGGAATTATAAATTATTATTTATATTTACCTGCTTGGTTCTTCTCACTGTATTAGGAGGTCGCTGATCATCCACATAACGTTGCAGTTCCTCATCATTCAAGAGCCCAGGAACTGGTACTGCTGGTTCCCCACCTACAGCTCCCTCTTCTACCTGGGGTGGCTGAACGACAGGTTGAGGTGGCTGAACTACAGGTTGTGGTGGCTGAACTACAGGTTGTGGTGGCTGAACGACAGGTTGGGCTGGCTGAACTGGTGCACTCACTTGGTCCTCAAATGTAACAGGCGTCGCTGCAGCAAGGAAGGCTTCATACTGGGAGGCTGTGATCTCAATATATGGTGTGGGATCATTTGCTGGATACTCAACTACAGGTACAGAGAATTTGCTTCTACAATCTGCATTTGGTATCAGATTAATAACTTGTGGAATATCACTGTTACCCGTAGCTGCCTGTTCTGAAGTTTCACGTTTTCTCTTTAGCCTCTGTTGGGTGGGAACTGGCGGTAGAACTTGCGGTAGATCATCAAATAATTCAGCCTTCTCCTGTTCCTTGTTCACCTTCTTAATCTTCTCCTCATAATCTCTTATCTCCAGGGAAGAAATCAGGCCATCTAGATCCGAGCAGAAGTAATTTGGATCTTCACTCGCAGCCTCCGATGCATTCTCTTCTGCTTCAATTCTCCGGCCTACTTCATCATGGATAAAATCTGCAAGCTGATCCATCCCTCCCCCATACTCGAGGCCTTCTTCTACTTGCAATTCTGCAAAAATCTCCACTACACTCTTGATAACACAATCATCCACCAGAAGATCTACCCCAGCCGGGCTCAAGTACGTCTTGTTCACTTCGTCCATCTTCGCTTTGTGATGAATTGTCGGCTGCCACGCCCCTTCGCCGCTAAAGTCCGCAAGGGGCCGCCACTAAATTTGCCGCGCTTTAGTCCGCAATTACGCCGTGTGGGGGCGCCACCACGCGGACGCCGGCCCGCGCCGGACTACTTTCCCGCGCGCCAATACGCCCACCGGGTGGGCGTATCGCCTGAATACGCCACCCAGGGCAGCGTACGGCTCGTAGTGCTTAAGAGATAAGACTTTCATACGCTAGGTATAATAAAGTGCTGAGACATTTGATACTCGGACATAATAGATTGGGTTATTCTCGGACATTAGATTGGGATAGCCTTATACAATATTATTATGAAGGTAGGCCCTACCTGTATTATTTCCACCTAAATGTCCGAGCACCTATTAAATGTCTGAGCACTTCAATGTCTGGATCCCAGCACTTAAATGTCTCAGCACTAAAATGTCCGAGCACCTAATGTCCGAGCACGTAAGGGACAGCTAATGGGGGTGCAGAGGGGTCCCCCCTGAGGTCACAAAGTCGCCTCTTTTAAGGGCTACAGGTCGCAAAGTCGCTTTTTTTGCAAAAATATCCTGGTCGCAGGTCACTTTTTCAGTATATATTAGTATGGCCATTTCAAAACAACAGGTCGCAGGTCACAAAAATTAATTGTCCAGGTCGAAAAGTCGCCTGGAAAACGGCCCAGGTCGCCAGGTCGCCGAAAACCCCTCTGCAGTCACGCTAATGTTAGCCTCTACACGGGTATCCAGATTTTCTACCATGTCGCCGTGTCGATTTTTAGCCAGAAGGCTGTGTCGCCATGTCGATATTTATATATAGAGAGTAGGCCTATACTAGGACCTCATGTCTGTGTCTGTGTCCGTCCATTTTTAAAACCCTGTGTCGCATGTGTCGATTTTTTAAACCCCCGTGTCGCCGTGTTGCACGTGTAGATTTTTTACCCATGTAGAGGCACTGACATTTTCTTCTTATTTTTGGGGGGGGGGGGGGCAAGGGAATTTTTTGGGGTTTATTTTGTCAGGGGGAGGGGCGCAAGAGTAGGTACTGTATGCAGGCTAGTATTATAGATTTCTAGCCTATTTCAATATGAAGAAACTCCTTCATTAGAAGTTCTATGAAAGCCTAATTGAAAGGTCGGTGTAACACAAATGGAAAGTAGATTGCATTCCGATTGTTATTAATCCATAGGCCTAGGCCCTAGCGCATGTAACTGAACTGCATACTTTGAATTAGGCCTACTAGTACCCTTGTCGCCTGCCTACGCTTACATGGGAAACTGCAATATTGGAATGGTACCTTGCATTTATATGGGGACAAGGTAAGGGCTGCAAGTAACCAGCTAAAGCTAACACGCAATTGGCAAATAGCAATTAGCAATTGACAATTAGCAATTGGCAAGTGGCAAATGGCAATTAGCAAATGGCAATGGTGCACCAGCCTTCCATAATATGTCACGCAGCTTGAGACTGTCAGCTCAACACTACGACGTCTACGTGCACTACGTAGCCTCCGTGGAGCAACGGGAGTAGAGAAGAAGGCTCCCATAATATGGTCAACGTTGTAGGCCTAGTCATTCATTGCCATATTGGGGGGGCTTGGTTGATGTAGGGGGGGGGGGGGCTGTCATAATTAGAAACAGGTGCTCGGTGGGGTGTGTGTGGGGGGGGGGGGGAGGGGGGGGGACCCACGAACAGGCCACGGCTGCATGCCGATTTTAGGGAGGGGGGATATCTCAGAACCCAAAAATTGTGGGGGAAAGGGGGTTCAAATATTATTTTTGCCTAATTTTTGGGGGGAGGCCAAATAAAAATTACTTTTTTTGAGAAAATCCGCAAAAGCCTTCAGCTAGTAGGCTAGAATAACCCCCCCCCCCCTCGCCTGTGAACATCCAATAGGTGTCCCTTCCCCCCCCCCCTTCCTTTGGTGATTAATGACCACTCCATAAAACGTGCATGAAAGCAGGCAGGCAGTGTCACCTAGCCGATATACTGTAAACAAATGCATTAATGTGTGTATGCTACACCAGGAGAGAATATGGCGCTGGTCACGTCCGCTGTACTTCTCACAGCCTAAAGTACCAGTTCTTAACATGTTCTCACGTCTAGAGCCCCTGTGAGAAGCCTACAAGAACGTACAGTCCAGGCATGTGAGAAACACAGAGACGGGTCGCCAGACCTGACCGCGGATTGAACCCAGGGTCTCCTGCATGTGAGTCTAACGCTTTACCCCTACTCTACTGGGGCTCTGGTAGTAGGCATGCTGAAAGCTATACCTGTACCACATCAAGACCGTGCGCTCCATTTTTAAATTTTTTTATTTCAAACAGCAAAAACCTTTAAAATATGCAGGGGACCTTATATTCAAAATAATGTTTCTGGGTGTAAAAGATTGTAGACTATATCCTGAGAGAACTATAGGGAAAGTTAATAACTTTCAGATGCTATTTGATGCACATATGTGCTATCACCATATGATCCTATTACAGATTACTCCAAACTCAAAGCCAGAAATCTCAGAAACTAGCTCGGGACCCCCTATTTTCTTTACACCTTTTGAGACTTCTTATAATATGGGCCTCATGGCGAAAATCCTGACAAAATCTAAGAACTTCTAGACTATGGGGACTACCAACCTTAATACATTGCCATTTTATTAATTTAATGACTAATATCTAACTGGGCATTGAATGGGCACACGTAGGGCTGGCCAAAGTTAGGATTCAAGTTATGATCCCTGCAGGAAACCTTTCAAGTCACACATTTTCTACTTAGAAGAAAGAAAATGTATTCATCAAGTTCAAGTCAGCAATGATAAGACTTATGCAAGTGGCTATTTTAGTAAGTCTAGATACTACTTCATCTTAGCCATCAAATATTTAGCTGATACCCTTAGGATATGTGGGTTCATGTCTTATACATGTAGTTAATTTTGAATCACAGGATAGGGGTCTCCAGGTGAATACTTCATTTTCTACCTCAATTTTCACAGTAAAATAGAAACTTCCATATATCATCAGACTGCATTGAAATATCTTCATAATAAAACATATATTAACTATATGACACATTTTGGTTTCATTGTATTTATGAAGAATCCTTGAATTGGCGGAATTCTCTCTACATGGTATACAGAGGCCATCTAGTGCCAAAGCTTAAAACCACATGGCCATCTAGTGTCAACTTACTTGCTAGGAAGCCCCCATCAAACCCAAAGAAAGCCCAACTATGATTTTCCAGCAAAATCATCGTTATAAAATTTCAAATTAATTTTTTTTTTAAAGGGAGTTTAATTCATACCATAAGGGACTTCCATAAAGCATTTGTGAAAAAGAAAATTAGCCCAGTCTAAGCCCACCTATAAAGGCCCAATCATACACTTCCTACATAAAAGTGACTATAATATGTTCATAATTAGAATTCTTTTTGATAGAGAGCATGATTCAAGATATCAGGGATAATTACAAAGCATGTTGTAAAATTCACGTAGCCCAACTGGGGTCCCACTGAAGCCCATGCATTTGCCCATCCCAAAACACAGCCCAGTTCAGCCCAAGGTTGCCAAAGGTAAACCCAACTGGGCGCCAGTTGGGCATGTTACTTGGGCTAGTAATGTAGTTGTACATAGCGGGGGCCCTGCCCCCCAACCCCCATTACTTTCTTTTCATTTTCCCCCTTTTTCTTGCTTTTGGAAAATGCAACATAGGCTATGTGGAAGGAGGGGGGCACACAGTATGCATTTTACCCCAAGACGGTGGTGGCCGCTGGTGTTAAGACTATAGATTTTAAGATTATGTTTTGATTTTAAGATTGGAATGATTTTCCTGTCGACACTTCCACGTAAGCTAAAATCAAAAATTGATAACTACTTTACAAGTAAATGGAGATATGATCTCCAGTTGGAAAATCTGTTGCTGCTGACGAATACAGTAGAATCTCGTTATAAGGAACAGATAGTCATAAGGAGCACAGTTTATTTCCATACTTTTCTATAGTAAGAAGACCCTGCTAGAAGGAGCGATTCTCATCGTTTATAAAGAGTACCGGTACATTTTAATGATGAATGAGATAGTTTTCCAATAGAAGTACCTGTTCTGTCTGCACATAGGAGATTGGGAAAGCTAGTGCAGTAGGATTCCACCATGATAAATTTTGTTATGACAAGCTTTTCGGTTTAGCAAACAAATTTCTTTATTACAATTAGTAGGCCTAATCACAGTTTACACTCATCTGGGGCGGCGTACAAATGTACTAAGGCAAGGTACAGAGGCAGGGGACTTTTCTTTGACCAAAATCAGTTATATTTTGAAGGAAGGTTGGTTACTATGAGCAAATAAGCTTGTCCCTGGAAGTGATGGTTAACTAGGGACAAGGTACCACACTCAAAAAATAAACTTGTCTCCAGACTCTTTAAAGTGACGGTCATAAAATAAACGAGTCAAAAACTTGTCTAACTGACAAGGAAGTGGGTCTTCTAGCTGGAGATAGAAGACCCACTTGGTATGTACCAGCCCAAAACCTGACATTTGCCAGCTCCAGATTCTATTTGTGGGATGGTAACCTGATAGGTAAGACAACTTTTGACTCATCTATTTTATGATAGTAATGATTGATTGATTGATTTGCTTAACGTCCCAGCGTACATAGACCCTGTGGGACTTCTCAGATTCGATTGGACAGTAGGTCCTTTCTTTTCTCATTTAGATGTTGCGCATAAGTGTGTGGGTGCGTGTGCGCGTGCATGTGTTTGTGAGTCTGTTTGTAGCAGTGGAACACGGCTCGTAGCAGTGAAATACTGCTCGTGGCATCGGGCCCCGCTTTATTGTGCTGCCTCACACAGGTGCTGTGCCACAGACTGTAGACACATCATCTGGCCAGTCACATTATCCTGACACCGGCGAACCAGTCGTAGTTCCATACCAATCGGGCCAGCAGATCAGGGCTGGCGAGTATGCAACTACTTTCCATCTGGCTAGAGAATATCTTCTCCAGCCTACCCTACCGAATCACAGGGGGGCCTGTTCCTCCCCTTTCACATCTTTTCGAACATCTTTGTTTCCCGGAGGAAGCTCAGCAGTTCTTTCTTTCCAGTGTTGGTGAAGACGCTGTTCATTGACGATGTGCCACGAAGGTGGTCGTCCCTACTTTTCTTGGTTGCTTGACAGAAGAGCACCAAGTGCTCCATGGTCAGAGGTACTTGACATCGTTGACATACCGGTTGATTTTCACCCTTCATGAGGTGTCCGTGTGTCAGCAGCGAGTGGCCTATCCGAAGACGGGTCAGTCTTGTCGATTCCCTCCGAGTCAAGCCTGTATGGTCGGGATTTTTGCCTATCGAAGGTTCGATGGCTCTCAGTTTGTTGTTTCTGTCAGAGTTCCAGCGTTTCTGCCATTCCTGTCTGGTAAACTCTCGGCAAATCGGGAGGAGGTCTGAGGAAGGGATGCAAGCCGAGCTGGGTTTCAGTCTCAGGGCTTTCTTAGCTGCATCGTCTGCAGCTTCGTTCCCTTCTATGCCAATGTGGCTGGGCAGCCAACAGAGGACTACCTCCTTTTGGGTGTCTGTGAGGTGTGAGACCAATTGCTTGATCTCCTGCACCACAGGGTTTTTGGGGTCATGTTGGTGTATTGCTTGCAGGCACGACTTGGAGTCAGAGAAGATGATGAAGGCCTTTCGGCTTGACACCCTCATCCACTCCAAAGCACTAAGGAGAGCATGGGCCTCAGCAGTGAAGATGCTACTTCTTCCATGCAGTGCTCCTTTGCGGGTACCAAAGGGTGTGAATGCGGCAAAGCCAACACGGTTACCATCTTTCGAACCATCCGTGAACACCTCGGTGTGACCCAGGTGTTGACGGCTGATTTCTGTGAGTTTTTCCATGTAAATGTTGGATTGGGTTTCTCCTTTCTTATGTTGACAAAGGTCAAAGAGGATGGTTGGACCCGCCCGTGTCCACGGAGGGGACTTGGCAGGTCCTTCCTTCATGACCTTTGAGATGGGTATCCGGGCCTCTATTTTATGATAGTCACTTTGAAGAGTCTGGAGACAAGTTTACTTTTTCAGTGCAGTCAGGGTGTGTCTTACCAGCGAAATTTTAGATGGTGGACTGGGTATGATTTTACAGGCCTAGCCTCTACCTGGTAGTGCAATCAAAAATATGTAAGGGACACTATTTGCTCATAACTTTGCTTTTAATTGGGGTAATTGCACAATTCTTTCATGTATACTACGCAGAGTTATATTTGTAAAAGATAAACATATTACAGCATGATCAGCTTGTATTTTCATTGGAGGAGTTCAAAAACATTCCGATATATTATTGAAAGATACAGAAATTATAAACATAAAAATACAATTTAAACTGGCAAATAATGATGCGTCACATCCATTTGAGGATGTTGCACAAGGGCTTCAAAGTTAATTGCAGTGCATAAACCTGCCTCCAAGTTGGACGAATCCAACAATAGCCGTTCATTTAACTCATTATCTTTGTGGTGAGGAAAGAAAATAGAAATACAAAAAGTAGATATTACTGCAGTTGCTGACTTGTGCATTAAGGGTTGTGTAATAGAGGTCATATATCCACTCATTCTCAAAATAAAGCTTGATTTTCTTTTTCAAATTCTTTTTAAACACAATTATATTTGTCTTCAAATTTCTCAGCTTGTTCCAGACATTAAACAACCTGAGATCATGTGATAATTGCACACATCTAGTATGACATAAGTACAGATGAAGTTGAAATATTCACTTGGCAATCTGCAGCTTTATTGTGAACCACCTTTGATGATTATAATCAATCTATTACAGGAAATCCCCTGTAGATGTTCAAGCCTTAAGTCCATCGGGAGTATTTCAACATGGACACATGAATTTTCTTCACGTATTAACATTGGATCCTATATAATGTTCAAACATATCCTGATTGCTATATTTTGAACATCTTCTTCTGGTCAAAGTTATTGAGACCAGAGAGGAATGCACTTTTATAGTCAATTAATGGCAGCGACATCACTTTTACAATTACAATTGATGTGCTTTTCTAATTGTGTACCATTTTCAAGAATTAGTAGCAAATTCACATATTGATTCTATGAAAATAGCATTGCCATTGTTTTTTATGGCAATGATGATTAGCAGATTTTCGTCAACATATTTAAGTCTGTTATTTCAATCAGGCTTTTCAAGATATATGTAACACTGTATCATTTGCATATTGCATATATTTACAAGTCATATGTAAACTTTGTTGGCATTTATCAATGTGCCTGGGTCTTTCAGCAACACTGCTATGAAACATCAATCTAGATGGAGCCAATATTCTAAAGATTGCATAAACACATGAATACTTCCCTCTGCCCTTAAGTATTAGAGGATTTAAATGGGACAAAGTTACCCCGCTTGTGATCACTACCGAATGGATGGCCTTTTCTTTACAAGAGACTTCAGTCAGTCAAATCCAAACCTTTGTAAGCTAAATTATTGTTGGCTATAAGGTAGTGCTCAATAACATGGTTTCTGCTTAGACTGTGTACCACCATCGCTTCGTGAGCAGCTGTAGGTCTAAACATCATATCCTTGTATTATGACCAAGGTTCATCACAGACTGAGAGCATTAGAAGTTGATCCTGTGTAAGTAGTTCACTTGGATATTGTCAGCAAACAGTAACGCTGGTACAATGATGTGAGTGGAGAGGTGATCTAGTAGCCCCGATGGTTGCGTGAAGCCGCTCACACACTGAGCACAGCTGGAGTAGTTCTGACCAGTGTGGATGACCATGTGTGAACTCAAACCTCTACTGTCTTCAAACTTCAGCCCACAATGCACACATTGTTCTCTCCAATGAGTCATGGCATGCTGCTTAAGGCAATGTGCTGTTATAAACTGCTTGCCACATTTAGGACATTCATTGGATCCACCTTCTGTGTTGGTCAGTACATGTGTTTGTATGGTACCCAGGCGTGCATACTCTTTGCTACACATTTCACAGCTATACAGTATCTTTACTGTGTGTTTTGTCTGCATGTGCAGCATTAAATCTGCTGTCCCTGCAAACTGTTTACCACACTGAGAACATGTGTTTTTTACTCCTTTCTGAACTGTCAAGTGTGTCTTTATATTGTCGGTCCCTGTTAATTGTTTACCACTTTGAGAAAACATTGCAGTGTTTGTGTATTGAGGTTTTTCTCCTGTGTGAGTTACCATGTGTGCTTTTAAGTGCTGTCCAGTTACAAACACTTTACCACATAGAGAACAAGTGTGAGGTTTTACTCCTCCATGGGTCATCATATGTTGCTTTAAATAACATAACTGTCTAAACTTTTTACCACATTGGGAACATTTGTGACGTTTCTCTCCTTTGTGAGTCAACTCGTGTTTCCATACGGCCCATCTACTTGAGAACTGTTTACCACATTCAGCACAAATATGAGGTTTCTCTGCTGTGTGATTCATCATGTGTGTCCTTAGGTAATGTGCATGCGCAAATTGTTTACCACACTGGGAGCAAGTGTGAGGGCGGTCTCCTGTGTGGGTCATCATGTGTGTCGTT
Source organism: Harmothoe impar (assembly GCA_947462335.1). NCBI lineage: Eukaryota > Metazoa > Annelida > Polychaeta > Phyllodocida > Polynoidae > Harmothoe > Harmothoe impar. The sequence goes on along the minus strand of OX381720.1, from coordinate 2,122,323 downwards.
AATTTACTGGAACTCACAAATCGTTTACCACATTCAGAACAAGTGTGAGGTTTTTCCCCTGTGTGGGTCATCATGTGTAGCTTTAAGCTACGTGACTGTGCATACTGTACACCACATTCAGAACAAGTATGATGTTTTTCTCCTGTGTGGGTCATCATATGTACCTTCAAGCCACCTGCCTGTGTAAACTGTTTACCACATTCAGAACACTTGTGAGGTTTCTCTCCTGTGTGAGTCAGTATGTGCCTCTCTAAGTTACATTTATGTGCAAACTGTTTTCCACATTGGGTACAAATGTGACTTTTCTCTCCTGTGTGAATCAGCATGTGTCTCTTTAAGTTATCTGGCACTGTAAACTGTTTACCACATTCGGAACAAGTGTGAGGTTTTTCTCCTGTGTGGGTCATCATATGTACCTTCAGGTGATTTGCATGTGCATACCGTTTTTCACACTGGGAACACTTGTGAGGTTTCTCTCCTGTGTGAGAGAACATGTGTCTCCCTAATTTGCATTTATTCTTAAATTGTTTATCACACATAGAACATGTGTAAGGTTTCTTTCCTGTGTTATCCATCATGTCTTTTGATACCAGTAAGTCACTACTTAACTACTAATAACATGGAAAACTCTTGCCCAGCTTTGGCCCAGTATCAGCTATTGTGGTAATTATGTTGGAAACTACTGTCACAAGCTTGGCCCGTGAGTGTATTAAGAGACCAGCACTCTTGGCGCTCTATTTCAAAATCAAATACAACCTAAAACACACAAATAAAAATGCCCATTAGTATAGCACAATTTTGGATTTTTCACTTTTTATCAGCATTATAATTTTCATACAGTGAGCCATATAATCTTTTCTTTGTTTCTGATGTTGACATGAGGTTTAATTTTAAATGTTCTCATTGGTCTTCAATCAGACAGTCCATACTGGAAACCCCCTGTAATCATACAATAGCACCTTCTGACTCCATTGGTGCTGTAGTATTAGTACACAGGTCCTAAACATTAGACGATAGCGTAGAGTTAACACACATAGGCCCTAGTCTGTGTCACTCACAGGGAAACACCAGCGATTGGTGTGATCTCAATGATGTTGGAGCTAGTCATCGAAGTAGTAAGGTCTGCTCAGAGCTGATCCTCATCTTTCTTTGGTGTAGATCATTCATTGATTTAGTGTCAGGATGAGGGCAGCCTTTTGCATCCTATTTATAGAGAAGATTCTGTTTTCTTCATGTAGGCGGCCATGTTAGTTGTGAGCTTGTAATTTATCGTGAGACTTAGGCAGTGACCCCTCATCCGTACACCATAGCTTGCGAGCAACAAGCTTAGTTGCGAGAGCAGAACTGGAACAGGAAATGAAATGCTTGTGTGTGTACGGTCGCGGGAACAAGTTCCTCCTAGTTAGAGGCCTATATTCTCTTCATGACTTGTCTACGCTGCCTCTCATGGTACTCATTGTAGAGCTGTATATCAGCCTTCCCAAGTGAAGGTGACTGCCAGTCTGTCATATATCCAGTCCTACAAAGAAAATTGTAAAGTTTAGTAAAAATCTATTGTTTGAAATGTTGTCTATGAAGTGACATGGCCCGATTTTTTCCATATTCTAAATCCTTCTTAAATGTGTTTAAAATCTTAGTACAATATCATATTTGGAAGATGGGGCACAATACAATGTCATCTATGGGCAATAAGAGCCCAATTTGAAGTTCAGATGTGGCCCAAGTATAGCATTTTACAGGGTATTTCCAATGGGGGAATTATAGTGTGCACTCCAAAACTAGTAAATTGAGTAATAATCTGATAATCAGTCCAATTCTAATCTGAATCCTAGGGAATGAGATTAAATATAATATCAAGTACATGAAGTATGGCCATAGGGAACATTCTGATTCAGTTTTAAAGGAAATTGATTTTTGAACCCTAATCCTCGGATCGTGTAAACTATATAATGTTTTGTGATAGTCCCCCACCATATGTAGGTCATATCTAATACACCTACAAAAAAAGTTGCGAAACATCATCTATATTGAGCCACAGAAAAGAGACGTACCCAGATACGCAGGCGTACGGAAACCTGAAGTCATGCCCGGACTTCCCGCCACCTGGTGGTCTGCCTTCATAACTAAAGGCGGCCGTATTAATGCTAATCGATGTGCCGTCTGGTGCAGACGTGCCCCAGGTAGCGTGTCCTAGTGGGCACAATAATGCAACTAGAGCTCCGAAACTTTTTGTGTGAATGGAGACATATTGTGTCTATCTGATATAAAGGCTCAGAATGATGGGAGATAGCTACGATGTATTTTTGACTGAGGTGGCATACGTATGTTGTGGCTCCAGAAGGGTCAAAAGTGGACTCATCCGCCCCTGATCGGATCAGAGCATATCAAACATGTTTGATATGCACTGATCCGATCAGTGGGGGGTCCCGCAAACAGGCGTTTTCCTTAGTTACAGATCCCGATACATACTATACTACTCTATAGATTATACTAGAGTACTATAATTAACAATTTAGGCTCAAAGGACTTGTCAAAGTTGGGGATCTGGCGTAAATGCATGCTATAATCCTTCTTTTACTGATAAGTTAACACTTGACATGGTCTTCTACCAAAAAGAAAGACAAGCGCTACTGCCCACACAGAGGGGAGGGTCCTTACCCTAGAACTTTAAAGGCAGGTACCTAATGGCATTTCCTCAAATTCAGGTTATCAACTATAGTACATGTAACATCCATGCATACCATTGATGTCTTAAGCGATTGTAAATGATCTGTGCCATTATATACCAAAGACACATTTCCCTCTTTCTCTTTGTTCAATTTCAACTTCTCACCCTGAGCTCCCTCTTTCTTACTGATCCTAGCCTTTGGAAAACCAAACTAGGTTTAAATAGAAATCTCATTTAACTGCAAGTTATAATATCAGGATACATTAAAATTGGCCTAGATTTTCAACATTCTAGAGTCAGAGTACCCAAGAATTAATACACTAATCTTGAGGTAAAATTCCTTAAGTTTTCTTGAATGATAAGCTCAAAGTCCCTCAGAACACATTAATTTTCCATGGATCATACAGTAGACTTCAGACCACTCTGAATGCACTGATATAAAGGTCAAGTTCCTAAATCTTCCTGGGGCCTGCGGCCCTGAAACAACCATTTGTTTCTCCCTCCAACCAACACTCATCAGCTGGCTTTTGGAGCTGTGCCCCCAACTTTGTCCACCTTCCACCGCCCCTGAGCTGGGCCATTTCATAGTACTTCTACCGAACCTATAAGCAGGACTTGTAGGTGGGGACCAAAAGAATAACACCCATTATTAGCAAAAATAAATCAAATGTGCCACGAAACAAGAAAAATGTGCGCTCTCCACATGTGGGAGATGCAAAAATATTCACCATATTGTTATGCCCTATAACCACCCCCTCAAATAATGGTTAATCACATCAGAGATATGGAGGGGGAGATGGGACACAGGAGAGAGGGCCCAGGATGCATGCCGCGGGTGTTATGCAAATTAGGTGTCATGGCGGCCTCCATGGTGGCCTCCATGGTGGATGTCATGGTTCGCTGCACACACCACTAAATACAGCAGAATACTCTTCCTATGCATCCTCCTTTGACAATTAATTCTAAGAAAGCTACCTATTCCACATACAAATGCAGTATAGGGTTAGAAAGCCCTAACCTAGTTGTATATGGATAAATTGACTTTTGTTCAAGTTTCCACTTGGATCAAAATCTGGGGATGGGGTACTGATAACATATATTAGGGCCGCCCGGTCGGGAGTGACCCCGCAGATATGAAAACGGATCTATCTTTGACAATTAATTCTGAGAAAACTACTTATCCCACATACTAATGTAGTATAGGATTAGAAAGCCCTGGCCTAGTTGTATATGAATAAATCGAGTTTTGTTCAAGTTTCGACTTTGATCAAATTCTGGGTATGGGGTACTGATAACATATCTTTGGCCCTACCGCAGGGGTGACTCCGCAGATATGAAAACGGATCCACCTTTGGCAATTAATTCTGAGAAAACTACTTATCCTTCGTACTAATGCAGCATATCACAAGAAAGCCCTAGCCTAGTTGTATATGAATAAATTGAGTTTTGTTCAAGTTTCGACTTTGATCAAATTCTGGGTATGGGGTACTGATAACATATCTTCAGCCCGACCGCAGGGGTGACTCCGCAGATATGAAAACGGATCCATCTTTGACAATTAATTCTGAGAAAACTACTTATCCCACATACTAATGCAGTATAGGATTGGATAGCCCTAGCCTAGTTGTGTATGAATAAATTGAGTTTTGTTCAAATTTCGACTTTGATCAAATTCTGGGGATGGGGTACTGATACTATATCTTCGGCCCGACCGCAGGGGTGACTCCGCAGATATGAAATGGATCCATCTTTGACCATTAATTCTGAGAAAACTACCTAACCCAAATACTAATGCAGTATAGGATCAGAACGCCCTGGCCTAGCTGTATATGAATAAATTGAGTTTTCTTCAAGTTTCTAATTAGATCAAAATCTGGGGATGGGGTACTGATAACATATCTCAGGGCCGCCCATCAGGGTGACTCCGCAGATATGAAAACGGATCCATCTTTGACAATTAATTCTAAGAAAACTATTTATCCTATATACTAATGCTGTATAGGATTCGAAATCCCTAGCCTAGTTGTATATGAATACATTGAGGTTTGTTCAAATTTCCACTTGAATCAAGATCTGGGGATGGGGTACTGATACCATATCTTAGGGCCGCCCAGTCGGAGTGACTCCGCAGATATGAACATGAATCCATCTTTGACAATCAATCTTGAGAAAACTACCCATGCCACATACTAGTGCTGTATAGGATTAGAAAGCCCTGGCCTAGTTGTATATGAATAAATCGAGTTTTGTTCAAGTTTCCAATCAGATCAAAATCTGGGGATGAGGTACTGATAACATATCTTAGAGCCGTCCCGTCGGGTGACTCTGCAGATCTATATGAAAATGGATCCATCTTTGACAATTAATTCTCAGAAAACTACCTATCCCACATACTAATGCAGTAGCAGGGTTCCCACACGTCAGTTAAAAGTCAGTTTTGTTTTATTTGCTTCAAAAGTCAGTTTAATGTCAGTTTAAAAAAGGATTGTCATATATTGTCAGTTATTTTCAAGATTTTGAGAAAATGTTGAAGATGAAGTTAAAAGTCAGATAAAATATTTTGAGGAAAGATTCTCACAAAGCTACAAGAGACACCCCAGTGCACTATTTGACTTTAACATTTAAAGATTCTAGAGGAGGTTACCTGCGAAATGCTGTTATCTGCAGGAATTGGGGCACTGAACTTGTCACTTTAAAGAATTATTTGTCAGTTAAAACTGTGACAAAAAAATGTGGGAACCCTGCAGTAGGCCTATAGGATTATAAAGCCCTAGACAAGGGCCGGGTACAGAGGCTCTAAGGCCGGGTACAGAGGTGGGGAGTTTCTGCTCACTGGTCACACCCCACTGCACAACCCGCTCCCCCCCCCCCCCCCCCGATTTGCATAATAGCCGCTGCAGGGAAGGAGACTGGTCACGGCCTTCACAGTGGCGGACGCCAGTCCCCTCCTTCAAGGCCCTGATCACATGCTATAATAGGCTTTAGTATAGGACTAAGTATGTCGTTGATGCCCTTTTAAGTATTTATAAACGTCTTTGGTGAGGAGGGGGGGTCTTTTTTTCAACCTATTTGGAGGGGGGGTCTTTTTTTTACCCACTTGGAGTTTTTTTTGTGTTTTTTTTACCCATTCAGAGGGGTGTCTTTTTTTTTACATATTCGTTTTGCCAACCCCCCCCCCCCCCCACCATAAATAATAAACGCTCCCTACTATTAATATTTGAGAAATTATTTCACCATTAGAAATAACATTGTGGTTATTCTCACTATAGAGGTTCAATCTACTTGATGTCTATATGACAGGGGTAGACACTAACTTTTTCAGCTGTGGGCCACCGGGCCTATAGCTCTAGAAAACTACGGGCCCGGACCAAGATCTGTGGGGCAATGCTCAATACAGTAAAACTTCGTTTTTACAAACTCTGTTATAACGAAATTTGTTTATAACAAACTAATACTCAAGATCGTGTCTTTCTCCTATACATTTCTATAGTAAAAAATCTCCTTTAGAACGAAGTGCTAGTACCGTTAATTTGTTTATGACGAAGTGATTTTGACTCCCACTGGGCCTGTTGTCTCCCCACTGTCACACCTCCGACACCATGTCCCTACATCTTTAGCTTCCACACCCCTAAAGCTCCAACTCAATGCCCATCCTACCCCTGTCTTTGTAACAGAGATAAGCTATAAAGCTCTATCTACCCCCCCCCCCCCCCTTGACATGGCTGGCATAGGTGTGTAGGTACGCACCTGTGTGTGTGTTTCTGCCCATAACTGGGGACTCGAATTAGAAAAATCACCTTAGAACCGGGGACTTGAGACTTAACTGGGGACTTGACCGAGTCCCCACTTAATTGAGACCTGTTTTGGGAAGGAAATAGCTTTGTGATACCTAAAAATCGGTTTCTGCAAAAGTCCCCAGTTGCAATGAAAAATCCACCACTTTTCATACTCAGACACTGCCATACACCAAAGGATGCTGAGTACCCAGTTCCAGGTGGAATTCCCGATAGGAAATGACCTTGGAACCGGGGACTTGAACTTTAACCGGGGACTTGAGTCCCCACTTGATTGAGACATCACACACTGCCACACACAGAGGGCTGCCGAGTACCCGGTTCCAGGTCGAATTCCCGATGCTATGCCAGACATACAAGTAACCAATATGGCCGCTCACATGAGTGATATTATGTTTTTAGAAGTCCAGACAATACAATCAGTAGTGTTGCAGAGCTCGCAAACCCGTCCCAAGGCATGGTCCCCAGTTGCCAGCACATATCCTGAGTCCCCAGTTCCGGGCATAAACATGTATAGGTGCGTGTACCGGGTGTGTGATGGCAAAACGGTTTACTAGTTCAAGCCCCGTCCTCGCCAAAATTCAAGCAGGTAGCCCTCGGGACTAGCTTCGATTTGCCCTCCCGGGTCTCTGAGAGCCACGGTTCAGGAGATAAAATTTATCGCGTTCTAAGCGAATCAAGTTCGGGAAGAACTTTTGCCTCTTCCCGAAAATGTTCAAAATTAGATTTCTCAGCAACCGCTGGCCCGATTGACTTGATTTTTGAAGCGTTTGAAAGCTTGAGAGGAGCTCTTCTTTTCTATGCTGCCTCTGACATCAAGACACTCCATGCCCTAGTCATATCAACAGAGCCTGCCTTTGGGAATTTCATGGTCAAAGAGGCATTGGAATAATCATATGGAAATTTCAACTTTTTACTTAGCACAGCTAAATTGCCTTCTCTCTGCCCACCCCCCTTCCGTACTATAGGCTGATAGAAGACATATTTGCAATTATATTCCGTACTTGAAACATTGAATAAATGCAGGTCCCCACTTAATTGGGGTCATCCATGTGTGTGTGTATGCATTTGCCTGTGATAGTGTGTGTGTTTCTGCCCATAACTGGGGACTCGAATTAGAAAAATCACCTTAGAACCGGGGACTTGAGACTTAACTGGGGACTTGACCGAGTCTACACTCAATTGGGGGGGTGTGCAGAGGGGGGGGGGTATGTAAAGGCATTCGCCCGCATATTCCCTTTGATATGGCCGGCTTAGGTGTGTAGGTACGGGCCCATTAGGGAGGGGGAGGGGGTGGGTGTCGGACAGACCTGTGAGGGGGGAGGGGAGAGCTACTTTTAGTTTTTCCATATATAATCTTACATACTGAGGTAAATACTAATTAATGCAATGATCACCTTGTTATAATCGAGTTCAGTGCAAGCCTAGCTTACTGTTCTTGTGTACTCTTATCTTATTCATATATTCATATATTAACAGGATTTGAGCAAATTTATCTGATGGAACCATATAACAAATGCCGAATTTGGTTACTACAAAATTTCTTTATGTTTTCTTTAAGAGAAAACACATGTATATTCCTGATTGGTCTATAAAAGAGTGTAATCAATATGATAAATTCGGGCACATTTCCCTCTTTCCAACGATTTATTGCATGACTATAGTTGTCAATGTCAGACAAACTTTCTTCAATTGTCTTCCAAATACTCCTGTTTTGCAGAAAACTATGGGCCCGGACCCAAAACTACGAGCCATTGGCTCCCGGGCCAGCGCTAGTGTCTACCCCTGTATGAGGTGTAAGCACAAATGAGTGGTAAAGCTGGCATGCTGGCTATTCTTACCTGTAACGTTAACAAAGGTTGTTCAGTGTTGTTGTTTCCCAATTCTAAGCAGAGGAAGTGGTGACCTACATTACTGTAGTAAAAGTTGTCACCCACTAAAACAGGGGCTAACTCCATTGTTTGCAGAAAGGTTGCAGCACTAGTGTGCAGTAGTTCTCAATTTTGCCAGCAGGAGTTAGCATAGGTCTGGTGGACCTAAATGTTGTCCTCTATGTTTATATGACTGTATTTCCCCATTTACAAGCTAGGCCCAGAATATAAGCCTTCCCCATTTATAAGCCAGGTAAAAAGTGGTATCCGGTACTAGGGCTTATATATATATGAGCCAAGGCTGAATAGAGGAGCTCATCAAGACTGGAGCAGGTTGGGTCAGCCTGCAGTGATAAGAGCTGATGAGCTGGGTATGAACTTGCCCCTGGAAGTGATGATTACACAGGGACAAAGTACCAGTCAGGGTTCATCTTATCAGTGAAGTGATGATTACACAGGGACAAAGTTCCAGTCAGGGTTCATCTTATCAGTGGTTTTAACCACAACCAGTGAAATATTGATATGGCAGACACACTGGGTATAACTCTACAGGCCTATAAACCTGGTAGTGCCATCGAAAATATTTGAGGGACACTATTTCGTCATAACTTTGCTTTTAATTGGGGTAATTGCACGATTCGTTCATGTATCCTTGAGGTCATATCTCCACCCATTTTCAAAATAAAGCTTAATTTCCTTTTTCAAAATATTTTTAAACACGATACTTGTCTTCAAATATCTCAGTTTTTTCCAGACATTTTAGACAAACATATTGACATTAGGTGATAATTGGACACATCTAGTATGACATAAATACAGTTTAAGTTGTATCAGTAGGTTATTTGCTGCTCTTGTTGCTCCATTGTGAACCATCTTTAATGATTATAATCATAAACATAAACTTCCTTGTAGATGTTCAAGCCTTACGTCCATCGGGGGTATGTCAACATGGATTTTACACATGGATTTTCTTAACAGAGATTAACATTGGATCCTTATATAATGTTTAAAGATTTCTTGATTGCTATATTTTGAGCATCTTCTTTTGATCAAATCAATTGAGACTAGAGAGGAATACACTACTATAGTCAATTAATGGTAGCGACAAAGACTTTACAATAACAATCGATGTATATTTTCTAGTTGTGTACAGTTTAAAGAAATTAGGAGCAATTTCACATATTTCTCCTATGAATATAACATTTTCATTGTTTTATCTGTCATTGAAGGTCAACAGATTTTCATCATACATGGACGCCATCATATCTAGTCTGCTATTTTAGTCAGGCTTTTACCAGACGTATGTAACACAGTATCATTTGTATATTGCAATGTTTTACAAACCATATGGACACTTTGTTGGCATTTATCAATGTGCCTTGGTCTTTCAGCAACACTGCTATGAAAACATCAACTTAGGTTGATTGAATAAAGACATGAATACTTCCTCTCCCCTTATTTATTAGAGTATTTGAAATGGGACAAAATTGCTTCCCTAGTGTTCACTAACACATGGATGCCGGTTTCCTTTTACGAGAGGGCTTTAGACAGTCGAACCCAAACCTGCATAGACTGTGTACCACAGTCACATCGTGAGCAACTAAAGGTCTGAAAAATGCATCCTTGCATGTATTCTGACCAAGGTTGATCTCAGACGTAAAGCATTAGAAGTTGATCCTGTGTAAATAGTTCATTGAATATTGTCAGCAAAAAGTAACGCTGGTACAATGATGTGAGTGGCGAGGTGATCCAGTAGATCTGACGGCTGCGTGAAGCCGCTCACACATGTAGCACAGCTGGAGTAGTTCTGACCGGTGTGAATGACCATGTGTGAACTTAAACCTCTACTGTCTTCAAACTTCAGCCCACAATGCACGCATTGTTCTCTCCGATGAGTCATGGCATGCTGCTGAAGGCAATGTGCTGTTATAAACTGCTTGCCACATTTAGGACATTCATTGGATTCACCTTCTGTGTTGGTCAGTACGTGTGTTTGTATGGTACCCAGGCGTGCATACTCTTTGCTACACATGGCACAGCTATGCAGTATCTTCACTATGTGTTTTGTCTGCATGTGCAGCATTAAATCTGCTGTCCCTGCAAACTGTTTACCACACTGAGTACATGTGTTTTTTACTCCTTTCTGAACTGTCAAGTGTGTCTTTAAATTGGCTGTCCCTATTAACTGGTTACCACTTTGAGAAAACATTGCAGTGTTTGTGTATATAGGTTTTTCTCCTATGTGAGTTACCATGTGTTTTTTCAAGTACTGTCCAGTTACAAACACTTTACCACATAGAGAACAAGTGTGAGGTTTTACTCCTCCATGGGTCATCATATGTTGCTTTAAATAACATAGCTGTCTAAACTGTTTACCACACTGGGAGCAAGTGTGAGGGCTCTCTCCTGTGTGAGTCATCATGTGTGTCCTTAATTTACTGGAACTCACAAATCGTTTACCACATTCAGAACAAGTGTGAGGATTTCCGGCCGGTTTTTCCCCTGTGTGGGTCATCATATGTAGCTTTAAGCTATGTGACTGTGCATACTGTACACCACATTTGGAACAAGTGTGATATGTGTGGGTCATCATATGTACCTTCAAGCTATCTGCCTGTGTAAACTGTTTTCCACATTGAGAACACTTGTGAGGTTTCTCTCCCGTGTGAGTCAGTATGTGCCTCTCTAAGTTACATTTATGTGCAAACTGTTTTCCACATTGGGAACAAATGTTACTTTTCTCTCCTGTGTGAATCAGCATGTGTCTATTTAAGTTATCTGGCACTGTAAACTGTTTACCACATTCGGAATAAGTGTGAGGTTTTTCTCCTGTGTGGGTCATCATATGTACCTTCAGGTGATATGCATGTGCATACTGTTTCTCACACTGGGAACACTTGTGAGGTTTCTCTCCTGTGTGAGACAGCATGTGTCTCCCTAATTTGCATTTATTCATGAATTGTTTATCACACATAGAACATGTGTAAGGTTTCTTTCCTGTGTTATCCATCATGTCTTTTGATACCGGTAAGTCACTTGTCTGTCTAAACTACTACGGTAAGAACATGGAAAGCTCTTGCCCAGCTCTTGATCAGCTATTGTGGAAACTATGTTGGAAACTACTGTCACAAGCTTGGCCCGTGAGTGTATTAAAAGACCAGCACTCTTGGCACTCTATTCTAAAATCAAATACAACCTAAAATACACAAATGAAAATGCCCATCAGTATAGCACAATTTTGGGTTTTTCACTTTTCATCAGGATTATAATTTTCATACAGTGAGCCATATAATCTTTTCTTTGTTTCTGATGCTGGAATGAGGTTTAATTTTATATGTTTTCATTGGTCTTCAATCAGACAGTCCATACCGGAAACCCCCTGTATTCATACAATGGGACCTTCTGACTCCTTTGGTGCTGTAGTATTAGTACACAGGTCCTAAACATGAGATGATAGAGTAGAGAGTTAACACACATAGACTCTGGTCTGTGTCACTTACAGGGAAACACCAGCGATGTGTGATCTCAATGATGTTGGAGCTAGTCCTGGAAGTAGCAAGGTCTGCTCAAAGCTGATCGTCATCTTGCCTCTGTGTAGAATCATTCATTGATCTAGTGTCAGGTTGAGGGCAGGCTTCCGTAATTTTAACCTATAATTGATATTAATGAAAGCTGCTCAGTGTTGTTGTTCCCCACTGCTTAAACCAGAGGAAGTGGTGACCTACATTACGGTGGTAAAAGTAGTCATCCACTGAAACACACAGCAATTAACTCCACTGTGTACTGGAAGGTGGCAGCACTAGTGTGCAGTAGTTCTCAATTTTGCCAGCAGGAGTTAGCTACAGGTGTGGTGGACCTAAATGTTATCCTCTATTACCGTTTTTCCCCATTTACAAGCCAGGCCCAGAATATTTATAAGCCTTCCCCATTCATAAGCCGGGTAAAAAGTGGTATCCGCTACTAGGGCTTTTATGAGCCAGGGCCGAATAGAGGAGCTCATCAGGACTGGAGCAGGTTGGGTCGGCCTGCAGTGATAAGAGCTGATAGGCTGGGTATAAACTTGCCCCTGGAAGCAGAGGAGGTAAACAGCACCCTTTGGGCCTATTGGAAGTCAGAGGAACTAATGGTTCCCGGTGCCTTGTGTGGCATGGCACAGGTGAGCAAAGAACTTTGCTAACAGCACTGGAATGCCACCCTGTGGAGATGATAGAAACTAGTTGTTATATGAATGTACTGGAAATTACACTTCACACTAGTACTTATAGTATCACAAATCTCGCCTATAAACCTCCTGTCTCCCTCGGGTCTCCCTCACTTTTATATGACATCATATATCAGTCTATCCATTGCTAATATCAGATTTGATGAAGGGCCCCTGAATAGTGTGTAGGACCTTCTCAAAGATAGCTGACTGTGGGCTTTCAGAACACCAATTTCGAAATGAGATTCCTGTATATTCCTTCATGTATATCTGTTTAAAGTGTATCAGACACATAGAGGATAGTTAACGCAATGTCCCTCTATAAACCAATTGATTATCAGATATGGTATTATTGCAGTGGGGTGAAATTTATACATATTGACACAAAAACATTTTGGTCCACAAGACATCTTTAGTTTGCATGATTCTCACCCCATGTCCTCGCGCTGTTCCCCTCCTCTGCCTTGGAAGTGATGATTACACAGGGACAAAGTACCAGTCAGGGTTCATCTTATCAGTGGTTTTAACCACAACCAGCGAAATATTAAATGGCAAGACACACTGGGTATAATTCTACAGGCCTATACACCTGGTAGTGCCATCGAAAATATTTGAGGGACACTATTTCGTCATAACTTCACTTTTAATTGGGGTAATTGCACACTTCTTTTACTGACCTTGAGGTCACATCTCCACTCATTTTCAAAATAAAGCTTGATTTTCTTTTTCAAATTATTTCTAAACACGATACTTGTCTTCAAATATCTCAGTTTGTTCCAAACATTTTAGACAAACATATTGACATTAGGTGATAATTGGACACATCTAGTATGACATAAATACAGTTTAAGTTGTATCAGTGCGCTATTTGCTGCTCTTGTTGCTCTATTGTGAACCATCTTTAATGATTATAATCATAAACATAAACTTCCTTGTAGATGTTCATGCCTTACGTCCATCGGGGGTATGTCAACATGGATTTTACACATGGATTTTCTAAACAGAGATTAACATTGGATCCTCATATAATGTTTAAAGATTTCTTGATTGCTATATTCTTCTTTTGATCAAATTCATTGAGACCAGAGAGGAATACACTACTATAGTCAATTAATGGTAGCGACATAGACTTTACAATAACAATTGATGTATATTTTCTAGTTGTGTACAGTTTAAAGAATTTAGGAGCAATTTCACATATTTCTCCTATGAATATAACATTTTCATTGTTTTATCTGTCATTGAAGGTCAACAAATTTTCATCACACATGGACGCCATCATATTTAGTCTGTTATTTTAGTCAGGCTTTTACCAGACCTATGTAACACAGTTTCATTTGCATATTGCAATGTTTTACAAACCATATGGACACTTTGTTGGCATTTATCAATGTGCCTTGGTCTTCCAGCAACACTGCTATGAAAACATCAACTTAGGTTGATTGAATGAAGAGATGAATACTTCCTCTCCCCTTATTTATTAGAGTATTTGAAATGGGACAAAATTGCTTCCCTAGTGATCACTAACCCATGGATGCCTGTTTCCTTTTACGAGAGGGCTTTAGACAGTCGAACCCAAACCTGCATAGACTGTGTACCACCATCACATCGTGAGCAACTGTAGGTCTGAAAAGCGCATCCTTGTATTCTGACCAAGGATGATCTCAGACTCAAAACATTAGAAGTTTATCCTGTGTAAGTAGTTCACTTGGATATTGTCAGCAAACAATAATGCTGGGACAATGATGTGAGTGGCGAGGTGATCTAGTAGCTCGGATGGTTGACTGAAGCCGTTCACACACTGAGCACAGGTGGAATAGTTCTGACCGGTGTGGATGACCATGTGTGAACTTAAACCTCCACTGTCTTCAAACTTCAGCCCACAATGCACACATTGTTTTCTCCAATGAGTCATGGCATGCTGCTTAAGGCAATGTGCTGTTATAAACTGCTTGCCACATTTAGGACATTCATTGGATTCACCTTCTGTGTTGGTCAGTACGTGTGTTTGTATGGTACCCAGGCGTGCATACTCTTTACTGCACATGGCACAGCTATGCAGTATCTTTACTGTGTGTTTTGTCTGCATGTGCAGCATTAAATCTGCTGTCCCTGTAAACAGTTTACCACACTGAGTACATGTGTTTTTCACTCCTTTCTGAACTGTCAAGTGTGTCTTTAAATTGGCTGTCCCTGTTAATTGTTTACCACTTTGAGAAAACATTGCAGTGTTTGTGTATTGAGGTTTTTCACCTGTGTGAGTTACCATGTGTGCTTTTAAGTGCTGTCCAGTTACAAACACTTTACCACATAGAGAACAAGTGTGAGGTTTTACTCCTCCATGGGTCATCATATGTTGCTTTAAATAACATAATTGTCTAAACTGTTTACCACGTTGGGAACATTTGTGACGTTTCTCTCCTTTGTGAGTCAACTCGTGCTTCCATACGGCCCATCTACTTGAGAACTGTTTACCACATTCAGAACAAATATGAGGTTTCTCTGCTGTGTGATTCATCATGTGTGTCCTTAGGTTACGTGCATGCCCAAATTGTTTACCACACTGGGAGCAAGTGTGAGGGCTCTCCCCTGTATGGGTCACCATGTGTGCCCTTAATTTACTGGAACTCACAAATCGTTTACCACATTCAGAACAAGTGTGAGGTTTTTCCCCTGTGTGGGTCATCATGTGTAGCTTTAAGCTACGTGACTGTGCATACTGTACACCACATTCGGAACAAGTATGATGTTTTTCTCCTGTGTGGGTCATTATATGTACCTTCAAGCCACCTGCCTGTGTAAACTGTTTACCACATTGAGAACACTTGTGAGGTTTCTCTCCCGTGTGAGTCAGTATGTGCCTCTCTAAGTTACATTTATGTGCAAACTGTTTTCCACATTGGGTACAAATGTGACTTTTCTCTCCTGTGTGAATCAGCATGTGTCTCTTTAAGTTATCTGGCACTGTAAACTGTTTACCACATTCGGGACAAGTGTGAGGTTTTTCTCCTGTGTGGGTCATCATGTGTACCTTCAAGTGATTTGCATGTGCATACTGTTTCTCACACTGGGAACACTTGTGAGGTTTCTCTCCTGTGTGAGACAGCATGTGTCTCCCTAATTTGCATTTATTCATGAATTGTTTATCACACATAGAACAGGTGTAAGGTTTCTTTCCTGTGTTATCCATCATGCGTTTTGATACCGGTAAGTCACTGGTCTGTCTAAACTACTATGAACATGGAAAGCTCTTGCCCAGCTTTGGCCCAGTATCAGCTATTGTGGTAATTATGTTGGAAACAAGCTTGGCCCGTGAGGGTATTAAGAGACCAGCACTCTTGGCGCTCTATTTCAAAATCAAATACAACCTAAAACACACAAATAAAAATGCCCATTAGTATAGCACAATTTTGGATTTTTCACTTTTCATCAGCATTATAATTTTCATACAGTGAGCCATATAATCTTTTCTTTGTTTCTGATGTTGAAATGAGGTTTAGTTTTAAATGTTCTCATTGGTCTTCAATCAGACAGTTCATACCGGAAACCCCCTGTAATCATACAATAGCACCTCCTGACTCCATTGGTGCTGTAGTATTAGTACACAGGTCCTAAACATTAGACGATAGCGTAGAGTTAACACACATAGGCCCTAGTCTGTGTCACTCACAGGGAAACACCAGCAATTGGTGTGATCTCAATGATGTTGGAGCTAGTCATAGAAGTAGTAAGGTCTGCTCAGAGCTGATCCTCATCTTGCCTTGGTGTAGAATCATTCATTGATCTAGTGTCAGGATGAGGGCAGTCATTGCATCCTGTTTATAGAGATGATTCGGTTTTCTTCATGTAGGCGGCCATGTTAGTTGTGAGCTTGTAATTTACTGCGAGACTTAGTCAGTGACCCCTCATCCGTACACCATAGCTTGCGAGCAACAAGCTTAGTTGCGAGAGCAGAACTGGAACAGGAAATGAAATGCTTGTGTTCGTGTACGGTTGCGGGAACAAGTTCCCTCTAGTTAGAGGCCTATATTCTCTTCATGACTTGTCTACGATGCCTATCATGGTACTCTTTGTAGAGCTGTATCTCATCCTCCCAAGCGTAGGTGACTGCCAGTCTGTCATATATCCAGTCCTACAAGGAAAATTATAAAGTTTAGTAAAAATCTATTGTTTGAAATGTTGTCTATGAAGTGACATGGCCCGATTTTTTCCATATTCTATATCCTGCTTAAATGTGTTTAAGATCTTAGTACAATATCATATTTGGAAGATGGGGCACAATACAATGTCATCTATGGGCAATAAGAGCCCAATTTGAAGTTCAGATGTGGCCCAAGTATAGTATTTTACAGGGTATTTCCGATGGGGGAATAATAGTGTGCACTCCAAAACTAATAAATTGAGTAATAATCTGATAATTAGTCCAATTCTAATCTGAATCCTAGGGAATGAGATTAAATATAATATCAAGTACATGAAGTATGGCCATAGGGAACATTCTGATTCAGTTTTAAAGAAAATCGATTTTCGAACCCTAATCATCTGATTGTGTAAGCTATATAACGTTTTGTGATAGTCCCCCACCATACTCTATAGATTATACTAGAGTACTATAATTAACAATTTAGGCTCAGAGGACTCGTCAAAGTTGGGGATCTGGCGTAAATGCTTTGTCCACCTTCCACCGCCCCTGAGCTGGGCCATTTCATGGTACTTCTCCTGAACCAGGTAGGGGACAGGAGTACCTTATTGGTACGTACCACTATTGTGGTACAGTCCAATCAACTAGACCATACCAGTATTCTGGTACTGTGCATGCTCCTGGCCCATACCATTTAATTGGTGCAGTTGGTGTGATCATTAGACCATGACCATTAGCCCATGGCTATGTCTGCAGCCCTCTCAGTGCCTTATCTGTAATCATATAATAATGGGTATCATCTATACCAAAATTGGGAGCATTAGGAGGAGAGAAAATCCCACATTTCTCATGATTTTCCCTATTTCTGACCTTTCCATTCTATTAGCAGATAAAACCAAAACGCAGAGTCATAGATCAGTGTCTAGGCTACCCCTCTGTATGTTTATTTTTATCAGCAAATCTAACAAAAAATTCGGAAATTGATTTTGCTGGGTCTCTATACAACTGTTTAATGAATGTGGCATGTTCAATGCATGATATCTAAATGAAGATATATGGTAAGAGTTTGTAAATCAGCTAGTATATAGATTGAGATGTCCTCTTTCCAATGATACCATACATGATATATGATATATAAGGACTATAGGAGAAATCTCATGTATACACTAATGCTACTGGGTAGGCCATTATACTAGGACGCCCTGGATGGTGAGTACAAGTATAGCTCAATTAGGGCGTACTAGAATAGTGGTTGTGGCCCCAACCTGCGAGCAGTATTAGCAGGACTTGTAGGTGGGGACCAAAAGAATTACACCCATTATTAGCAAAAAAAAATCAAATATGCCACGAAACCAGAAAAATGTGCGCTCTCCACATGTGGGAGATGCAATAATATTCACCATATTGTTATGCCCTATAACCACTCCCTCAAATAATGGTTAATCACATGCTATAATAGGCTTTAGTATAGGACTAAGTATGTCGTTGATGCCATTTTAAGTATTTATAAATGTCCATGGTGAGGGGGGGGGTCTTTTTTTCAACCTATTTGGAGGGGGGTCTCTTTTTTTACCCACTTGGAGGTTTTTTTGGTGTTTTTTTACCCATTCAGAGGGGCGTCTTTTCTTTTACATATTCGTTTTGCCAAACGCCCCCCCCCCACCATAAATAATAAACGCTCCCTAATATTAATATTTGAGAAATTTTTTCACCATTAGAAATAACATTGTGGTTATTCTCACCATAGACGTTCAATCTACATGATGTCTATATGACAGGGGTAGACACTAACTTTTTCAGCTGTGGGCCACCGGGCCCATAGCTCTAGAAAACTACGGGCCGGGACCAAGATCTGTGGGCCAATGCTCAATACAGTAAAACTTCGTTATTACAAACTCTGTTACAGTAAAATCTCGTTACTAGGATGCAAAGGTTCTGCTCTAGGATTTGCACACCGTAGGTGTGATGACCGGCAACCAAATTAGGATTAAAAGGTTATTGTCTAAGATAAACGGGACGGGATAAACGGTGAACAGGATAAAGGGAGAGCGGGATAAACGGAGAACGGGATAAACGGAAAACGGGATAAACGGAGAACGGGAGAAAGGGAGAAGGGATAAACGGAGAACAGGATAAAGGGAGAGCGGGATAAACGGAGAATGGGAGAAACAGAGAACGGGAGAAACAGAGAACGGGAGAAAGGGAGAAAGGGAGAACGGGATAAACGGAGAACAGGATAAACGGAGAAGGGGAGAAAGGGAGAACGGGAAACCGGGATAAACGGAGAATGGGATAAACGGAGAGCGGGATAAACGGAGAATGGGATAAACGGAGAACGGGATAAACGGAGAACGGGATAAACGGAGAACGGGCTAAGCAGAGAACAGGCTAAACGGAGAACGGGCTAAAGAGAGAACGGCCTAAACGGAGAACGGGCTAAACGGAGAACGGGCTAAACGGAGAACGGGCTAAACGGAGAACGGGCTAAACGGAGAAAGGGAGAAACAGAGAACGGGAGAAACAGAGAACGGGAGAAAAGGGGGAAAGGGAGAGCGAGAGAAAGGGAGAAAGGGAGAAGGGAAGAAAGGGAAGAAAGGGAAGAAAGGGAAGAAAGGGATAAACGGAGAGCGGGATAAACGGAGAACGGGATAAACGGAGAGCGGGATAAACGGAGAATGGGATAAACGGAGAACGGGCTAAACGGAAAACAGGATAAACGGGAGAAAGGGAGAAGGGGATAAAGGGAGAGCGGGATAAAGCGAGAGCGGGATAAAGCGAGAGCGGGATAAACAGAGAGCGGGATAAACGGAGAACGGGCTAAATGAAGAACGGGCTAAACGGAGAACGGGCTAAACGGAGAATGGGAGAAACAGAGAACGGGAGAAACAGAGAACGGGAGAAAGGGAGAAAGGGAGAACGGGATAAACGGAGAACAGGATAAAGGGAGAGCGGGATAAACGGAGAACGGGATAAACGGAGAACGGGATAAACGGAAAACGGGATAAACGGAAAACGGGATAAACGGAGAACGGAAGAAAGGGAGAACGGGATAAACGGAGAACGGGATAAACGGAGAACGGGCTAAGCAGAGAACAGGCTAAACGAAGAACAGGCTAAACGGAGAACGGGATAAACAGAGAACGGCCTAAACGGAGAACGGGCTAAACGGAGAATGGGCTAAACGGAGAACGGGCTAAACGGAGAACGGGCTAAACGGAGAACGGGCTAAACGGAGAACGGGCTAAACGGAGAACGGGCTAAACGGAGAAAGGGAGAAACAGAGAACGGGCTAAACGGAAAACGGGATAAACGGGAGAAAGGGAGAAGGGGATAAACAGAGAACAGGATAAAGGGAGAGCGGGATAAAGCAAGAGCGGGTTAAACGGAGAGCAGGATAAACGGAGAACTGGATAAATGAAGAACGGGCTAAACAGAGAACGGGCTAAACGGAGAATGGGAGAAACAGAGAACGGGAGAAACAGAGAACGGGAGAAAGGGAGAAAGGGAGAACGGGATAAACGGAGAACAGGATAAAGGGAGAGCGGGATAAATGGAGAACGGGATAAACAGAGAACGGGATAAACGGAAAACGGGATAAACGGAAAACGGGATAAACGGAGAACGGAAGAAAGGGAGATCGGGATAAAGGGAGAACGGGATAAACGGAGAACAGGATAAATGGAGAACGGGATAAACGGAGAACACAAAGGTACCAATATAATCCGACAAAACGAAAATCGCAAATATCTTCGCTGTGTACGCTCTGATCGGCCCGATTTTCGGAAGGGTAGGAGGACTTCAAAATCGTTTTTGGGTCAAAATCGTTTAGGGGCTCAAAATCGGTTTTGGGGGGAAAATCGGTTTTGGAGGCAAAATCATCTGCAGCTCATGCCGCCCCCCGGCCAACCTGACACGTCGAACCAGACACGAAGCTGCAACGAAGATGGTGTCACTGCTGACGCTCCGATCGACTCGCTTTTCAGCCGAGACGTAAAACAGCGGTTACGCGCTGCCGGGCACTGACGCCCACAGCCACCTGCTCGCCCCCAGCCACCTGCTTTCCCACAGCCACCTGCTCACCTATAGCCACCACCTGGAATTCGATTATATATGACTTCCAATATATGAAATTAGGGTAGCTTCTTCTGGCGATTACGACTCTGCTGTCAGAAATGAGAAATAACGTACTGTACTCAAATTAGATAATTCATTCGACTTTCTAATGACAAAAGCGGTATGTGTGAGGCTTGTTATGGCCTGTTCAGTAGCAGAGAGCTATATGGGAAATAGCAGACGACATTCACCATATAGTTAACCCTTTGAGGCCAACATTACCCATTACTATATTCGTATTACAAGGTGTACAGTGTGTTGGGGATGGGTGTATATAGAAGGCCTTAAAGGGTTATTATCCAGGTGTCACAAACATGTTGCCACTTCCCTTTAAGGGCCGCAATGTACAGATTAAGCCACCGCGGTGGTACTGGGGAGCTTCTATGGGAGGTGTGATAACCTTGGGCGGGCTCCAGTGAGTTTTCAAATGCCATGTACCTATTGAAAACTCAGCAGACCGGAATGAGCAGTGCCTGTCAATAGACCATATGGGGCTAGGTATATTTTAGCGGATTGTGAGCTAGGCAATGCTGAGGAATGGGAGGAGTCAGCGGAATTAGTTTATAATCACCCTGGCAGAGGGCAGCAGTGCAGGGTGTCTAGTACTAATCCTACGGAGAATAGAGGATATGCTGCTAGGGTGCTAGGTCCGATCCGTCAATGCTATTTCAATGGGCTCGCCGTTTGTCTGTCTTAGCTTACGGCCATCTGTCTATCTTAATACCTGACCGGACACATAGTGCCGGTCAATAAGGAGCACCTTTTGGCAAGGCAAATTTGCTCGTTGTAGCCAACCTTCCTTGTAACCGATTTTGGTCATTGACAAGTTATGACAAAGCCCCTCCCCCTCCCCTTGTGGGGTTGCAGGTTGGAAAGTCGCCGAAATTAAGGGCCCCAGATCACAAAGTCGCATTTTTAGACCATGTATACTATAGTCAAACTTTTCCAAAAGTCACCAGGTCGCTTTTATTATTGTAGCAGGTCGCCAGGTCACCTGGAAAACAACCCAGGTCGTTAGGTCACTGTTGACCCCTCTGGAACCACTCTTGTATGGGTGTGGACCACTAAATTCGACATGGTGACATGACTATCTTTGGGCCTAGTGACATTCGACATGAATAAGATCAGAGATAGTGACATGGGGCATGGGCATCCTTGTAGGCCGCCCACATCACAGGGGAAGTCCTGACAAAGCCCCCGCCTCCCCCCCGCCTGCCTCCCCTTACAACATAGATAGTGACATGGGGCATGTGCATTTCTTAAAATCGACAGGGTGACATAGCTATTTCTTAAAATCGACATGGGTACTGGGGACCCCCCATCCAGACCCCCCTTGTCCCAACACCTGTTACAGGACCGTACCTTCACCCTTGTAGGCCGCCCACATCACAGAGGAAGTCCTGACAAAGCCCCCCCTCCCCTTGCCCTCCCCCCCCCCATCACAGGTCCATACCTGCACCCTTGTAGGCCGCCCACATCACAGAGGAAGTCCTGACAAAGCCCCCCCTCCCCTTGCCCTCCCCCCCCCCCATCACAGGTCCATACCTGCACCTTTGTAGGCCACCCACATCACAGAGGAAGTCCTGACAAAGCTCCTGCCTCCTCTGCCCCCCCCCCCATCACAGGTCCATACCTGCACCCTTGTAGGCCGCCCACATCACAGGGGAAGTCCTGACAAAGCCCCTGCCTTGGCCTGCCTCCCCTTACAACGGAAGTCCTGACAAAGGCTCGTCCACACAGTACCTTTTTTTAATTTTTAATTGCTATCTTGAAAATATTTGCTTGTTATAAACGATTTTTGGCTAGAAATGCTCGTTCTAATGGTGTTTTTTTAACTATAGAAAAGTATAGAAAAGGTTTTGGCAAAGCAAATGTGCTCCTTATAACCGTCTGCCCCTTATAACCGTCCTCCTTATAACGAGATTTCACTGTATAACGAAATTTGTTTATAACGAACTAATACTCAAGATCGTGACTTTCTCCTATACATTTCTATAGTAAAAAAAACTCCTTTAGAAGAAGTACTAGTACCGTTAATTTGTTTATAACGAAGTGATTTTGACTCCCACTGGGCCTGTTGTCTCCCCACTGTCACACCTCCGACACCACGTCCCTATCTTTTGCTTCCACACCCCTAAAGCTCCAACTCAATGCCCATCCTACCCCTGTCTTTGTAACAGAGGTAAGCTATAGCTCTGTGGGCCAATGCTCAATACAGGAAAACTTCGTTATTACAAACTCTGTTATAACGAAATTTGTTTATAACGAACCAATACTCAAGATCGTGACTTTCTCCTATACATTTCTATAGTAAAAAAAACTCCTTTAGAACGAAGTACTAGTACCGTTAATTCGTTTATAACGAAGTGATTTTGACTCCCACTGGGCCTGTTGTCTCCCCACTGTCACACCTCCGACACCACGTCCCTACATCTTTAGCTTCCACACCCCTAAAGCTCCAATTCAATGCCCATCCTACCCCTGTCTTTGTAACAGAGGTAAGCTATAAAACTCTGTCTACCCCCCCCCCCCCTTGACATGGCTGGCATAGGTGTGTAGGTACAGACATGTGCGTGTGTAAGGGGGGGGCGTGCAGAGGGAGGGGGGGGGTATGTAAAGGCATCCCCCGCCTATTCCCTTTGATATGGCCGGCTCAGGTGTGTAGGTACGGGCCCATGAGGGAGGAGGGGTGGGTGTCGGACGGACCTGTGAGGGGGGAGGGGAGAGCTACTTTTAGTTTATCCATATAGTCTTACATACTGAGGTAAATACTAATTAATGCAATGATCACCTTGTTATAGTCGAGTTCAGTGCAAGCCTAGCTTAATGTTCTTGTATACATATTCCTGATTGGTCTATAAAAGAGTGTAATCAATATGATAAATTCGGGCACATTTCCCTCTTTCCAACGATATATTGCATGACTATAGTTGTCAGACAAACTTTCTTCAATTGTCTTCCAAATACTCCTGTGGGCCACCCGGGCCCATAGGAATGCTATTTTGCAGAAAACTAAGGACCCGGACCCAAAACTACGGGTCATTAGTGTCTACCCCTGTATGAGGTGTAAGCTGTTAGATACGTCGACTTCAAATGAGTGGTAAATCTGGCATGCTGTCTATTCTTACCTGTAATGTTAGCAAAGGTTGCTCAGTGTTGTTGTTTCCCAATTCTAACCAGAGGAAGTGGTGACCTGCATTACTGTAGTAAAAGTTGTCACCCACTAAAACAGGGGCTAACTCCATTGTTTGCAGAAAGGTGGCAGCACTAGTGTGCAGTAGTTCTCAATTTTGCCAGCAGGAGTTAGCATAGGTCTGGTGGACCTAAATGTTGTCCTCTATGTTTATATTACTGTATTTCCCCATTTACAAGCTAGGCCCAGAATATAAGCCTTCCCCATTTATAAGCCGGGTAAAAAGTGGTATCCGGTACTAGGGCTTATATATATATGAGCCAAGGCCAAATAGAGAAGCTCATCAGGACTGGAGCAGGTTGCGTCGGCCTGCAGTGATAAGAGCTGATAGGCTGGGTACAAACTTGCCCCTGGAAGTGATGATTACACAGGGACAAAGTACCAGTCAGGGTTCATCTTATCAGTGGTTTTAACCACAACCAGCAAAATATTAGTATGGCAGACACACTGGGTATAACTCTACAGGCCTATAAACCTGGTAGTGCCATCGAAAATATTTGAGGGACACTATTTTGTCATAACTTCACTTTTAATTGGGGTAATTACACAATTCTTTCATGTATCCTTGAGGTCATATCTCCACTCATTTTCAAAATAAAGCTTGATTTTCTTTTTCAAATTATTTTTAAACACAATACTTGTCTTCAAATATCTCAGTTTGTTCCAGACATTTTAGACAAACATACTGACATTAGGTGATAATTGGACAAATCTAGTATGACATATATACAAATTAAATAGTATCAGTGGGTTATTTGCTGCTCTTGTTGCTCTATTGTGAACCATCTTTAATGATTATAATCATAAACATAAACTTCCTTGTAGATGTTCAAGCCTTATGTCCATCGGGGGTATGTCAAAATGGATTTCACACATGGATTTTCTTAACAGAGATTAACATTGGATCCTTATATTATGTTCAAAGATTTCTTGATTGCTATATTTTGAGCATCTTCTTTTGATCAAATTCATTGAGACCAGAGAGGAATACACTACTATAGTAAATTAACGGTAGCGACATAGACTTTACAATAACAATTGATGTATATATTCTAGTGTTGTACACTTTAAAGAAATTAGGAGCAATTTAACATATTTCCCCTATGAATATAACATTTTCATTGTTTTATCTGTCATTGAAGGTCAACAGATTTTCATCACACATGGACGCCATCATATTTAGTCTGTTATTTTAGTCAGGCTTTTACCAGACGTATGTAACACAGTATCATTTGTATATTGCAATGTTTTACAAACCATATGGACACTTTGTTGGCATTTATCAATGTGCCTTGGTCTTTCCGCAACACTGCTATGAAAACATCAACTTAGGTTGATTGAATAAAGACATGAATACTTCCTCTCCCCTAATTTATTAGAGTATTTGAAATGGGACAAAATTGCTTCCCTAGTGATCACTAACACATGGATGCCGGTTTCCTTTTACGAGAGGGCTTTAGACAGTCGAACCCAAACCTGCATAGACTGTGTACCACAGTCACATCTTGAGGAGCTGTAGGTCTGAAAAATGCATCCTTGCATGTATTCTGACCAAGGTTGATCTCAGACGTAAAGCATTAGAAGTTGATCCTGTGTAAATAGTTCATTGAATATTGTCAGCAAACAGTAACGCTGGTACAATGATGTGAGTGGCGAGGTGATCTAGTAGCTCCGATGGTTGACTGAAGCCGCTCACACACGTAGCACAGCTGGAGTAGTTCTGACCAGTGTGGATGACCATGTGTGAACTTAAACCTTTACTGTCTTCAAACTTGAGCCCACAATGCATGCATTGTTCTCCCCAATGAGTCATGGCATGCTGCTGAAGGCAATGTGCTGTTATAAACTGCTTGCCACATTTAGGACATTCAGTGGATTCACCTTCTGTGTTGGTCAGTACGTGTGTTTGTATGGTACCCAGGCGTGCATACTCTTTGCTACACATTTCACAGCTATGCAGTATCTTTACTGTGTGTTTTGTCTGCATGTGCAGCATTAAATCTGCTGTCCCTGCAAACTGTTTACCACACTGAGTACATGTGTTTTTTACTCCTTTCTGAACTGTCAAGTGTGTCTTTAAATTGGCTGTCCCCATTAACTGGTTACCACTTTGAGAAAACATTGCAGTGTTTGTGTATTGAGGTTTTTCTCCTATGTGAGTTACCATGTGTTTTTTCAAGTACTGTCCAGTTACAAACACTTTACCACATAGAGAACAAGTGTGAGGTTTTACTCCTCCATGGGTCATCATATGTTGCTTTAAATAACATAATTGTCTAAACTGTTTACCACACTTGGAGCAAGTGTGAGGGCTCTCTCCTGTGTGAGTCATCATGTGTGTCCTTAATTTACTGGAACTCACAAATCGTTTACCACATTCAGAACAAGTGTGAGGTTTTTCGGCGGGTTTTTCCCCTGTGTGGGTCATCGTATGTAGCTTTAAGCTATGTGACTGTGCATACTGTACACCACATTTGGAACAAGTGTGATACGTGTGGGTCATCATATGTACCTTCAAGCTACCTGCCTGTGTAAACTGTTTACCACATTGAGAACACTTGTGAGGTTTCTCTCCCTTGTGAGTCAGTATGTGCCTCTCTAAGTTACATTTATGTGCAAACTGTTTTCCACATTGGGTACAAATGTGACCTTTCTCTCCTGTGTGAATCAGCATGTGCCTCTTTAAGTTATCTGGCACTGTAAACTGTTTACCACATTCGGAACAAGTGTGAGGTTTTTCTCCTGTGTGGGTCATCATATGTACCTTCAGGTGATTTGCATGTGCAAACTGTTTTTCACACTGGGAACACTTGTGAGGTTTCTCTCCTGTGTGAGACAGCATGTGTCTCCCTAATTCACATTTATTCATGAATTGTTTATCACACATAGAACATGTGTAAGGTTTCTTTCCTGTGTTATCCATCATGTTGATACCGGTAAGTCACTGGTCTGTCTAAACTACTACGGTAAGAACATGGAAAGCTCTTGCCCAGCTCTGGCGCAGTATCAGCTATTGTGGTAATTATGTTTGAAACTACTGTCACAAGCTTGGCCGGTGAGTGTATTAAGAGACCAGCACTCTTGGCGCTCTATTCCAAAATCAAGTACAACCTAAAATACACAAATGAAAATGCCCATCAGTATAGCACAATTTTGGATTTTTCACTTTTCATCAGCATTATAATTTTCATACAGTGAGCCATATAATCTTTTCTTTGTTTCTGATGCTGGAATGAGGTTTAATTTTATATGTTTTCATTGGTCTTCAATCAGACAGTCCATACCGGAAACCCCCTGTATTCATACAATGGCACCTTCTGACTCCTTTGGTGCTGTAGTATTAGTACACAGGTCCTAAACATGAGATGATAGAGTAGAGAGTTAACACACATAGACTCTGGTCTGTGTCACTTACAGGGAAACACCAGCGATGTGTGATCTCAATGATGTTGGAGCTAGTCCTGGAAGTAGCAAGGTCTGCTCAAAGCTGATCCTCATCTTGCCTCTGAGTAGAATCATTCATTGATCTAGTGTCAGGTTGAGGGCAGGATTCCGTAATTCTTACCTATAATTGATATTAATGAAAGCTGCTCAGTGTTGTTGTTCCCAACTGCTTAAACCAGAGGAAGTGGTGACCTACATTACGGGGGTAAAAGTAATCATCCACTGAAACACACAGCAATTAACTCCACTGTGTACTGGAAGGTGGCAGCACTAGTGTGCAGTAGTTCTCAATTTTGCCAGCAGGAGTTAGCTTCAGGTGTGGTGGACCTAAATGTTGTCCTCTATTACCTTATTTCCCCATTAACAAGCCAGGCCCAGAATATTTATAAGCCTTCCCCATTCATAAGCCGGGTAAAAAGTGGTATCCGGTACTAGGGCTTATATGAGCCAGGGCCGAATAGAGGAGCTCATCAGGACTGGAGCAGGTTGGGTCGGCCTGCAGTGATAAGAGCTGATAGGCTGGGTATAAACTTCCCCCTGGAAGCAGAGGAAGTAAACAGCACCCTTTGGGCCTATTGGAAGTCAGTGGAACTAATGGTTCCCTGTGCCTTGTGTGGCATGGCACAGGTGAGCAAAGAACTTTGCTAACAGCACTGGAATGCCACCCTGTGGAGATGATAGAAACTAGTTGTTATATGAATGTACCGGAAATTACACTTCACACTAGTACTTATAGTATCACAAATCTCGCCTATAAACCTCCTGTCTCCCTCGGGTCTCCCTCACTTTTATATGACATCATATATCAGTCTATCCATTGCTAATATCAGATTTGATAAAGGGCCCCTGAATAGTGTGTAGGACCTTCTCAAAGATAGCTGACTGTGGGCTTTCAGAAGACCAATTTCGAAATGAGATTCCTGTATACATGTATATCTGTTTAAAGTGTATCAGACACATAGAGGATAGTTAACGCAATGTCTCTCTATAAACCAATTGATGATCAGATATGGTATTATTGCAGTGGGGTGAAATTTATACATATTGACACAAAAACATTTTGGTCCACAAGACATCTTTAGTTCGCATGATTCGCACCCCATGTCCTCGCGTTGTTCCCTTCCTCTGCCCTGGAAGTGATGATTACACAGGGACAAAGTACCAGTCAGGGTTCATCTCATCAGCGGTTTTTACCACAACCAGCGAGATATTGAATGGCAGACACACTGGGTATAATTCTACAGGCCTATACACCTGGTAGTGGCATCGAAAATATTTGAGGGACACTATTTCGTCATAACTTCACTTTTAATTTGGGGTAATTGCACACTTCTATCATTATCCTTGAGGTCATATCTCCACTCATTTTCAAAATAAAGCTTGATTTTCTTTTTCAAATTATTTTTAAACATGATACTTGTCTTCAAATATCTCAGTTTGTTCCAGACATTTTAGACAAACATATTGACATTAGGTGATAATTGGACACATCTAGTATGACATAAATACAGTTTAAGTTGTATCAGTGCGCTATTTGCTGCTCTTGTTGCTCTATTGTGAACCATCTTTAATGATTATAATCATAAACATAAACTTCCTTGTAGATGTTCATGCCTTACGTCCATCAGGGGTATGTCAACATGGATTTTATACATGGATTTTCATAACAGAGATTAACATTGGATCCTTATATAATGTTTAAAGATTTCTTGATTGCTATATTCTGAACATCTTCCTTTGATCATTGGGACCAGAGAGGAATACACTACTATAGTCAATTAATGGTAGCGACATAGACTTTACAATAACAATTGATGTATATTTTCTAGTTGTGTACAGTTTAAAGAAATTAGGACCAATTTCACATATTTCTCCTATGAATATAACATTTTCATTGTTTTATCTGTCATTGAAGGTCAACAGATTTTCATCACACATGGACGCCATCATATTTAGTCTGTTAATTTAGTCAGGCTTTTACCAGACATATGTAACACAGTATCATTTGCATATTGCAATGTTTTACAAACCATGTGTACACTTTGTTGGCATTTATCAATGTGCCTCTGTCTTTCAGCAACACTGTTATGAAAACATCAACTTAGGTTGATTGAATAAAGACATGAATACTTCCTCTCCCCTTATTTATTAGAGTATTTGGAATGGGACAAAATTGCTTCCCTAGTGATCACTAACCCATGGATGCCCGTTTCCTTTCACGAGAGGGCTTTAGACTGTCAAACCCAAACCTGCATAGACAGTGTACCACCATCACATCGTGAGCAACTGTAGGTCTGAAAAGCGCATCCTTGTATTCTGACCAAGGTTGATCTCAGACGTAAAGCATTAGAAGTTGATCCTGTGTAAATAGTTCACTTGCATATTGTCAGCAAACAGTAATGCTGGTACAATGATGTGAGTGGCGAGGTGATCTAGTAGCTCATATGGTTGACTGAAGCCGCTCACACACTGAGCACAGGTGGAGTAGTTCTGACCAGTGTGGATGACCATGTGTGAACTCAAACCTCTACTGTCTTCAAACTTCAGCCCACAATGCACGCATTGTTCTCTCCAATGAGTCATGGCATGCTGCTGAAGGCAATGTGCTGTTATAAACTGCTTGCCACATTTAGGACATTCATTGGATTCACCTTCTGTGTTGGTCAGTACGTGTGTTTGTATGGTACCCAGGCGTGCATACTCTTTGCTACACATTTCACAGCTATACAGTATCTTTACTGTGTGTTTTGTCTGCATGTGCAGCATTAAATCTGCTGTCCCTGCAAACTGTTTACCACACTGAGTACATGTGTTTTTTACTCCTTTCTGAACTGTCAAGTGTGTCTTTAAATTGGCTGTCCCCATTAACTGGTTACCACTTTGAAAAAACATTGCAGTGTTTGTGTATTGAGGTTTTTCTCCTGTGTGAGTTACCATGTGTTTTTTCAAGTGCTGTCCAGTTACAAACACTTTACCACATAGAGAACAAGTGTGAGGTTTTACTCCTCCATGGGTCATCATATGTTGCTTTAAATAACATAATTGTCTAAACTGTTTACCACATTCGGAACATTTGTGACGTTTCTCTCCTTTGTGAGTCAACTCGTGTTTCCATACGGCCCATCTACTTGAGAACTGTTTACCACATTCAGAACAAATATGAGGTTTCTCTGCTGTGTGATTCATCATGTGTGTCCTTAGGTTACGTGCATTCCCAAACTGTTTACCACACTGTGAACAAGTGTGAGGGCTCTCCCCTGTGTGGGTCATCATGTGCGCCCTTAATTTACTGGAACTCACAAATCGTTTACCACATTCAGAACAAGTGTGAGGTTTTTCGGCCGGTTTTTCGGCCGGTTTTTCCCCTGTGTGGGTCATCATGTGTAGCTTTAAGCTACGTGACTGTGCATACTGTACACCACATTCGGAACAAGTATGATGTTTTTCTCCTGTGTGGGTCATTATATGTACCTTCAAGCCACCTGCCTGTGTAAACTGTTTTCCACATTGAGAACACTTGTGAGGTTTCTCTCCCGTGTGAGTCAGTATGTGCCTCTCTAAGTTACATTTATGTGCAAACTGTTTTCCACATTGGGTACAAATGTGACTTTTCTCTCCTGTGTGAATCAGCATGTGTCTCTTTAAGTTATCTGGCACTGTAAACTGTTTACCACATTCGGGACAAGTGTGAGGTTTTTCTCCTGTGTGGGTCATCATGTGTACCTTCAAGTGATTTGCATGTGCATACTGTTTCTCACACTGGGAACACTTGTGAGGTTTCTCTCCTGTGTGAGACAGCATGTGTCTCCCTAATTTGCATTTATTCATGAATTGTTTATCACACATAGAACAGGTGTAAGGTTTCTTTCCTGTGTTATCCATCATGCGTTTTGATACCGGTAAGTCACTGGTCTGTCTAAACTACTATGAACATGGAAAGCTCTTGCCCAGCTTTGGCCCAGTATCAGCTATTGTGGTAATTATGTTGGAAACAAGCTTGGCCCGTGAGGGTATGAAGAGACCAGCACTCTTGGCGCTCTATTTCAAAATCAAATACAACCTAAAACACACAAATAAAAATGCCCATTAGTATAGCACAATTTTGGATTTTTCACTTTTCATCAGCATTATAATTTTCATACAGTGAGCCATATAATCTTTTCTTTGTTTCTGATGTTGAAATGAGGTTTAGTTTTAAATGTTCTCATTGGTCTTCAATCAGACAGTCCATACCGGAAACCCCCTGTAATCATACAATAGCACCTCCTGACTCCATTGGTGCTGTAGTATTAGTACACAGGTCCTAAACATTAGACGATAGCGTAGAGTTAACACACATAGGCCCTAGTCTGTGTCACTCACAGGGAAACACCAGCAATTGGTGTGATCTCAATGATGTTGGAGCTAGTCATAGAAGTAGTAAGGTCTGCTCAGAGCTGATCCTCATCTTGCCTTGGTGTAGAATCATTCATTGATCTAGTGTCAGGATGAGGGCAGTCATTGCATCCTGTTTATAGAGATGATTCGGTTTTCTTCATGTAGGCGGCCATGTTAGTTGTGAGCTTGTAATTTACTGCGAGACTTAGTCAGTGACCCCTCATCCGTACACCATAGCTTGCGAGCAACAAGCTTAGTTGCGAGAGCAGAACTGGAACAGGAAATGAAATGCTTGTGTTCGTGTACGGTTGCGGGAACAAGTTCCCTCTAGTTAGAGGCCTATATTCTCTTCATGACTTGTCTACGATGCCTATCATGGTACTCTTTGTAGAGCTGTATCTCATCCTCCCAAGCGTAGGTGACTGCCAGTCTGTCATATATCCAGTCCTACAAGGAAAATTATAAAGTTTAGTAAAATTCTATTGTTTGAAATGTTGTCTATGAAGTGACATGGCCCGATTTTTTCCATATTCTATATCCTGCTTAAATGTGTTTAAGAACTTAGTACAATATCATATTTGGAAGATGGGGCACAATACAATGTCATCTATGGGCAATAAGAGCCCAATTTGAAGTTCAGATGTGGCCCAAGTATAGTATTTTACAGGGTATTTCCGATGGGGGAATAATAGTGTGCACTCCAAAACTAATAAATTGAGTAATAATCTGATAATTAGTCCAATTCTAATCTGAATCCTAGGGAATGAGATTAAATATAATATCAAGTACATGAAGTATGGCCATAGGGAACATTCTGATTCAGTTTTAAAGAAAATCGATTTTCGAACCCTAATCATCTGATTGTGTAAGCTATATAACGTTTTGTGATAGTCCCCCACCATACTCTAAAGATTATACTAGAGTACTATAATTAACAATTTAGGCTCAGAGGACTCGTCAAAGTTGGGGATCTGGCGTAAATGCTTTGTCCACCTTCCACCGCCCCTGAGCTGGGCCATTTCATGGTACTTCTCCCGAACCAGGTAGGGGACAGGAGTACCTTATTGGTACGTACCACTATTGTAGTACAGTCCAATCAACTAGACCATACCAGTATTCTGGTACTGTGCATGCTCCTGGCCCATACCATTTAATTGGTGCAGTTGGTGTGATCATTAGACCATGACCATTAGCCCATGGCTATGTCTGCAGCCCTCTCAGTGCCTTATCTGTAATCATATAATAATGGGTATCATCTATACCAAAATTGGGAGCATTAGGAGGAGAGAAAATCCCACATTTCTCATGATTTTCCCTATTTCTGACCTTTCCATTCTATTAGCAGATAAAACCAAAACGCAGAGTCATAGATCAGTGTCTAGGCTACCCCTCTGTATGTTTATTTTTATCAGCAAATCTAACAAAAAATTCGGAAATTGATTTTGCTGGGTCTCTATACAACTGTTTAATGAATGTGGCATGTTCAATGCATGATATCTAAATGAAGATATATGGTAAGAGTTTGTAAATCAGCTAGTATATAGATTGAGATGTCCTCTTTCCAATGATACCATACATGATATATGATATATAAGGACTATAGGAGAAATCTCATGTATACACTAATGCTACTGGGTAGGCCATTATACTAGGACGCCCTGGATGGTGAGTACAAGTATAGCTCAATTAGGGCGTACTAGAATAGTGGTTGTGGCCCCAACCTGCGAGCAGTATTAGCAGGACTTGTAGGTGGGGACCAAAAGAATTACACCCATTATTAGCGAAAAAAAATCAAATATGCCACGAAACCAGAAAAATGTGCGCTCTCCACATGTGGGAGATGCAATAATATTCACCATATTGTTATGCCCTATAACCACTCCCTCAAATAATGGTTAATCACATGCTATAATAGGCTTTAGTATAGGACTAAGTATGTCGTTGATGCCATTTTAAGTATTTATAAATGTCCATGGTGAGGGGGGGGTCTTTTTTTCAACCTATTTGGAGGGGGGTCTCTTTTTTTACCCACTTGGAGGTTTTTTTGGTGTTTTTTTACCCATTCAGAGGGGCGTCTTTTCTTTTACATATTCGTTTTGCCAAACGCCCCCCCCCACCATAAATAATAAACGCTCCCTAATATTAATATTTGAGAAATTCTTTCACCATTAGAAATAACATTGTGGTTATTCTCACCATAGACGTTCAATCTACATGATGTCTATATGACAGGGGTAGACACTAACTTTTTCAGCTGTGGGCCACCGGGCCCATAGCTCTAGAAAACTACGGGCCGGGACCAAGATCTGTGGGCCAATGCTCAATACAGTAAAACTTCGTTATTACAAACTCTGTTACAGTAAAATCTCGTTACTAGGATGCAAAGGTTCTGCTCTAGGATTTGCACACCGTAGGTGTGATGACCGGCAACCAAATTAGGATTAAAAGGTTATTGTCTAAGATAAACGGGACGGGATAAACGGTGAACAGGATAAAGGGAGAGCGGGATAAACGGAGAACGGGATAAACGGAGAACAGGATAAACGGAAAACGGGATAAACGGAGAACGGGAGAAAGGGAGAAGGGATAAACGGAGAACAGGATAAAGGGAGAGCGGGATAAACGGAGAATGGGAGAAACAGAGAACGGGAGAAACAGAGAACGGGAGAAAGGGAGAAAGGGAGAACGGGATAAACGGAGAACAGGATAAACGGAGAAGGGGAGAAAGGGAGAACGGGAAACCGGGATAAACGGAGAATGGGATAAACGGAGAGCGGGATAAACGGAGAATGGGATAAACGGAGAACGGGATAAACGGAGAACGGGATAAATGGAGAACGGGCTAAGCAGAGAACAGGCTAAACGGAGAACGGGCTAAAGAGAGAACGGCCTAAACGGAGAACGGGCTAAACGGAGAACGGGCTAAACGGAGAACGGGCTAAACGGAGAACGGGCTTAACGGAGAAAGGGAGAAGGGAAGAAAGGGAAGAAAGGGAAGAAAGGGATAAACGGAGAGCGGGATAAACGGAGAACGGGATAAACGGAGAGCGGGATAAACGGAGAATGGGATAAACGGAGAACGGGCTAAACGGAAAACGGGATAAACGGGAGAAAGGGAGAAGGGGATAAAGGGAGAGCGGGATAAAGCGAGAGCGGGATAAAGCGAGAGCGGGATAAACAGAGAGCGGGCTAAACGGAGAACGGGCTAAATGAAGAACGGGCTAAACGGAGAACGGGCTAAACTGAGAATGGGAGAAACAGAGAACGGGAGAAACAGAGAACGGGAGAAAGGGAGAAAGGGAGAACGGGATAAACGGAGAACAGGATAAAGGGAGAGCGGGATAAATGGAGAACGGGATAAACGGAGAACGGGATAAACGGAAAACGGGATAAACGGGATAAACGGAAGAAAGGGAGAACGGGATAAAGGGAGAACGGGAGAACGGGATAAACGGAGAACGGGATAAACGGAGAACGGGCTAAGCAGAGAACAGGCTAAACGGAGAACGGGATAAACAGAGAACGGCCTAAACGGAGAACGGGCTAAACGGAGAATGGGCTAAACGGAGAACGGGCTAAACGGAGAACGGGCTAAACGGAGAACGGGCTAAACGGAGAACTGGCTAAACGGAGAACGGGCTAAACGGAGAACGGGCTAAACGGAGAACGGGCTAAACGGAGAAAGGGAGAAACAGAGAACAGGCTAAACGGAAAACGGGATAAACGGGAGAAGGGGATAAACAGAGAACAGGATAAAGGGAGAGCGGGATAAAGCAAGAGCGGGTTAAACGGAGAGCAGGATAAACGGAGAACGGGATAAATGAAGAACGGGCTAAACAGAGAACGGGCTAAACGGAGAATGGGAGAAACAGAGAACGGGAGAAACAGAGAACGGGAGAAAGGGAGAAAGGGAGAAAGGGAGAACGGGATAAACGGAGAACAGGATAAAGGGAGAGCGGGATAAATGGAGAACGGGATAAACGGAGAACGGGATAAACGGAAAACGGGATAAACGGAAAACGGGATAAACGGAGAACGGAAGAAAGGGAGATCGGGATAAAGGGAGAACGGGATAAACGGAGAACAGGATAAACGGAGAACGGGATAAACGGAGAACACATAGGTACCAATATAATCCGACAAAACGAAAATCGCAAATATCTTCGCTGTGTACGCTCTGATCGGCCCGATTTTCGGAAGGGTAGGAGGACTTCAAAATCGTTTTTGGGTCAAAATCGTTTAGGGGCTCAAAATCGGTTTTGGGGGGAAAATCGGTTTTGGAGGCAAAATCATCTGCAGCTCATGCCGCCCCCCGGCCAACCTGACACGTCGAACCAGACACGAAGCTGCAACGAAGATGGTGTCGCTGCTGACGCTCCGATCGACTCGCTTTTCAGCCGAGACGTAAAACAGCGGTTACGCGCTGCCGGGCACTGACGCCCACAGCCACCTGCTCGCCCCCAGCCACCTGCTTTCCCACAGCCACCTGCTCACCTATAGCCACCACCTGGAATTCGATTATATATGACTTCCAATATATGAAATTAGGGTAGCTTCTTCTGGCGATTACGACTCTGCTGTCAGAAATGAGAAATAACGTACTGTACTCAAATTAGATAATTCATTCGACTTTCTAATGACAAAAGCGGTATGTGTGAGGCTTGTTATGGCCTGTTCAGTAGCAGAGAGCTATATGGGAAATAGCAGACGACATTCACCATATAGTTAACCCTTTGAGGCCAACCTTACCCATTACTATATTCGTATTACAAGGTGTACAGTGTGTTGGGGATGGGTGTATATAGAAGGCCTTAAAGGGTTATTATCCAGGTGTCACAAACATGTTGCCACTTCCCTTTAAGGGCCGCAATGTACAGATTAAGCCACCGCGGTGGTACTGGGGAGCTTCTATGGGAGGTGTGATAACCTTGGGCGGGCTCCAGTGAGTTTTCAAATGCCATGTACCTATTGAAAACTCAGCAGACCGGAATGAGCAGTGCCTGTCAATAGACCATATGGGGCTAGGTATATTTTAGCGGATTGTGAGCTAGGCAATGCTGAGGAATGGGAGGAGTCAGCGGAATTAGTTTATAATCACCCTGGCAGAGGGCAGCAGTGCAGGGTGTCTAGTACTAATCCTACGGAGAATAGAGGATATGCTGCTAGGGTGCTAGGTCCGATCCGTCAATGCTATTTCAATGGGCTCGCCGTTTGTCTGTCTTAGCTTACGGCCATCTGTCTATCTTAATACCTGACCGGACACATAGTGCCGGTCAATAAGGAGCACCTTTTGGCAAGGCAAATTTGCTCGTTGTAGCCAACCTTCCTTGTAACCGATTTTGGTCATTGACAAGTTATGACAAAGCCCCTCCCCCTCCCCTTGTGGGGTTGCAGGTTGGAAAGTCGCCGAAATTAAGGGCCCCAGATCACAAAGTCGCATTTTTAGACCATGTATACTATAGTCAAACTTTTCCAAAAGTCACCAGGTCGCTTTTATTATTGTAGCAGGTCGCCAGGTCACCTGGAAAACAACCCAGGTCGTTAGGTCACTGTTGACCCCTCTGGAACCACTCTTGTATGGGTGTGGACCACTAAATTCGACATGGTGACATGACTATCTTTGGGCCTAGTGACATTCGACATGAATAAGATCAGAGATAGTGACATGGGGCATGGGCATCCTTGTAGGCCGCCCACATCACAGGGGAAGTCCTGACAAAGCCCCCGCCTCCCCCCCCCCCGCCTGCCTCCCCTTACAACATAGATAGTGACATGGGGCATGTGCATTTCTTAAAATCGACAGGGTGACATAGCTATTTCTTAAAATCGACATGGGTACTGGGGACCCCCCATCCAGACCCCCCTTGTCCCAACACCTGTTACAGGACCGTACCTTCACCCTTGTAGGCCGCCCACATCACAGAGGAAGTCCTGACAAAGCCCCCCCTCCCCTTGCCCTCCCCCCCCCCCCATCACAGGTCCATACCTGCACCCTTGTAGGCCGCCCACATCACAGAGGAAGTCCTGACAAAGCCCCCCCTCCCCTTGCCCTCCCCCCCCCCCCATCACAGGTCCATACCTGCACCTTTGTAGGCCACCCACATCACAGAGGAAGTCCTGACAAAGCTCCTGCCTCCTCTGCCCCCCCCCCCCCCATCACAGGTCCATACCTGCACCCTTGTAGGCCGCCCACATCACAGGGGAAG
The DNA here is from genome assembly GCA_947462335.1 of Harmothoe impar. Lineage (NCBI taxonomy): Eukaryota > Metazoa > Annelida > Polychaeta > Phyllodocida > Polynoidae > Harmothoe > Harmothoe impar. The sequence continues at coordinate 2,084,315 of OX381720.1, read as the reverse complement.
TCCTGAAAAAGCCCCTGCCTTGGCCTGCCTCCCCTTACAACGGAAGTCCTGACAAAGGCTCGTCCACACAGTACCTTTTTTTAATTTTTAATTGCTATCTTGAAAATATTTGCTTGTTATAAACGATTTTTGGCTAGAAATGCTCGTTCTAATGGTGTTTTTTTAACTATAGAAAAGTATAGAAAAGGTTTTGGCAAAGCAAATGTGCTCCTTATAACCGTCTGCCCCTTATAACCGTCCTCCTTATAACGAGATTTCACTGTATAACGAAATTTGTTTATAACGAACTAATACTCAAGATCGTGACTTTCTCCTATACATTTCTATAGTAAAAAAAACTCCTTTAGAAGAAGTACTAGTACCGTTAATTTGTTTATAACGAAGTGATTTTGACTCCCACTGGGCCTGTTGTCTCCCCACTGTCACACCTCCGACACCACGTCCCTATCTTTTGCTTCCACACCCCTAAAGCTCCAACTCAATGCCCATCCTACCCCTGTCTTTGTAACAGAGGTAAGCTATAGCTCTGTGGGCCAATGCTCAATACAGGAAAACTTCGTTATTACAAACTCTGTTATAACGAAATTTGTTTATAACGAACCAATACTCAAGATCGTGACTTTCTCCTATACATTTCTATAGTAAAAAAAACTCCTTTAGAACGAAGTACTAGTACCGTTAATTCGTTTATAACGAAGTGATTTTGACTCCCACTGGGCCTGTTGTCTCCCCACTGTCACACCTCCGACACCACGTCCCTACATCTTTAGCTTCCACACCCCTAAAGCTCCAATTCAATGCCCATCCTACCCCTGTCTTTGTAACAGAGGTAAGCTATAAAACTCTGTCTACCCCCCCCCCCCCCTTGACATGGCTGGCATAGGTGTGTAGGTACAGACATGTGCGTGTGTAAGGGGGGGCGGGGGCGTGCAGAGGGAGGGGGGGGGGGGTATGTAAAGGCATCCCCCGCCTATTCCCTTTGATATGGCCGGCTCAGGTGTGTAGGTACGGGCCCATGAGGGAGGAGGGGTGGGTGTCGGACGGACCTGTGAGGGGGGAGGGGAGAGCTACTTTTAGTTTATCCATATAGTCTTACATACTGAGGTAAATACTAATTAATGCAATGATCACCTTGTTATAATCGAGTTCAGTGCAAGCCTAGCTTAATGTTCTTGTATACATATTCCTGATTGGTCTATAAAAGAGTGTAATCAATATGATAAATTCGGGCACATTTCCCTCTTTCCAACGATATATTGCATGACTATAGTTGTCAGACAAACTTTCTTCAATTGTCTTCCAAATACTCCTGTGGGCCACCCGGGCCCATAGGAATGCTATTTTGCAGAAAACTAAGGACCCGGACCCAAAACTACGGGTCATTAGTGTCTACCCCTGTATGAGGTGTAAGCTGTTAGATACGTCGACTTCAAATGAGTGGTAAATCTGGCATTCTTACCTGTAATGTTAGCAAAGGTTGCTCAGTGTTGTTGTTTCCCAATTCTAACCAGAGGAAGTGGTGACCTGCATTACTGTAGTAAAAGTTGTCACCCACTAAAACAGGGGCTAACTCCATTGTTTGCAGAAAGGTGGCAGCACGAGTGTGCAGTAGTTCTCAATTTTGCCAGCAGGAGTAAGCATAGGTCTGGTGGACCTAAATATTATCCTCTATGTTTATATTACTGTATTCCCCCATTTACAAGCCAGGCCCAGAATATAAGCCTTTTATAAGCTGGGTAAAAAGTGGTATCCGGTACTAGGGCTTATATATATATGAGCCAAGGCCAAATAGAGAAGCTCATCAAGACTGGAGCAGGTTGCGTCGGCCTGCAGTGATAAGAGCTGATAGGCTGGGTACAAACTTGCCCCTGGAAGTGATGATTACACAGGGACAAACTACCAGTCAGGGTTCATATTATCAGTGGTTTTAACCACAACCAGCAAAATATTAATATGGCAGACACACTGGGTATAACTCTACAGGCCTATAAACCTGGTAGTGCCATCGAAAATATTTGAGGGACACTATTTCGTCATAACTTCGCTTTTAATTGGGGTAATTACACAATTCTTTCATGTATCCTTGAGGTCATATCTCCACTCATTTTCAAAATAAAGCTTGATTTTCTTTTTCAAATTATTTTTAAACACAATACTTGTCTTCAAATATCTCAGTTTGTTCCAGACATTTTAGACAAACATATTGACATTAGGTGATAATTGGACACATCTAGTATGACATATATACAATTTAAATAGTATCAGTGGGTTATTTGCTGCTCTTGTTGCTCTATTGTGAACCATCTTTAATGATTATAATCATAAACATAAACTTCCCTGTAGATGTTCAAGCCTTATGTCCATCGGGGGTATGTCAACATGGATTTCACACATGGATTTTCTTAACAGAGATTAACATTGGATCCTTATATAATGTTCAAAGATTTCTTGATTGCTATATTTTTAGCATCTTCTTTTGATCAAATTCATTGAGACCAGAGAGGAATACACTACTATAGTCAATTAACGGTAGCGACATAGACTTTACAATAACAATTGATGTATATATTCTAGTTGCGTACACTTTAAAGAAATTAGGAGCAATTTAACATATTTCCCCTATGAATATAACATTTTCATTGTTTTATCTGTCATTGAAGGTCAACAGATTTTCATCACACATGGACGCCATCATATTTAGTCTGTTATTTTAGTCAGGCTTTTACCAGACGTATGTAACACAGTATCATTTGTATATTGCAATGTTTTACAAACCATATGGACACTTTGTTGGCATTTATCAATGTGCCTTGGTCTTTCAGTAACACTGCTATGAAAACATCAACTTAGGTTGATTGAATAAAGACATGAATACTTCCTCTCCCCTTATTTATTAGAGTATTTGAAATGGGACAAAATTGCTTCCCTAGTGTTCACTAACACATGGATGCCGGTTTCCTTTTATGAGAGGGCTTTAGACAGTCGAACCCAAACCTACATAGACTGTGTACCACAGTCACATCGTGAGCAGCTGTAGGTCTGAAAAATGCATCCTTGCATGTATTCTGACCAAGGTTGATCTCAGACGTAAAGCATTAGAAGTTGATCCTGTGTAAATAGTTCATTGAATATTGTCAGCAAACAGTAACGCTGGTACAATGATGTGAGTGGCAAGGTGATCCAGTAGATCTGACGGCTGAGTGAAGCCGCTCACACATGTAGCACAGCTGGAGTAGTTCTGACCGGTGTGAATGACCATGTGTGAACTTAAACCTCTACTGTCTTCAAACTTGAGCCCACAATGCACGCATTGTTCTCTCCAATGAGTCATGGCATGCTGCTGAAGGCAATGTGCTGTTATAAACTGCTTGCCACATTTAGGACATTCATTGGATTCACCTTCTGTGTTGGTCAGTACGTGTGTTTGTATGGTACCCAGGCGTGCATACTCTTTGCTACACATTTCACAGCTGTGCAGTATCTTTACTGTGTGTTTTGTCTGCATGTGCAGCATTAAATCTGCTGTCCCTGCAAACTGTTTACCACACTGAGTACATGTGTTTTTTACTCCTTTCTGAACTGTCAAGTGTGTCTTTAAATTGGCTGTCCCTATTAACTGGTTACCACTTTGAGAAAACATTGCAGTGTTTGTGTATTGAGGTTTTTCTCCTGTGTGAGTTACCATGTGTTTTTTCAAGTACTGTCCAGTTACAAACACTTTACCACATAGAGAACAAGTGTGAGGTTTTACTCCTCCATGGGTCATCATATGTTGCTTTAAATAACATAGCTGTCTAAACTGTTTACCACACTGGGAGCAAGTGTGAGGGCTCTCTCCTGTGTGAGTCATCATGTGTGTCCTTAATTTACTGGAACTCACAAATCGTTTACCACATTCAGAACAAGTGTGAGGTTTTTCGGCGGGTTTTTCCCCTGTGTGAGTCATCATATGTAGCTTTAAGCTATGTGACTGTGCATACTGTACACCACATTTGGAACAAGTGTGATATGTGTGGGTCATCATATGTACCTTCAAGCTATCTGCCTGGGTAAACTGTTTTCCACATTGAGAACACTTGTGAGGTTTCTCTCTCGTGTGAGTCAGTATGTGCCTCTCTAAGTTACATTTATGTGCAAACTGTTTTCCACATTGGGTACAAATGTGACTTTTCTCTCCTGTGTGAATAAGCATGTGTCTATTTAAGTTATTTGGCGCTGTAAACTGTTTACCACATTCGGAATAAGTGTGAGGTTTTTCTCCTGTGTGGGTCATCATATGTACCTTCAGGTGATGTGCATGTGCATACTGTTTTTCACACTGGGTACACTTGTGAGGTTTCTCTCCTGTGTGAGACAGCATGTGTCTCCCTAATTTGCATTTATTCATAAATTGTTTATCACACATAGAACATGCGTTAGGTTTCTTTCCTGTGTTATCCATCATGTGTTTTGATACCGGTAAGTCACTTGTCTGTCTAAACTACTACGGTAAGAACATGGAAAGCTCTTGCCCAGCTCTGGCCCAGTATCAGCTATTGTGGTAATTATGTTGGAAACTACTGTCACAAGCTTGGCCCATGAGGGTATTAAGAGACCAGCACTCTATTTCAAAATCAAATACAACCTAAAACACACAAATAAAAATGCCCATTAGTATAGCATTTTGGATTTTTCACTTTTTATCAGCATTATAATTTTCATACAGTGAGCCATATAATCTTTTCTTTGTTTCTGATGTTGACATGAGGTTTAATTTTAAATGTTTTCATTGGTCTTCAATCAGACAGTCCATACCGGAAACCCCCTGTATTCATACAATGGCACCTTTGGTGCTGTAGTATTAATACACAGGTCCTAAACATGAGATGATAGAGTAGAGAGTTAACACACATAGACTCTGGTCTGTGTCACTTACAGGGAAACACCAGCGATGTGTGATCTCAATGATGTTGGAGCTAGTCCTGGAAGTAGCAAGGTCTGCTCAAAGCTGATCCTCATCTTGCCTCTGTGTAGAATCATTCATTGATCTAGTGTCAGGTTGAGGGCAGGCTTCCGTAATTCTTACCTATAATTGATATTAATGAAAGCTGCTCAGTGTTGTTGTTCCCAACTGCTTAAACCAGAGGAAGTGGTGACCTACATTACGGTGGTAAAAGTAGTCATCCACTGAAACACACAGCAATTAACTCCACTGTGTACTGGCAGGTGGCAGCACTAGTGTGCAGTAGTTCTCAATTTTGCCAGCAGGAGTTAGCTACAGGTGTGGTGGACCTAAATGTTGTCCTCTATTACCGTATTTCCCCATTTACAAGCCAGGCCCAGAATATTTATAAGCCTTCCCCATTCATAAGCCGGGTAAAAAGTGGTATCCGGTACTAGGGCTTATATATATATGAGCCAAGGCCGAATAGAGGAGCTGATCAGGACTGGAGCAGGTTGGGTCGGCCTGCAGTGATAAGAGCTGATAGGCTGTGTTTAAACTTGCCCCTGGAAGCAGAGGAGGTAAACAGCAGCCTTTGGGCCTATTGGAAGTCAGAGGAACTAATGGTTCCCTGTGCCTTCTGTGGCATGGCACAGGTCAGCAAAGAACTTTGCTAACAGCACTGGAATGCCACCCTGTGGAGATGATAGAAACTAGCTGTAATATGAATGTACTAGAAATTACACTTCACACTAGTAGTTATAGTATCACTTATACTCCGCTCAGGTGTTGGTCCTATTGTTCTCACTGTAGGTTTATTTTCACATTCTCCTACAAGGAGATTTTACACACCCTGAGCGGAGGTTTTGGAGGCCCTGAGCGGAGGTTTTGCAGCACCTGAGCGGAGGTTTTTTCAAATAACCTCCGGAGGAGGTTTTGTAAGTTCATTCCTTCCTAAAACCCTAGCCTTAGTGGGATTCGAACCCAAGCATAGATAAACTATACCATTCCAAGACCATCCCTCTAACCATTAGCCTATGGAGGATGCCTTGTGTTACGTGGCATAGAGCACATACTGGAGGTGCAGAGGTGTGCAAGGTTCGGTGAAATAATAGGAATCTTTAGCAAACCTGACATAGCAAATAAAACGTACCCTATACTTTTAGCACTGCTATGACTATGTCTGCTTTTGATGAGTTACTTTGGGTTTGCTAAACGTCCCTACTATTCAAATGGAAAACTAGTACTAGATGTTGGTGTTGCTGAGAGAAGGACTAAGATGTGAAAAATACATTTTTATTAAACTAAAAACGTACGTTGTGTTTATTAGGTTCAGGGATTCGATCTCAACACCTTTAGATGCAGAGTCCTGAATCATGACCACTACACCACTAAGCACCATGTGTTCAGTGAATCAACTTCTCACTATAATCCTAGGGTCCTACTAAATGTGCTTCCTAGTATGCCCAATACGTGACCTTATCCACAAACCATTCACCCATGAAATCCCTTATATAAGAGGACCAGCACTGGTAGACTGTGTAGGCACGAATCCCACTCTAACCACATGACGTTCTCTAACAATGATAAATGCCATAAATACACCATCTAATGTACCCAGATGAGTACTGTATGATACATAAGATGGAGTATAAGCTAGAAAACCTCCTTGGACCTGTAGTATTTGCTGTAAAATCTCCTCGGCTACGCCTCGGAGGTTTTACAGCAAATACTACAGGTCCGCAGAGGTTTTCCATCACAAATCTCGCCTATGAGCATCCTGTCTCCCTCGGGTCTCCCTCACTTTTATATGACATCATATATCAGTCTATCCATTGCTAATATCAGATTTGATAAAGGGCCCCTAAATAGTGTGTAGGACCTTCTCAAAGATAGCTAACTGTGGGCTTTCAGAAGGCTGAGTCCATTTAGATTGGACTAAAATCGGCAGATCTTCCTGGGTGACCATCTTAGATTTCAACCACACTTGGTAGGATGATAGCCCAATGTATCCTGAGTGTCATCCGTAAATATGGACTCCAAATTCTGAACGATTTACAAATGGAGCTTCGTTAAGTAAAGGAGGGTGGGCTCATCAAAAGCAGTTCTTAAGGCTGGGCCATTTTCAGACATTTTTCATATGAAAACTCTGTCAACTAGGAGACACACAGCTATTCCAACCAACTCCTGTATATATAGACATGGGACATGATGTGTACAATTGTGGATATCCATCAACTTGTAGGCGCATGAGGACCCCAAAATCAGGAAGAAATGAGGCGTAAATAGAAAAAGTCAATATTTGGAAGTGTCACCAAATTCACATTTTTGATTAAAACATACTGATATGTGTTAAAAGTCATAACTACATATACAGTTTTAATGTATTGAGCAAAGAATCCCCGGAAAAAGACAATCCAGGGGGCACTGCGGGTGCTTAATGTTGGGTCACTTATGAAAATGACTCAACTTTGGTGGCCATTCTATCTATGTGCAATTATTTTAAAGACCTTGGAATATATTTTTTCTGAACAGGCATATCAATATATTTCATGTGAATATAGTGCCTATATCCTTCCAGGCTTCCTTATTGGTCAAAGAATTTCTTCAAAATAGGAAAATTTGCTCAAGTGTTCAAAACACTCAAAACTTTGGGGGTCATTTTCTCTATGTGCAATAACTTTAAGTACCCTGCAACATTTTTCCCTAAACAAACTCTTTATTGTCTTTTTACATGGATCCAGTGCCCATGTCCTTCCGCACTTCATTATTGGGGAAATGATTTTTCAAAATAAAAAAATTGGTCCAAACAGTCCAAACCACCCATCTTTGTTTGCAATTTTCCCTATGTGCAATAATTGAAAACACTTTTAGATATTCTTTTCCTTAATGAACACATTATTGTTTTTCATGCTAATACAGTAGCAAACTGTATTTGTAAGTTATAAGTGATGAAATATTTTTTTCTAAAAATAGAAATATGGTTTAACTGTTATAACCACTCAACTTTGGTAGCCATTTTGTCTATGTGCAATAACTTGAAACACCTTGCAATATTTTTTTCTTGAACCAACCTGTTGTTGTCCTGTATGTTCAAACAGTAGCTAAATCCTTCCATACTTTTCCTTTCTGAAATATTTCTTTCCTTTAAATCTGTTTTGTTAAGTTTGTAATATTGCTCCCTGGACAATAACATTGTTCCCTTAAAAATAGATATCATGACAAAGTGGTTTCACATTTTCTCCTTGGCAAAATAAATATTTTAATATCAGAAAACAGTATCTCTGCAATTTCATTATACCATAATCTAATTAACAGATGATGCACTGTTAGTACTTATCCCAAATTCCAAAGTCAATGGCTGAAGTTATGCTTTGTGAATCTGTCACAAATATCCCTGTGTGCCATCTTGGTGATTTTGTATGAGCTTCCTGTGGTGGGTTTTGGGGTTCGAGTTGCACACAAAATGTCAACCTTTGGTATCACCCGTACATCCTCTCTGGTAGGCCATCTAAATGACATTCATTGGCTATTTGGCCACATGAGTTTTACATCATAGTCCTGATTATCCGGACAATGGTTAGAGGTGACTCCTATCCACTAGTGTCCATCATGCACACATGCAACATGCTGACCAAGATTCAGTGTTTTGTCATTTAAGACTGAAGACCCAGCCTTTCGAACCATGGTCGCTGTTCCATTAAGTGTATGTAACCTGCACCATACTAGAAGTGGGCATGATTGCAGGAGTCTACCCCTTAATCCGAGGCCCAAACATTGGACATTCTATACAGGATACATGGCCACCAAAGTCGGTTGCCTTTAACAGTTGAGCCTTTTTTTTTATTTTGAAAGAAAAAAATAATTACAGCATAGCAAGTATGGAAGGACTAAATCAGTGTATTGACTTACAGGATAATAACAAGTTGATTCAAGAAAAATATATTGCAAGGTGTTTCAAGTTATTGCACATAGATAAAATGGCTACCAAAGTTGAGTGGATATAACATTGAAACTACTTTTTTTTTTTGAAAAATCAATTCAGCACTAATAAATCAAAAAAAACATTCAGCCACTGTATTGACATTAAAAATAATAATGTGTTCATTAAGGAAAAGAATATCTAAAAGTGTTTTCAATTATTGCACATAGGGAAAATTGCCAACAAAGTTGGGTGGTTTGGACAGTTGAGCCAATTTTCTTATTTTGAAAAATGGTTTCACCAATAATGAAGTGTGGAAGGACAAAGGCACTGAATCCATGAAAAAGACAATGAAGAGTTTGTTTAAGGAAAAGATATTGCAGGGTACTTAAAGTTATTGCACATAGAGAAAATGACCCCCAAAGTTGAGTGTTTTGACCACTTGAGTGAATTCTCTTATTTTGAAGAAATTCTTTCACCAATAAGGAAGCCTTACTATATTCACATGAAATGTCTTGATGTGCCTGTTCAGAAAAAAAAATTCCAAGGTTTTTAAAGTAATTGCACATAGATAGAATGGCCACCAAAGTTGAGTCATTTTCATAAGTGACCAAACTTTGAGCACCCCCAGCGCCCCCTGGATTTTCTTTTTCCAGGGATTTCTTGCTCAATACATTAAAACTGTATATGTAGTTATTACTTTTAACACACATCAGTATGTTTTAATCAAAAATGTGAATTTGGTGACCCTTCCAAAGATTGAGTTTTTTTATTTACGCCTCATTTCTTCCTGACTTTGGGGTCCTCATGCGCCTACAAGTTGATGGATATCCACAATTGTACACATCATGTCCCATGTCTATATATACAGGAGTTGGTTGGAATAGCTGTGTGTCTCCTAGTTGACAGAGTTTTCATATGAAAAATGTCTGAAAATGGCCCAGCCTTAAGAACTGCTTTTGATGAGCCCACCCTCCTTCACCTAACGAGGTGCCATTCGTTAACCGTTCAGAATTTGAAGTCCATATTTACAGATAACACTCAGGACATATTGGGCTATCATCCTATCAAGTGAGTATACAATCTGAGATGGTCACCTGGGAGCTGCTAGTCCAATCTAAATGGACTCAGCCAGAAGACCAATTTCGAAATGAGATTCCTGTATATTCCTTCATGTATATCTGTTTAAAGTGTATCAGACACATAGAGGATAGTTAACGCAATGTCCCTCTATAAACCAATTGATTATCAGATATGGTATTATTGCATTGGGGCGAAATTTATACATATTGACACAAAAACATTTTGGTCCACAAGATATCTTTAGTTTGCATGATTCTTACCCCATGTCCTCGCGCTGTTCCCCTCCTCTGCCATGGAAGTGATGATTATACAGGGACAAAGTACCAGTCAGGGTTCATCTTATCAGTGGTTTTAACCACAACCAGCGAAATATTAAATGGCAAGACACAATGGGTATAATTCTACAGGCCTATACACCTGGTAGTGCCATCGAAAATATTTGAGGGACACTATTTCGTCATAACTTCACTTTTAATTGGGGTAATTGCACACTTCTTTTATGTATCCTTGAGGTCACATCTCCACTCATTTTCAAAATAAAGCTTGATTTTCTTTTTCAAATTATTTCTAAACACGATACTTGTCTTCAAACGCCAGCGATATTCGCACGAGGAACTCGTGCGTATAAGGGCCGCTATTCGCACGAGGAAACGGCGAGATAGGCGACTCCACGAGGAAGTGGCGAGATAGGCGACTCCACGAGGAAGTGGCGAGATAGGCGACCTTACATGGACATGGCGAGAGAGGGGACATGCATGAGGATACCATGAACATTTCTTATGTATCTCAGCAAGTAAAAGCATGGTGTAATGGTCAGCATGTCCGTCTCCCATGTCTCTGGCCAGGGTTCGATTCCCTGTAGGGATTTTTTTTAATGGTGTGACGACGAGATAGGGGACATGACGACGAGATAGGGGACATGACGACGAGATAGGGGACATGACGACGAGAGAGGGGACATGACGACGAGAGAGGGGACATGCATATGACGACCAGAGCACTCATAAAATAAACTCGTCTGCAGACTCTTCTAAGTGACAAGAGAGTGGGTCCTCTAGCTGTAGTTGTCAGTTAGAAGATACACTTGGCATGTGCCAGCCCAAAACCTGACTCATGCCAGCTCGAGACTCGTCAACCAGGGCCTGATTCAGGATTCCCCCTGTAGGTGGCATCAGTATAACTTGCATTCTGTATGAAGTGCGGGAATGAATTGCATACTTTCTATGTTGATTTTAATCATATTTATGTAAATACACATTCGTGTTATGTAGAATCTTGAGAGATATCTTTTGGGGATGCTAGAAAATGTAAAGCATTCAATGTTTTGATATGATTGAGACAAAACAAATATGTGTTGGGCACAGACACCTCTTTTGTGGTTATTTCTATGGTACAATAGCTGCAAGGAAACTACCATTGGTATGACATCCACATGTGTGTTAACAGTCTGTTACTAAAGGGTAGAAATACTCTCAATATAGACTTCTAACATCTACCATCTAACATACTGAGCCCTGGTGACTGGTACTCTGCTATTAATATCACTATTAATAAAAGATACCAAGTACTATATATGACATCTCATCTCTCGTCTTTACGCCCCACATTGATGTGGAGGGGATTTTCCCAGCCACAATACCCTTAAATTGACCGCAAAATAGTACAAATCAGAACTATATTGCACCTTGAGATGGCCTTACTCTTTCCTATTTTACAGTTACAACAAAATAATAGTAATAATGATAGGTCGCCTCTCTCGTCGTCGCCTATCTCACCGGTCCTCGTGAAGGTCGCCTATCTCGCCAGTTCCTCGTGCAAATAAAGGCCACTATTCGCACGAGCACCTCGTGCAAATAACGGCCGCTTTTCGCACGAGCTCCTCGTGCGGATATCATCGGCCGTCTTCAAATATCTCAGTTTGTTCCAGACATTTTAGACAAACATATTGACATTAGGTGATAATTGGACACATCTAGTATGACATAAATACAGTTTAAGTTGTATCAGTGCGCTATTTGCTGCTCTTGTTGCTCTATTGTGAACCATCTTTAATGATTATAATCATAAACATAAACTTCCTTGTAGATGTTCATGCCTTACGTCCATCGGGGGTATGTCAACATGGATTTAACACATGGATTTTCTAAACAGAGATTAACATTGGATCCTTATATAATGTTTAAAGATTTCTTGATTGCTATATTCTTCTTTTGATCAAATTCATTGAGACCAGAGAGGAATACACTACTATAGTCAATTAATGGTAGCGACATAGACTTTACAATAACAATTGATGTATATTTTCTAGTTGTGTACAGTTTAAAGAATTTAGGAGCAATTTCACATATTTCTCCTATGAATATAACATTTTCATTGTTTTATCTGTCATTGAAGGTCAACAGATTTTCATCACACATGGACGCCATCATATTTAGTCTGTTGTTTTAGTCAGGCTTTTACCAGACGTATGTAACACAGTATCATTTGCATATTACAATGTTTTACAAACCATATGGACACTTTGTTGGCATTTATCAATGTGCCTCGGTCTTCCAGCAACACTGCTATGAAAACATCAACTTAGGTTGATTGAATGAAGACATGAATACTTCCTCTCCCCTTATTTATTAGAGTATTTGAAATGGGACAAAATTGCTTCCCTAGTGATCACTAACCCATGGATGCCTGTTTCCTTTTACGAGAGGGCTTTAGACAGTCAAACCCAAACCTGCATAGACTGTGTACCACCATCACATCGTGAGCAGCTGTAGGTCTGAAAAGCGCATCCTTGTATTCTGACCAAGGTTGATCTCAGACTCAAAACATTAGAAGTTGATCCTGTGTAAGTAGTTCACTTGGATATTGTCAGCAAACAATAATGCTGGGACAATGATGTGAGTGGCGAGGTGATCTAGTAGCTCGGATGGTTGACTGAAGCCGCTCACACATGTAGCACAGGTGGAGTAGTTCTGACCGGTGTGAATGACCATGTGTGAACTTAAACCTCTACTGTCTTCAAACTTCAGCCCACAATGCACACATTGTTCTCTCCAATGAGTCATGGCATGCTGCTGAAGGCAATGTGCTGTTATAAACTGCTTGCCACATTTAGGACATTCATTGGATTCACCTTCTGTGTTGGTCAGTACGTGTGTTTGTATGGTACCCAGGCGTGCATACTCTTTACTGCACATAATGCAGCTATGCAGTATCTTTACTGTGTGTTTTGTCTGCATGTGCAGCATTAAATCTGCTGTCCTTGCAAACTGTTTACCACACTGAGTACATGTGTTTTTTACTCCTTTCTGAACTGTCAAGTGTGTCTTTAAATTAGCGGTCCCTGTTAATTGTTTACCACTTTGAGAAAACATTGCAGTGTTTGTGTATTGAGTTTTTTCTTCTGTGTGAGTTACCATGTGTGCTTTTAAGTGCTGTCCAGTTACAAACACTTTACCACATAGAGAACAAGTGTGAGGTTTTACTCCTCCATGGGTCATCATATGTTGCTTTAAATAACATAACTGTCTAAACTGTTTACCACATTGGGAACATTTGTGACGTTTCTCTCCTTTGTGAGTCAACTCGTGTTTCCATACGGCCCATCTACTTGAGAACTGTTTACCACATTCAGAACAAATATGAGGTTTCTCTGCTGTGTGATTCATCATGTGTGTCCTTAGGTTACGTGCATTCCCAAACTGTTTACCACACTGTGAACAAGTGTGAGGGCTCTCCCCTGTGTGGGTCATCATGTGCGCCCTTAATTTACTGGAACTCACAAATCGTTTACCACATTCAGAACAAGTGTGAGGTTTTTCGGCCGGTTTTTCGGCCGGTTTTTCCCCTGTGTGGGTCATCATGTGTAGCTTTAAGCTACGTGACAGCGCAAACTGTATACCACATTTGGAACAAGTATAAGGTTTTTCTCCTGTGTGGGTCATTATATGTACCTTCAGGCTACCTGCCTGTGTAAACTGTTTACCACATTGAGGACACTTGTGAGGTTTCTCTCCCGTGTGAGTCAGTGTGTGTCTCTCTAAGTTACATTTATGTGCAAACTGTTTTCCACATTGGGTACAAATGTGACTTTTCTCTCCTGTGTGAATCAGCATGTGTCTATTTAAGTTATTTGGCGCTGTAAACTGTTTACCACATTCGGAACAAGTGTGAGGTTTTTCTCCTGTGTGGGTCATCATATGTACCTTCAAGTGATTTGCCTGTGCATACTGTTTCTCACACTGGGAACACTTGTGAGGTTTCTCTCCTGTGTGAGAGAACATGTGTCTCCCTAATTTGCATTTATTCATAAATTGTTTATCACACATAGAACATGTGTAAGGTTTCTTTCCTGTGTTATCCATGATGCGTTTTGATACTGGTAAGTCACAACTAAACTACTAAGAACATGGAAAACTCTTGCCCAGCTTTGGCCCAGTATCTGCTATTGTGGTAATTATGCAGGAAACTACTCACACAAGCTTGGCCTGTGAGTGTATTAAGAGACCAGCACTATTGCTGCTTTATTCCAAATCAAATACAACCTAACATAGGTACACAAAAAGGAATGCCCAACAGTATAGGATACTATTGGATTTTTCACTTTTCATCAGCATTATCATCTTTATACAGAGAGTTATATAATGTTTTCTTTGTATCTGATGCTGAAATGAGGGTTAACTATAGATCTTTTCATTGGTCTTCAATCAGACAGCTCCCTGTAATCATACGATGGCATCTTCTGACTCCATTGGTGCTGTAGTATTAGTACACAGGTCCTAAAGATGAGATGATAGAGTAGAGAGTTAACACACATAGACTCTGGTCTGTGTCACTTACAGGGAAACACCAGCGATGTGTGATCTCAATGATGTTGGAGCTAGTCCTGGAAGTAGCAAGGTCTGCTCAGAGGTAATCCCCATCTGGCCTTGGTGTAGAATCATTCATTGATCTAGCGTCAGGATGAGGGCAGCTATTTGCATCCTGTTTATAGAGATGATTCGGTTTTCTCCATGTAGGCGGCCATGTTAGTTGTGAGCTTGTAATTTATCGTGAGACTTAGGCAATGACCACACATCCATACACAATAGCTTGCAAGCAACAAGCTTAGTTGCTAGAGCAGAAGCGGAACAGGAAATGAAATGCTTGTGTTCGTGTACGGTCGCGGGAACAAGTTCCCTCTAGTTAGAGGCCTATATTCTCTTCATGACTTGTCTACTCTGCCTATCATGGTACTCATTGTAGAGCTGTATATCAGCCTTCCCAAGTGTAGGTGAATTAGCCTGTCACATATCCAGTCCTACAAGGAAAATTGTAAAGTTTAGTAAAAAATCTTTTGTTTGAAATGTTGTCTATCAAGTGACATGGTCCAATTTTTTCCATATTCTAAAACAGCTTCAATAAATGTGTTTAAAATGTTAGCACAATACTATATTTGGAGTATTTTCAATTGGGGAATTATAGCGTGCACTCCAAAATTAGTAACTTGAGCAGTAATCTGATAATTAGTCCTATTCTAATCTGAATCCCAGGGAATGAGATTAAAAATAATAGCAAGTACCGTAAATTCCTGCGTACTACCTGCGGGTTGTACGCGAACCAACCCCAGCTTTCATTTGATACCAAACATGCCTATATAGGGTGCGGGTTATACGAGGGTTTTTATTACTATAGAACAGTACTAAAATTGAAATTTTCAAATTAAAAAACGGGTTATAGGATTCCCCTGAGTTGGGGGTGCGGGTTATACGCGAGATGCGGGTAGTACGCGGGAATTTACGGTACATGAAGTATGGCCATAGGGAACATTCTGATTCAGTTTTAAAGAAAATTGATTTTTGAACCCTAATCATCGGATCATGTAAACCATATAACATTTTGTGATACCGTAAATTCTTGCGTAGAAGCCACGGCTAGTACGAGGGTCAGTGCGGCTTATAGAATTGGCCCAGAGTCAGGGTGCGGCTTATATGCAAGTTTTTGCTACTATAGTACAGTATTAAAGCCACCATAATCAGATGGCCAGTGCGGCTTATAGGATCTGTCCAAACTCGGGGTGCGGCTTATACGAGAGTTGGGCTTATACGCGATAATTTATGGTAGTCCCACATCATATGTAGGTCATATCTCATAGACCTACAAATCTTCTAAGTTGCGAAACATCATCTATATTGAACAAAGCAATATGATTACAGTTATATTGTTTGTGACAGACCTTAGTAGTAGTTCCTCATTCTTTTTGGGGGCTGTATAGAGGCCTTTATTAGCACATCTAGCTTTAGGCCTACAAGGATTCGTGGGGTTATTTACATCTTGGAGAGCCTACACTTAGGCTTACAGGCAGGGGCCGTAGGCCTAAGCTACATTCCAGAGAATTTCAATAAGCCTATATGCCTACAGTATGCTTTACGTTCATAGTATTCGCCAGCATGGGATTGTACTAGACTACTTTATAAAAAAAAGCACTCTGCATATACGTTTTAAGCAGAGAAAACAAATAAAGGGCTTTATGTGAACCGAACCCTGGCTGCCCACATAAGAAGCGAGCATCGTACCTACTCAGGCTACTGCTCCACAGGGGGTATTGGTGTTTACTCTTACATAAAGTCTTTCCTGCACCCTACTGGGGGTCCGGATGGGAGGTCCCCATGTCGAATGATGATCTTAAAAAATGGCCATGTCACATGTCAATGTGGCTTAATAATGCCCATGTCCTATGTCGATTTTAAGAATTGTTCATGTCGCCTGTCACTATGTTTTTTGACCCTCACGTCGCATGTCACTAGGCCTCATGTCGATTGTTGATTTTAAGAAATAGCAATGTCGCCATGTCAAATTTGGTGGTCTACACTCATCCTACTGGGCGTGGGAATAAGGACTTCTACTATTACTAATTAGAAGTACTACACACGCCATTGGGGTGCGAATAATCAATAATGATGCTATACTTGCATGCCAGAGCCTGCCAGAGGCCTGTGGATAGCGCTTGCCGAGTTTGATGGGGGACAGAAATATTGTAACTACATTGTGTTGTGAGGAGGATAAGAAACCTGATATCAAAAGCACAAACTATAGACGAGACAATAGACCTATTAAAGTGGCACTCTCACCGAGCGTTTCCCACTCACTGTTCTAGTCTGCCATGTGGTAAGTGCGAGTGGTGAGGATGATGCCCCTTTACATCAGGCAGACTCGTACCTCCAGTAGGCACTGACGCATCGCCGTTTCCACGATCTTACCGTCCGCGGGCTCCAGTCTCCAACTTTTTGCCACTATTTCAAAATGCTGCAATCGTTCATGGGGTGCATTACGTCTAACTCTATTAATATAAAATCAACCATTACTTTCCCCAGTTGAGGTGGGGGGGGGGGGGGGTGTTGTTCGTCCAGGTAAGACACTGAGACTGTTAGACTGACCCCCGGGCCGGGACTGACCCCACTCATACAAGTGATACAAGGTGTATTCTATAGTATTATAGGTCAGTGTGGACGCATACATACACTATGCAGGGAGCTCCTATTATTTGAGATGACAGGACTTTGAGTTTAGATAAATATTCCACTTAACTTACCTGTAATATTAACACAAGTCACGCAGTGTTGTTGTTGGCTTCTTCTGACCAGAGGGAGTGGTGACCTACATTACTGTGGTAAAAGTTGTCACCGATTCAAACACACAGGGACTAACTCCACTGTGTACCGGAAGGTGGCAGCACTAGTGTGCATTAGTTCTCAGTTCCCCACTAGGGGTTAGCTCATGCTCTTCTTTAGGTCATGGGGACTTGTATGTTTTAGGGGCCGTCCATAAATGATGTCACGCTTTTTTGGCCCTCTTTTGACCCCCCCCCCCTCCCCCCCATGTCACGCTTTGTCACGTTTTGCTTGACCCCCCTCTAGGCGTGACGTCACACAAGCAGCTACCCCCCCCCCTTTGATGTTTAATGAAAACAATACCCCAGTACCACAAGGAAAGCACTAAAACAGCAAACACTTCTAAAAAAAGGAGAAAGAATACAATTATAAATAACAAAGAAAGTTTGCAAACTGACCCAGCTTCATGTTTATAAAATCAAAGAATTTGGGGCTCTCCTCTGCCCCCCCCTCCTCACAAAAAAAAAGATTTGCTTCATTTTATTTTGTTTGATTTATCATAAAACCTCTTAAAGCCTTGGCTCATATTAGAACCCCAGTGTGGCTTTATGTGTTAGATAGACTACACCTGGACACGGTTCTTCCATATACCCACTGCCCCACAGGGTCAAGACGAGGTGTTATACACCGAGTCTATGTATGTTTTCTGTATACTCAGACGTTAGTATGGCCTATGTTCGGACGTTAGTAGGCCCTATTAGTCTAGTGAATTAAGGGAAATATACTTAATTTCTGGATAAAAGTACCAAAGTTGGTTTATAGCTAGATAAATATGTGTTATTGAATATTTTTCCTTGCTCCAAGAAAAAAGTGTCCTGCAACACCCTTTTTGGGTCATTTTCCTGAAAAATGTGAAATATGACAAAAATAATTTTATAAGTTAATCTTTTGCAGGTTTCTAGTATTGAGACCTAATAATATTGCTACAATAGACATTAAGTGTCATAAATATTAAACAATTAGCCCCCCAAAAATGCAATATGGGCTCAAATTTAAAGCTGAAAGGCAAAACTAATTGTTACTTTATGCTTTCATTTTAATTGCTTTCACAGGCAGTCAATTGTACTTTTTTTAACCTCTCATTTATTATAAGGGTAATTCTAAGTGTTTCCATGTATGTTATACTCTGTTATGGTATAAAATTGGTAGTAGTAGGATTTTTTTGATGTGAGCATTCTAGACATATCGGGTATTGCAGCGGAACACCCTAAGCGAAGCGCCGTGGCCACCGTAAATGAAGCACAGGGGTCACACTTGGGGGATTTGGGGGCATGCCCCCTCAAGAACTTTTTTAATATATAACCTTGAAATGGTGGTTTCATATGAATTTGGTACACAAGTAATCACAAGTCTGATCTATATCTAGCCTTTATCATTTTGTTTGGGATTTGTTTTTGAGGGAGAGATTCCTTAGAAAAGTTACTTTTGTCACCTGAAGGCATGTCTCCCCCACCTACAAAATATTTTGAACACATTGAGAGGGAGGGAGTGACATTGAGAGGAAAGGAGGGGTGGGGTTAGAGAGCTTAACTGATTATATGGACCTTTTATAGAAACCATAAGCTCACACATATATAGTTGCAAGCAGGGTACAGTTAGCTTGGCACCCCCGGGAAAATGTTGAAAAATCTAGAGGCCAAATGGTTCATTTTGGTGGGTTCTTAGAGCTGTACAGATTCATTTGCAGCCACCAGTCGTTCTAGTTTTGTATTTTTTTTGTTTCAAAAAGGAAGAGATTGATTCTCGACTCTTGTCTTGCATCCGATTTCCTGACTGTCCTTTTTTTCTAATGATTCCCTTTTCCCTCCAACTTCTTCCATTTTCCCAGGCATGAGTAGGCAACACATGGGTCTTAGAGGGAGGGGAAGCCACAGGGTTAGGCCAGTGCATGGAAGAGGACCTGGAGGGGAGCAGAGTGGACATGGGATGGAAGATGAGGGTCAGGAAAATTGGATGGTGCATACGGTATACTTTGTCTGGCATATCCTGGTGTGCCCCTGACTGTGAGGGCATTAGTACCTTTATTAGTGTTAAGTTTGACACCTACAGGAGGAGGCCAGCCTCATCCCTTCGGTGGTGTCATTATGGGCAATAAAAATTGGGGAGAGGAGGGGGTATTTCATTAGCACTGCAATTAAATACACTGGAGGAAGGGGCTCATGAGATGAGAAGTTTGGTTTATTTGAGGTCTCAATTCAACCATTAACCACAGGTGTAAGATTCCCACAGAGAACTCATTAGCCAGGCCCTTGTAGCCTTGCCAGGTTCCCCCAGACAAGGTATAGGGAAGGGACCACATCCCCGCTCCATCCTCAACACATCCCTCAGCTAGCAGCATGTCCCCAGGAATGGGGAGGAGTGGGGTCCTAGGAGGAGGAGTGGAAGTTCAGGATGTCCATTTTGTTATCAAATAATCTTTTACACAAATCCACTTAACAGCAGGCCTGTCCAATAATAGTAACTTATATACAGCAGGTAGCATTAATTGTAGCAACCCCGTGAGGAGTCATAAAAGCCCTGGGACTCGTGGGGGTCCAGACAGAGGGGTGGAAGCCGGTAGCATGAGGCCCAGTAGGAGGGGTGGGAGTCTGAGGGGCGGGGGTCCAGAAGGACCTCATGTCCCAGGGCTTTGCTTTGGAGCAGGGCCAGAAGGAGGGACAAGGCCCTGTCCCAGGGAGAATTTGGAATTAAAGCTGGTGTCAGGATGTATAGGAAATATAGCAAATATTTCTGCACTTTTGTCAGAATTGCTCCTCAAACATGAGTTGAAATGTATAACTGAAAATGGTATAGATACAGTGTATCCCAGAATAAATGTAGAACCCTTGCAGCAAAGATTATTTAAAGAAGAATATTGTACTTATAAAAGAACCCTAGTGCATTTTATAGCCTATTTGTCACTCTTTTGCTATCCCTGTGCCCCCTGGTGGTCAAAACAAGAACTAAACCCCCTCCCCGTTGACTTTTCCACCACCTGCTCACACATATATACATCCCCCCCTCCAGGAAAGATTTCCCATCTACTTCCCTGAAATACTGTTTGTTAATTAATTGCCAGTTTTCCCTTCTTTTTTTCTTTCTCCATCCCCTTTTCCTCCATCATCTTTCTTCTCCTCTCTTTTTTTTGTGGGGCCTTGCCCCCCCCCACCCTCTCTTTTTTTGTGGGGCCTTGCCCCCCACCCTCTCCCCTGGATCCGCCAAGGGGGGGCACCAATTATCTTGCAGTGTCCAACCCCGCTTATCAGGTGCAGGTGCCTCGGGCAGTGACTCGTAATATTACTGCTGCTGTTTCCTTACCAGTTAAATATGCACATTTATCAGACATTTCTTGTCATCCCATAACATATAGGGGTTCCATGATATTGTTCCTGGTATATTATATTTAATTCTGGTATAGGGCTTTGTTCAAATCAAAGAAACAACTAAATGAACCTGAAAAATATGGGTTAATGTGATCTGACAGTCATCTTTATGAAAGGCAGCCATTTTTAATTGTTAATGCATTGATTTAGATTTGAATATTCATCTACATATATATATATAGTTACCAGTTCAGCATCTTTTACAGTATCAGTCTTAAATATTTCTATAAAACTTCTTAGAATTAAGATTTCATCTTTATTTTAATGATTTTGGTGACCACATTTTAAAATGGCTCAAAAATGGGGATAGCATGGAAATTTCTTTTGGAGCAAGGAAAAAAGTGAAAGTTCTTGGTTCAAACCATGTGTAAAAAAAAATTGGCACTTTTATCCAACAATAAAGTATAATGCCAATTCGTTCCCTTAATTCACTAGACTATATGGCCTATGCTTGGACGTTAGTAAAAATTAGGGTGGCCAGAGGCTCTAGCTCAATCTATATCTGATCCTATGTTAAGTGACCCTTTTATGATGGCCTCTCATTTTGGCTGGGGAGCAGATGGAGACCTCTAGTAACTTGGTATCAAGAGATCTTGAATGGATCCTTCATACATGAGCTGGAATAAGCATCATAAATTGTATTACATGATGTAATTTAATAGCAATCTTAACAGACCTTCAGATTTTGAGTCTGTCTTAAGCTCTATAACTGGGTGATCTCTTGAACCTATCCTCTGGGAGAACTGACACTGTTTGATAGAAAAACCATGTTTCAACGAATTTTTTTTGTTTGAAGCGTCTTGTGTGCAGGCATGTCATGGGAGGTCCTATAGTTACTTGCGCCAATTATATCTTACATAGATAAGCCTCCTAAAATTATGTATTTTTAGCTCAATCATTTTTCTAGAACTCCTTAATTGGTAGATTACGGTAGACTACTGAAAATAGAGCTAAATGAGGTGAAAATGATGCATTTGGAATAGAAATGATACAACCTACCACCTGCCAGCGTCACGGCATCTCCTGGGGGTCATATATGAGGCTTCATATCAGTTCAGACATGGTGCTTAACCAGATGGCAGCACTCTATAACACAGGGGTCTATGGAGTGCAATGGTGCACGAAGGCCATTGTTTCAGCTGATACACCCCAGGTGGCATATTGGTACAGTGAGAAGACTGCTATGAGCTGTAATGTTGGCCTTGGCACCAGTTTGAAACCTGTCAGAGGGTTTGTCAGGGTGAGGTAGATTCAAACCACTATAGCTAATTCCCTATTTCTTGCATCACCATGACAAAAGTAGTCTTGGAAATGTGAATATTAGGGCTATTGGTAAATATGCATCATGTTTATGTCATATCGTTTTATAAAAATGGTCCGGCCACCCTATAATAATGGTGTATGCTCAGACGCTAGTATGGTGTGTATGCTCAGACGTTAGTATGGTGTATGCTTGTACGTTAGTATGGTGTATGCTTGGATGTTAGTATGGTGTATGCTTGGACATTAGTATGGTGTATGCTCGGACTTTAGTATGGTGTATGCTCGGATGTAAGGGGCAATGCCTATTGTCCGCAGTGCTTATGGTCATGGGGGGGGGGGGGGGATTGTCATAGGGTCTATTGTCAGGGGGAGCCAATCATCATGTGGCTGAAATGCTGAGGGCCTGTTGTCCTATGGCTGATTGTCAAGAGGGCCCTTGACGCGGACATCGCTTTGAATAGAGTGCTGGTCTTGTATAAGTGCCCGGAGTATATTAAAGTGGCTCTAAATCTTTCTTAAGGCCCATAATTCAAGTTATCAAACTGCTAATTCCTAAAACAGGACCTTGAACAACTGCCTCTTCTGGAAAGGCATTTTTCTGCTCTTAACATATAAAATGTACTTCATCTTGCCTTTCATAGAGAAAACCCCAACATAATCCTCCACTAGAGGAGAACCAAGAAGTTGTAGGCTACATGTAGACCTATTCAATATTTAAGTTGTAATGACCCAGAGACAGACTTCTGGGGTTACACTGGTTTAACTGTATCACATAAAAACTTTTTTTTTTTGAAAACGTGACATCATGCACTTGCCAACCCCCCCTCCCCCCCTTGTCACGTTTTGTCACAAATTTCTGACCCCCCCTCCCCCCCTAAGGCGTGACA
Organism: Harmothoe impar; assembly: GCA_947462335.1. NCBI lineage: Eukaryota > Metazoa > Annelida > Polychaeta > Phyllodocida > Polynoidae > Harmothoe > Harmothoe impar. Next base: position 2,061,231 of record OX381720.1, on the reverse strand, counting down.
TCATTTATGGACGACCCCTTTGTTCTATAGATGTTTCTGTTTGGTTTAGACCAGGGACATAGGAACCAAATCTTTACTGTGGGGCGGAGGGAGGGTGCAACCCGCCGTAGGCCTAATAAATCAGCTTTTATGTATGATGCTGCATATACACGCATGTCCTTGAAATGTATCGGAAAGAAATGATTGAGCACCATAATAGTTCTGTTTGTAGCCCAGGCCCCTCTGTCCCCCGCTATTTCAGGTTCAGAAAACGAGTACCATATCATAGGATCTTGACTCAGTTGGCATATGGTCATTTCATCTTTGTGCATGGCTAGATTGTATGGGCATGCTAATGATATCTAGCATGTCAGAGAATTCTTCTTTTAACAAAATTGGATTTTATTAAGCTTCTATATTAAAATGAGTACCAGCACACAGAATAACACAGTATTGTAGATTAAAGTGCAAGGCAACATGGCGAGATTTATAGTATTTATAATGCGATTTATTTGTTAATGAATGCAAGAAACTAACAAAGGTTAGAAAATTTTCTGGAGGTATAGGTACCCAACAGAGGTATCTAGGTATGCAATACGAACTTTTATTTCATGGTTAATACTATCTCTCAAGGTTAAACCATGGAGTGTACAGTATTAACGTTTTTCCAAATCCTTATATATATGAGTATAATTCTTTTTAAAACACCTTTTTCTGACACCTGGTCAGAGACGGCAGCCGGTCAGAGACGGCAGCCGGTCAGAGACGGCAGCCGGTCAGAGACGGCAGCCGGTCAGAGACGGCAGCTGGTCAGAGACGGCACCCGATCAGAGACAAAAACATTGTCCCAAGGTCGTGAGACACAGCCTCAAGCCAGACAGGGATTTAAATGTCAAGTTAATTTCAGAAGAAACTATTTCAAAATGAGTTACATCAAATACCTGGGAATGGTCTGAGTCACTTTTCAGAGTAATCATATGCTCCTATTATTGTGTAAATCTTCTTAGCTAATAATTAAACAATAGGGTACAATGGAAACAGTCTAAATTGACACATTCTGCGCTCACCCTTTAATTAGCTATTTAATGGTACTGACCTTTGAAAAAGGTCCAAGTGCTTTTGAAATACTGGGGTAGATTACAAACTATATTAACCGTTTACCATTATCTTAATTATATGATCCTACTTCATTTATCATTGTATGGTTTGGCCTCTCCCTGTTTAAATTGTCAGTCCTCAGAATTAAATGTTTTAAAATAAAATTCGCTAATTATAGAGTGTCACTGAATAGTCCATGGTCGGATCCCCATCTGCACGGGCGCTAGTAACATGAACATCTTGTCAAATCAGATTTGGCAGTTCAAGATGGCATCCCTCTGACGATCCATCCTATCTGTTGAATTCATTTCAATGTGACTGAAGAGAGTATACCGAACAATATAATTTTAAATACACAGGGGCTAAATTCCAGAAAGGAGAGTTTCTGGATTGTAAGCGCTTGTATGATACAAATCTACAACAGCCTTTTCGCCCACATTTCTTCTACCACAGTCACGTCTGAACCTTCACGTGTACCATGCACTGTTAGAAGTAAGTAGTGTTCCTGTATAGCAAATATTGGGGGCAACTTTGGTTCCAGTAGATTCTGATGTATACCCAGAATCTACTGTAGACCCAAACCTGAAGGTCTGGGGTTCAACTCTCAGTATTGGCACCATTTCTAGTCATCCATGTTCTATTCCCAAAAACACTACAAAATGTTACATGAACATTGCTTCAAGGATAAGAACTAGTTACAAATAGGCTACATCCATAACTAATGTTTTGAATTTTTTATAAAAAAAAAGAGTTCTAAAACAGGTTCATGTATATTTAACATTGGGCATCTTGGAGATTTGAACCCCCGGCTTCCTATCCATAGTCCTGAACCATGACCACTACACCAGTGAATCCTGCATCGAAACACCTCCTACTTAGGTGTGAATAGTATAGATGTCAGCTCAGGATCCCTGGGGGACAATTTTAGAACCAGACTGTTCATGTCTTAAGGGTTGATATAAAAATTACCCTATTGCAGTAATATACTTTATCATAAGTACTGAGCTGTCATTAGTCGGAATATAATCTTGATGGCCTATATGTTTTTCAAAGTAAATCTGACCAACTTTCCTGAAGTTTATACAGATACACTGGTTTTATCTGCATATTTTCAAAAGTAACATTTCAGTGAACCAAAACTTTTACTTTAAAAACCGCATCAAAAGAAATGTAGTTTCTTTCTGTGTTCCCTGTCGGGACTTGAACCTGCAACCCTCAGACTACAACATCCGCTGCTCTACCAACTGAGCTAGCGGGACAGCCACTTATATGTAACCCGTATCAATAAGCTTTTGAAATGATTAGGTCATATTTGTGGAGCTGCTGATGCCAATGACAAATGAACATCATACATTATATAAATTTCTCATCAAGAGATGGGTATATACCATTTTCTCATTCTATGTGTTGATAGCGGATGGAGTATAAGTGAAAAAAAGATCCTTGGAGCTGTGGAGTATGGTACTCCCTCCAACCTCTCCAATCTTTCTCCCTCAGGTTGCTGGTGAGGGGATTCGAACCTGCATCTACAGTAACAGAAATGTACATGTACAGCAAAAGTTGCTGTTTTATCTTTTACAGCTAAAGTACTGTATAGTTACAGCAAATATTGCTGTTCATGAACAACAACTTTTTACAGTGTGGCTCACTACTCTCCCAGCTCAGGCTTTGCAAGGATTCACCACTCTCCCCGCTGAAGCTCTGACAGGATTCATCGTGTATAATAGATGTTCTTTTTTTACCCAAAATAATAGCATGTGGCCTATTCAAGGGGGAGTATACCGTTTTCTGTGGACACACTGGTGGCAGTCAGTACACTGGTGGGTATTACTAGTACTCAATACTATACCACTAGCAGAGTGCAACTGCTGGTTACACCAGTGCAGCTTGTCTAGACCAGAGGACTACTGGAAAGGAACAACAAGCAAACTATTTGCTGGTTGCCTGAGCCTATATGTGGAGCACTAGTGCCGGGGAATACAGGCTCGCAGAACTAGGATATACCTGCATGTGGCGGATTCTGTTTGGGGGATTCTAAATATAACTGGAGTGTTATATAAACTCAACAAGCCTGCCAGAGAATTGTACGATTTAAGATGAGTTCGCTACCCCTTTGATTAACTTAAAATTCATCTTGGAACATGACTCATGTTAACTAGGAGGTGTGGGGGGTATCATGGGCATGTTTGACATGAGTTTGAGTTTTGATTTTTTATTGGTATGATTATTCGTAATCAATACAGACGTTTTTCAAGAAAATGCCATATCAATAATATTTATACAAATCATAGTTTAGAGTATTAATCAAAGTATGGAATACTAATCGAGACATGGAGATGCTACCAGCTCGCCCCGTGAAATCAACGCTCAGTGAAGACAGGCTCAACATGCAGCCAACAAAGCGGGCTCATCATAAAAGGCCAGAATGGCTGCGTAGTGCTCACAGGGCTGGGGAGAAAAGATCATGGTCAGTGTATACGAAAACTTTTTCACGACGAAGGACATTCGGTCATGCAGATTTTTATTTGTTGCAGGCCCGGCATAATTTTTGCAGGCCCAGATAGTGGAGTACAATCTTGTTATTCAAAAAAAAAATATAAAGCAAGGGTTTATACTAATAATTATATAAAATATGGTTCCCCTGTAGGGTACAATTATGTAAATCATTTTAATATTTAAATTACTGAAGAACAAATACAGAAAATATGCTTTCTGTTTTATGCTCTAGAAACCTTAATAATGGTCCGACTTACAAGCTGTAAAAACTGGAATGTAGGCAAATATCTCTAGATTACAGCCAGCTATTCGGGCCGGCATTAGACACCTTCCTGCCGGTCCAGGAGAGTTTTTGCTGGCTGTAGCCGGTGTCCGGCAGGTTTTCGTATAGACTGCATGGTGGGGACGGGACCCCCAGAAAGGCTGCGTAGACACGGTCACTGTGGGTCTGGGGAAGCCCAGAATGGCTATGTAGTGCTCACAAAAGTAGTGCTAGAATATATGCTTTAGTGAGTAGTGTAATTAAGGCTTGAATGCTAAGAAGAAACCAGGAAAATGTTTTTAAAAAAGAATTACAAACCAATAGGCTTAGCTCCAGTGTCACTCACAATCATGGACTTTATTTGACTTTTGACCAAACTTTTGACTTTTGCTAGGTGGGAGGGGGGAATGAAATTGTCTGATTTGGACTCATGAACAGTGCATTGTGATCCAAAGATTGACAGCCTTTCGAATCTTATGTTACCCAAGCTGAAAATAGAGCTCTTCATGAGGTGGCACACTTTAATAACCATATTTCTCTAAGGTTGTTTTTAAATTCAAATAGCAATGAGCTAACATACCATTAGGTACCATACCATATTAATTAACTATATTCTCACTAGCTGCTTCTCACTACAAAGAAGCACTACTGCAAGGGTTTGGTTTTTCATTTTACCTTTTCAAACAAATATATAATTATTTTCTAGACCTAAGATATAGGTCTCTCCGCATCCCCCTCTCCTCCAAAAATCAATTCTAGGGCTAGCACCTATGTCCCAAGAATAAAGGTAGTTATAATTTAACTCTAAGTTCAGAACTCACAGACAAATTTTCTTTTGAGGTGGGTATTGCAGAATAACTCCATTGAGGATTTTATAGCACTTGTATTTGGATATACTCTAGTGAACTCTGGGGAAAGTTGAGCATCGATTAGCTCCAGGAAAGCACTAAAACATAAATATCTTTGTTCAGACTAGAATGGCTCTACGCTCAACAAAAAATGCCATGTTGCCCGGATCCAATTGAACCTAATGTCAACATTACTGCTCCAAGTCAACAGCTTAACAGCTTTTAGTTAACACTTGAATGTTTTGATAATGTCCACGACAGATAAAATAAGTCAATAAGTGCGTCCGACTGTCTCCATTTTACCTGTGTTAGCTGGCGCATGAACATCTGGGGAGAGAGGCAGCATTTACTTAATATACTACTTTATCAACGCTTTCCAAATTATACATATTGACAATTCATTACAGTTTTATATCTAGGAGGAGTATTGCTTGATTGCTATTTAATTTGTAGTTCGCGGTTACTCTAGCTCAAAATATAATGAGAACAGCAGTTCCCAGGTGCGAGAATACAAGAGACTTTTATTCACAGATGACTAAAAATAATCCCGTTTCCAGATCAGAAACAATCAGTATATAGCAGTCGTTTACATCCTTGTTCCCACTATAGGACAGGTGAAGTTTGCCGTCGGCCAGGCCTGCACTGACTGCCCTTCTGAGTAACCAACCAGGTCTTATATAACCACCTGCCTTAGTCACGTGGACAGGTGGGGTGTCTACCTGCTAAGTCCTCCAGAGTCCACTCCCAGAAACTTTGTGTGCTAACTCCAGGCCGAGAAGCCGAATAAACAGTAGGTAGCAGAATAGCAGAGTTAACAGTACATGTTACTCGGAAATACTGTATATGGAGATATCAGTACACAATCAATAGAAAGCATGTCTGTATTGGGTAATGACTCTTGTTGTAACCTCACAAGAAACAACTCTCTTGCTGTACCTGAGATGGCGGGAGGTATCTCATTACTGGGTATTGTCTCAACTGTAGCTATTTGTGGAATTGGAACAATACTGAACAGTCTCATCATCATTGTGATTGTGTATGGGTCCCTAATGAGGACGTCTGTCTTTATGATTCTCTTGCTGGTTCTTGCTGTTTTTGATAACTTGACATTAGGCTGTTTTATCCTGATAAAGGATGGGATATATAATCTACTTCCGCTGTCCTCATCCATATGGCTCTGTCGTGCACTCAAGTTTGGAACATATTTGACGACCCATGTTTCTTCTTGGTTAATTGTACTTATATCAGTTGAACGCTATATTGCTATATTTCTCCCATTGCAGGTACATACTTATTGCACTGAAAGAATGTCTTTTTATGCTATTTCTATACTGGTAATTGTGATGTGCATTATTAACTTTCCACTGCTATTCACCTGTAGTATTACTACAGTGGAAGGGATTAATTTGTGTTCTTCATTTGACTTTGGTTCTCTGCTAGAGACCCTCTATTGCAGTTTTGTTGTTTCTTTGTACAGCGTTATACCATCTTGTATCATCTCTGTTTTGAACATACTAGTAATTAGGAAGATTAAATCCCAGCAAAAGTTCAGGAATAATCATCAGAAGTCTAAAGACATGAAATTATTTCATTTGTCAATCACAATGCTTGCTGTCTGCATTGTCTTTGTTATTACTACCCTGCCTATTGATATTCTTCTCATCATGCGTTCAGTATCTAATCTTCTCGGAACAGATTTAGTCACAAATGATAATATATTTTTCAAAGTAATATCACAATTAGATTATATAAACCATAGTATAAACTTCCTACTATACTGCCTCACTGGGTCCATATTCAGACAGACATTTGTACGTCTTTGTAATTCTTGCAGAAAACAAAATTTGCAAGGGCACATTGAGGAACAATGTCGCACTGCGGAGGGAAAAGTATAATTTGTGATTAATCATTGTGATTCTACTAGCTATATGGTTGCATACTTTGTTCATAGACATATTTACTGTCTAGGTATTTATCTTTAACATTCTCCTTCAGGGCACTACCATTATTTATAGTCAAGTATCGGTGATATAGTGGTGAACATTGTTTACCTAGTTGGAAATGTCTTGGTTTACAGCAGTGATCTTATGATGACTTTAATTTCTCCCAGAGAAAAAACTCTGATGCTCCATTCATAACTGATAGTTGTAGAGAACTTGTAGAGAAGTTGTCACTAACATACATACATTGCTTTGAATGATATTGGATTGTAAAATAGAGTTAGTAATATCACAATTATTACTTGTGCGGCTGTGGGTACTCCCTAATAAGGAACAACACAAACTTGGTTCGGCTTGGGTCTGTATGCAGAAGCAGAAAGGTTGTATTTATCAAGAAAGGAACAGGTTCAGTTAGCATCAGAACAGTGATTCAATTGTCAGAGGTTCAGGATCAAATAATACGACACAGTTTGGCATGAGTTGGTGCAAGGTTATGTGTAAATGGAAAATCTCTCCTCCTCATGAGATGGTAGGGGGGCACGATGCAGGAACAGGTACGATCATGGTCTGCAAACAGCTCAACCCACAGTCTAAGACAGAGATGATGAATCAGTACGGATTTGTCTCTTATAAAGGGAGTCTGACCATTTGCCCCTGCATGCACATATCTGCCACATGGCAGAATGACTTCGCCACGTACCAGTAGCTCCCTGAACCTTGAACAGTAGACAGTGGTATCTGTCCGCGACCCATAGAACCACTGGAAGCAGTAAAGCCTTAAGCTATGGCCAGTGCTAACTATCTTACGATCATGGTCTGCAAACAGCTGATAGGGGAGGTCTGTGGAGTCACATTTCGTCCACATTTATTTTCTTATTCTGTGATATGTTAGGGGGCAAAAAAAGAATATTGCATTCCTTGTATAATTGGTATAATAAGGTTTGTCCGCCCTATATTTGCCTTTTCCTTGCTAGCCGGTCAAAGATTGCACCCGGTCATATACAAAAACATTGGCCCATGTTCATGACACACAGCCATCTGTGGATAAATATTCAATAAGCATTCATAAATTAAATAACTTAAGACATATTCAAAAATGATAAAACACTGGCGTGATCATGGGGATATACTACATATGGGTCTATTAGATAGGAAGTTTGCATGTCAGCTGGAATGCAAAGATCCAAGATGATGGACTAACAAGACTGCCAGGGTAAGGCAGTATTGCCCATGCATTATGCATGAGACTTGCATAGTCTGGTTTTTAGTTGTGGGCACCTTACCTTCTGTTTAACAATTTGAACATCACACAATGCAATTAATGCATTGTGGCCCTTGCTATGGCATACTCACAACTAATGCATTAATATATCAGGATGAAAAGGGAAATAATGCATTGAGTAATTTATAAAGGAGTAACCTAGACATGTGCTGTGTACTTGGCTCAAGTTGCACTACCTTATTCAGTATCCTTGAAGCTAGGCTGGACCGCTTTGGGACCGCTTTGGGTCCTCTCAATTATGTTAATTCAGAAACCCTCAGAGTCAACACATTGCTCATTAACATTGCATCTCATGTCTGATGGATGATGACACTGACTTCAATCACTTGTTCAAAGAATAAGTTCTGCTCTTTGTTTTTCCTCTTTATTCCTGACCACAGAGCAGCACATATCATGAAGCCTAACGCTGACTATTTCTACTTATTATGACCTGACTAAGCATTTCTGTGACAAATATCACTGACTGGACACTAGAATGGATGCCATCCAGGGAAATGAATCGCTTTACAATAAGTGTATATTTGGTGAGAATGAAACAATTTACATGGAGCATGATGAACAAGATTCATATCTAATGCTGCCGAAGCCATAGTCTCTCTGGTTTCTTGCAGTGTAGGGATGGTACTAAATGGCCTCATCATCATTGTGATTACTTTCGGCTCCCTCATGAAGACATCTGTATTTGTGATACTGCTGCTGATTCTAGCTATCGCTGATAACACAACATTGCTATTTGTCATCTTGAAACAGAGTGTGATCTACACCAGACTTCCATTTTCCTCATCAGCATGGACGTGTCACGCGATTGCTTTCATCAAGTACATGTCAGCTGCGGTTTCCTCATGGCTAATTGTATTCATATCTGTAGAACGCTTTATCGCTGTGCATTTCCCTTTGAAAGCCCACATATACTGTACAACGAAGAAGCTGGGCATTTCCATTGTGTTAATGATTTTTGTTATATGTGTGAGTTATTCTCCAATACTTTTCACATCGTATGTAACCAAGGTAGAAACCGTGCGTGTGTGTCATGCCTTTGGGTCTGGATATTTATTTGAAACTATTTATGTAATTCTACATAGCTTCATCTACTGCATTGTACCCTTCTGTGTCATTTCAATTTTAAACTTTCAGACAGTGAGGAGGGTCATCTATCAAAAAAGGATAAGGGGCCAGTATACTAATGATCAACAGAGAAAGTCTTCAGTGAGGACAAACTTAGTGTTAACAATGATTGTGCTTTGTATTTTCTTTATATTTACCACTTTGCCGACCCAGGTTTGTCTTGTTCTGTATTCCATATCTAGACTTCTTGGACTATGTTTCATGCCCCAAGGTAATCTTGCTTTAATTGTAACATCAAAGTTCAGGTTCATCAATCATTGTGTGAATTTTTTGTTGTATTGCGTTACTGGGTCGGTCTTTAGACAGGCGCTATTTCATCTTTTGCAATGCAGTGGGAGAAAAGATCGGTCGCGAAAAGGGCAAATTCCAACTGTCACCCGTCAGCATATTGTTACCCCTTGTGGACAAGACTCTATCATCACCTGTGACAGGCATCTACTTCCAGATGACATATAGCCTAAAAGTCCTTGCTTAAATGCAAACATTCATGCACTGTCTGCGCTTTAACTGCATTACATATGTTTGTGTATACCAGATATAATAAACACAAAACCAGACATCAAAGGTTTCATAATATTGTAGCAGCGACGGAGGGGGGGGCTGTGGGTTCACAGATCCCCTCCGCCACCCCGGCGTACTTTGCACATAAGCTAAGAGTTGATACACCGGGCGGGGGAGGAGACAGCTGGCTCCACTGGTGATTAGCGGTGGTGCCGGCAGAATCCCCGCCAACGCGAAGACGTTCGAATTGGGGGCGTTGGCGAAGTTCGCCAGCCCCCATGACGGAATGTCTCCGGCGTCGGAGAAACGTTAGTAAGCTATATAAGGTGGTGGGAACAGAAGGTTCCGACAGTCTGGTTTGATGCTTGAAGCAGAGAGGATCTCCAACAAGACTTAGCTGGTGTGGCCATGAAAGCCAGAGCAATAAATTATCTCCGGTTCCAATGTACTTAATGAGTTCTGTCTCCTTCCACATTACGGCGGACACTACAATATTTTACCTTTATTTCCGATGATTTAACAACAAGAAATCATAGTAAATATGAATGTTGCTAAGGACTGATCAATGTTTCCAAAAGTTTATTGTTTTTCTCCTTGCAATAATCTCCCTACCTTGACAAATAAATATTTCACTATAGTTTGTGAATCACCAATAAGTAAGACATAATGAAGGTCAGACAGGTGCAGCTTTACTCTGTACAATGACGACCTGAAATAAACACTTTACACACTAAAATGTGGTCATAATGTAGAAATTAAATTGTTAATCAATTATCACCACTTTTAATTCTGTATATAATCCTCTTTATATTTCATATCAAAATTGTCTTGAGCATGAAATCCACATGTATATCATACTGTCACGGTACTGCCATGTCCAGAAATAGAACGACTGGCACCAAGAGTCGTCTTGTATTGGGATGTTTTACATGTACACATAGATATGTTACTGCTTCAAATGATGACTGTGTGTCTATGTTCAAAAGATCCTGATTAAAGGGAATTGCAGGTTCCTACACATAGGCCACCTGCTGGCAAAACTCATGAAAAACCTTTTGGCTAAATTCATAATCTAATATATATTGTAACAGGAGAAGTTGTGACTAAGTAACAACACAACAATGGCTGATTATGATATATAGTAGTTCTCTATTGACTTCCAAATATAACAGGTACAATAAACTCATATGAGATCCCAATGAGTGCATGCTTCTGGAGTTATGCTATACAATTGCTTCAGCTTCATCTGACACGTAGCATGAGTTGGAGATAACTGACCGCTGTGGTACGAGGCATGCCCTTTTAAAGATGCGCTTGCCGCAGCAGGGCCTGGGGAGCACTGGTCAGACTACCGCGGTAACACACCATACAGCATCTCTGCTGCACTCTTCCCCGCTTAATCAGAGCCGACGCTCTTAGCGACCTGACGAGCTGACCGCTCATAACTAATACTTGCTTCGAGTATTAAAAGAACTGCTGGGCCCCCAATCCAGGATAGACTATTGCTTCAGGCTTGAAACAGAGGGGTAGCATGAGGCTTTACTTCTACAATGTTGGGTATCCCGGTTCTCCAAAAGCCATCATTGACGAACAAGGCACTTGGTAGGAGTATACAACAGACAGGCATAGGGCCTCAGCGCCGGTGATTGTGGTGCTAACGATGAGACAATGTATTTAACAAGATGTGTGCCCAATGAGTTGTGCTTGGGGAGTCATGTGCAGACCTGTAGAACCCCTAACGTGTGCTCTGACCTCCCTTCCCCCCTTCTGATGCGTCAAAGTCTAAACTATCAGGTGCCCATCGCAAGGCGTTGTTGACTCTGGCTCCCCGGGGTGAACACTGTGCTATAATGTAACCTTGAACATCGGTGATCACTGTTTTATGAGGTAACTGTGAACCTGATGGTGCAATCAAAAACAGTTGGTGCTTCCTTATTACCATAAAACATGCAATCAGCTGGTGATGTGGTGAGTAAACAGTAGGGATGAGGGGATGATGGAGTGGGTGGAACGGCTTGTACTTGTAGGGGTTAGTGCCCAGAAGTGCTGTGTCATCCTTGTGGTAGAAGTCCCAGCGTCGCACCCGGTTACTCAGACTGATTCACAGGTTATTCACAAGTCCCTCGTTTTAGCTGGAAGTGTTTAGTCGGATAACGCTCAATAGAGTAACAGGTGACGGCACTAAACTTGCCTCTGTCACCTCTTAATGATGAAGGAGGAGCAAACTGACGGCTGACATGTCAAAGCGATGACATCCAACCCAGTGTGTGAAATGATTATTAGGCTTGGGGCAGCCCACTACTGCACCTGCTGCTATGCACCCCTTGGTGAACGCACACCGCACCCACCATTCAATAATATTCTCAAACATTTCCTTGGTGTTGATGAGAGCAAAGATGGCAGCTCCAGACAGCGGTGTAGTCTGGACAAGTGTCAGGTTGGAGGCAATGTAGTCGTAGATCCCCGGATGGGTGTAACAATAGATGGATGGGAATGAGTTACGCGGGAAGGCCACCCCAGACGCTCCAGCCGTTAATGCAAACATCTCAATAGCCTCCTTGCAGTGGAAACGTATAGAGGCATCAATCCAGATAACTGCATCATTGTCCTTCAGGATATCCTGCATTTTGATAACATTTTGTTAATTTGTTAAAATACTGTTAGCTTGTTCAAGCATTCAATGAATCTAGACATAAAATTTACATTATGAAAGACTGCATGGTCTTTGGTCAGCATGGCACTGGAATGCAGCACTGGGGTTCATTTCTGATGGGAAATGATAGCACTGTGGCAAACAATAGCTATCTGGCTGAATTGTACAGTGTGAATTGTCTTCTAACTATCAAGTATTTTGGGAAACAATGTTTAAAGCATGGCTGTCTTAGAGAGCTGTCATAGAGAGCTGTCGTACAGAGCTGTCGTACAGAGCTGTCGTACAGAGCTGTCGTACAGAGCTGTCGTACAGAGCTGTCATACAGAGCTGTCATACAGAGCTGTCGTACAGAGCTGTCGTACAGAGCTGTCGTACAGAGCTGTCGTACAGAGCTGTCGTACAGAGCTGTCATACCGAGCTGGTGTACAGAGCTGTCATACAGAGCTGTCATACCCAGCTGTCGTACAGAGCTGTCGTACAGAGCTGTCATACAGAGCTGTCATACAGAGCTGTCATACCGAGCTGTCGTACAGAGCTGTCATACAGAGCTGTCATACAGAGCTGTCATACAGAGCTGTCGTACAGAGCTGTCATACAGAGCTGTCATACAGAGCTGTCGTACAGAGCTGTCATACAGAGCTGTCATACAGAGCTGTCGTACAGAGCTGTCATACAGAGCTGTAGTACAGAGCTGTCAGACAGAGCCGTCGTACAGAGCCGTCGTACAGAGCCGTCGTACAGAGCTGTCGTACAGAGCTGTCGTACAGATCTAGAGCTGTCGTACAGAGCTGTTGTACAGAGCTGTCGTACAGAGCTGTCGTACAGAGCTGTCGTACAGAGCTGTCGTACAGAGCTGTCGTACAGAGCTGTCGTACAGAGCTGTCGTACAGAGCTGTCGTACAGAGCTGTCGTACAGAGCTGTCGTACAGAGCTGTCGTACAGAGCTGTCGTACAGAGCTGTCGTACAGAGCTGTCGTACAGAGCTGTCGTACAGAGCTGTCGTACAGAGCTGTCGTACAGAGCTGTCGTACAGAGCTGTCGTACAGAGCTGTCGTACAGAGCTGTCGTAAAGAGCTGACGTACAGAGCTGTCGTACAGAGCTGTCGTACAGAGCTGTCGTACAGAGCTGTCGTACAGAGCTGTCGTACAGAGCTGTCGTACAGAGCTGTCAGACAGAGCTGTCAGACAGAGCTGTCAGACAGAGCTGTCAGACAGAGCTGTCAGACAGAGCTGTCAGACAGAGCTGTCAGACAGAGCTGTCAGACAGAGCTGTCAGACAGAGCTGTCGTACAGAGCTGACGTACAGAGCTGTCAGACAGAGCTGTCAGACAGAGCTGTCAGACAGAGCTGTCAGACAGAGCTGTCAGACAGAGCTGTCAGACAGAGCTGTCAGACAGAGCTGTCAGACAGAGCTGTCAGACAGAGCTGTCAGACAGAGCTGTCAGACAGAGCTGTCAGACAGAGCTGTCAGACAGAGCTGTCAGACAGAGCTGTCAGACAGAGCTGTCAGACAGAGCTGTCAGACAGAGCTGTCAGACAGAGCTGTCAGACAGAGCTGTCAGACAGAGCTGTCGTACAGAGCTGTCGTACAGAGCTGTCATCCAGCCTAATTGATCATCCAGCCTGGTTGTCCAGCTGGGGTGAGGTTATAAGCCTTAAAATTCAGCAGCTGGACAACTTAGCTTGATGATTCAGCTATGTATAAGGTTCACACCCTCTGAATCGTCCAATGGAATCATATCCTCTGACTGAGTATAGCCTATCCCGCCTTTGCTAGATGTCCAGTGTACTGCGCCATTTGCAATTGTACCCTTTAGTATTCCCTATGCTCTCCAGCTACCAGCTCAGCCAGAGCCTGTGTCCCAGCTTAGGTCTCAAGCAGGTTGTAAGTGTTGTGAATGGGTTGTACCTGGACATTCCTTATGTCACCTGTCCCTCATAGAGTAGTGGCTAGCATGGTGGATTCATGATACCTTTTCTTATTTATACATATGGTCAATTCTCACGAAAATGGATCACGGCTCCCCGACAGGGTTAAAATTAGGCATTTCATATATTGTTTATATTCTCTAACAGCCTATGTATATTATGTTAGGGAGTAGATAGACAAAGTTGGGAACATTAATGCCATTAGATCAATTATTCATGGCCATTTAAAGATGGACCTACGCACGGTGATGGTACCAATGGAAAATGGCAGAAAAAGTATGCTATATTAAGCCTAAATAATGCTAATTTTCTAACTTTCTATGACAAACCATGACAGAATTTTAGAAACACATACAATGAAAACTTGTAAATGAATTTTTTTCAATGAATAAATCTTTTCTGATGGACCCATGCATGGTGACGGACCTACACATGGTGACGGACCTATGAACGGTGATGTGCTAGTAATAAGTGCTTATATTCTATACTTAATGGGTTTATGATAATTTCAGATATTATTTGATCTTAAATTTTATTACACGTTTGTTGAGTAATATATTTAGAAATACCGTATTCGACGTAATAAGCGCACAGGGCGCTTAAAAAATTATTCTGGATACCTTTTAGTAGTTAAGAGTTCAATTGGGGAAAAAAATTGAGATATTTTTGGTTATTTCTAGTTTAAAAATCGCCCCAAAACAGGGGGTGTGCGCTTATTAGGGGGTGTGCGCTTATTACGTCGAATACGGTACTGATGGTATTGACATCTTATCTCTCTTTTCTTAACAAGTTTAGATGATGTACCTACGCACGGTGATATACCTACGCATGGTTATGTACCTACGCACGGTCACTATTTCATTTTAATGGCTCTTAGATTAAAGAATATTAGTACAATCTTTTATATTTTTTTCACATAGCATCTTCGAACTATGCATCAATTGGAAAATGAATATATTTCACTAATTCATGGGGAATTCTCTGTAATTCAATGCATTGTGGACCTACGCACGGTCACGCCCATACCTACCCCACTATATCTTCAGAGTTGTCATACAATAGTATAAATCTGTATGAATATTCTATTACTACTATTAAACCTCCTATTTGACCCTATTTATTAAGACAATTATTTGTGAAAGTATTACATCTTCCCTTGGATATATGCCCTATAGCATGTACCTACGCACGGTGATGGTAAAACCCACCCCACTTTTTCCATTCTGAATAACTGACAAATTTCATTTTAAATAATAATGTAGCCCACTGATATCACCATGAGTGGTTGTCCATAGTCCACTGCTCCTATGCATAATATAAATCTGAAATTTTTACGATACATTTTCTATATTATGTATTTCAAAACATTGTATTGAAAGGCCCATTAACAAAATATTAGATTACGAGCTATCCCAGCCATGTGATCCATTTTCGTGGGAATCGACCATATAGTTCCTTTGATGAAATAGGAATACAACATGCATCATGAATCCACCATGCTAACCACTACTCTATGAGGGACAGGTGACATAAGGAATGCCCAGGTACAACCCACTCACAATACTCACACCCTGTTTGTACCCTAATCTCGGACATGAGATTTGACTGAGCTGGTTGCTGGTGACTAGGGCAATACAATTGGTACCAGAGGAACACATGGTGACGCCACCAGTATCTCGCTAGTGCCTAATTGTACCTGATGAATAGTACAGACATGAGAAATGAACCCCTGGAAAGTAACTCACTGATATTTTACTTCTCTTTTATGGACAAAGGCTATTGACTCTATCAGTATGGTGCATTATAAAGGTTTGAGAAGGATTTTGAATCCTGGAAGATGTTTGGACTTACCAAATTTAAGGATTAACAGTACAGGGAATTTACAAGTTACATTCTGAGAAAATGATCATTTTGTACTTACGAGTATGACAAACACCTTAAACGCATATGAACGTAGATTCCGGGTATGTGGAGGATACAAGGAGAAGTTAAACATGCGATATTCGACACCACACCACGTTTTAATCTGAGGGGAAAATGGAATAACACAGCAGTTTAATCAGTCCTACGAATAAGTATTTCAAACAGTATCCCATGGATGCCGTCCCATGACAGCTGGTGGCCAGTGGTCTGGGGCTCTACACTTAGGGGATGGGAGTGTGATAGTATGTCTTAGTGACAGATGGTACTAACATGGGGAGAAGGTTGACACAACTTGGTCAGAGGACTGATTAGTGGAAATGATGTGTGAGGGGTAGACATAGGGAGCCCCACTCCGGACTGATTTAAACATCAAAACACTGGCGGCTGGGCGAGGGTTGCCGGTCCCTGGTCATTTTTGCATAGGACTGTACATAATACTTTAGGTGACCACACAAGATGCTTCTCACATGCGCAGGGTTGAGTAGATTTACCATTAATCGTACACATACCCTGAGACGGACAGTTGAATTTGAGGTTGTTCATGTATAATATGGCTTCTAATGTTGTAATGTTGATGTGGTCAATAAATGATTAAAACCCTTTCAATAAACAAAAAGTTTATTTTATGAAAAGAATAATACTGAAGGTTTACCATTATTCACAAATAAAGAGCTTAAAGTGCTTGAATAACCCCAAAATCAAGTGTCCGTCTCAAGGTATGCGTCCGACTCCAGGTGAATCTACCCTATATTTGCAGGCAACCCGGTGGTAAAAGGTCACGCATGTCACTAAGCCTAACTACCATTAACATTTTTAGGAACAGCATGATACCATAAAATAATCTTTTTGAGGATATTTACCATAGTTATAAAATAACATTGGGTTGGATGGCTGAATCCACACGGGACATTTCTTAAAATCAACATTCGACCTATGAGTGCTATGCAACAAGAGGGTTGAAAATAAAGTGAGAGGGGACATGAGTAATTCTCAAAATCGAATATAACATTGGAATTATTAAGTGAAGAAGGTAAATTAATTTACCGAAACGTTGATCACTTCATAAATTCTACTCAAATGATTCTCCTGCCAAACTGTTGTAAATGTTGATAATAATAAAACTTTTAACTTTACTTGACCGGGTCTGGTTTTGTGTGTTATCTAAACTCTCAGAATTATTAAGTGACATATAGTGACATGTGACATGGCAGTTTTTTAATTTGATACGCGACATACAGACACCCCCCAACCCATATAGCCAGAACCCTAAAAAACTCACCTCCTTTGTCTGTTCAGCGCTCAGCCCCAGGTCGTAGAACACGATTGTTCGTCCTGGATTCTGTTTCTGGTGTGACGCAATTGCATCCCGCATCTCCTCAAAGTGGGCGCTGTCCCCGGCCGTCACCATCACCGCCTTCCGGACCACCTCCCGACTCGGACTGTCAATGCTGCGCGCCCCAACAAGCTTCACTACTCGCTCCACTTCTCCCGATAAGGGCATGGGTTTCTGAGTACCATTATGTCTCATGGCTCTCTATTGATAGACAAGATACATAATCTCCATGATGGCATTTAAAATCAGCTATACTGAGTGCTACCCATAGCATTATTGACTGTTTATCAATTGTTACTGTGGTTTAATCCATTCAAACCATTACATGTATGTCTATTGGTCGCAATTATATCACACTCGCTATGTACTAATCGCCAAAGGATAAATAAAGGAACAAATGTATTTATATCTTGTGGTCAATAAATGATTAAAACACCTCAAAAGAATATATAACATATATATAAAGGCTGGATGTGGCAAGATTTCTTGTTACAATTCTTTTTTCCTCCTTTAAAAAGGAGATCATATTAAAGCTCTAGTTCGTCAATTATTTTACAAATATATTGACAATTTGCATTAATACACAGGCCACTTTAATGTATCTATGATTTGGGTATATTTATGTATTCAATTAACTATGTCTGTTCTTTTTTACGTGAAAGTACTCCACCCTGTGGATGCAACTAAACTCCCACATTCTTTCTACAAGTAGGTTCTAAATGTAGTATACTAGGGCTGTAGAGACATAGAGTAAATAGACACAGGTCCACAATGATCTGTCTGAATTACAGGTTTCTCCATGAGTGGTGCCTTGGATCATATCACACAAATCATATCTAGAAATGACATTTAAAGATTGTTTTCATAGCTGCTTTAGCGACGTCATCATGGATAAACACCCAAGGTGTCACGGTACAAATTTCTGGTTCTGACCCTATTTTTCTCCTTCAGACGGGCAAAAGGTTGGGTTCTTTTGAGTGTGCAGTAATGAATGACCCCTTAAATCAAAGCTTAACACATATCTGATTTTTTTATTTGCATCCCGCATAAAAAAGTGTGTTCCGATTTTGTGCTAGTTGCCATGGAAACTGACTTACCCAAACTGGAGAAATTTTACAGGTGCCCAGCGACCTTTGACCTTGACCTTTGACCCCTCCAATCACCACCCAGGGTTACCATGGCAACAACCAACTTTTTATATTTTTTTTGCCAAGGCCTTTGGGAACAATTTGGGCCGCAGATTATGTGTCTGTGACAAATTTAAGGCCTCCTACCACTGATTATATGCACAGTAGTACCGTTTTTTATTGGCACTATTTACGAGTCCAACATTCTGGGGGTGAATTTGTACTGTGACACCCCAATGGAGAATGCACCTAGACCTGTGCAGGTAATATGAGGGTTTTTGTGAGTATAGTACAGAAATAAAACGACGATTTTCAGGCCCCGGGTTATAGGATTCTCCAAATGTCAGGGAGTGGGTTACAGGCGAGGGACAGTATACTTGGGAGTTTATGGTAATAAATAACTTGGACCTGAAGGCTTGATACTAACATCAGGATGGACAGACAGAGGTTGCTGCTGACCAACTCTGTCCCCATGTGTCGATCTTCCATCTTTATGCCCATCAACTTGCTGGGGTTTTGATTTCTTGTAGCTCTTTATATTCTGGGTTGGCTGTGTCCTAAATGCATACAGGCAAACACCGGCGCCCAGCAGTGTGGCAATGGCCAGCTTAAAAACACTCTGAAATTTGTAAACAATGATCATTTCACTGATTACATAACTTTGTTTAGCAGATGAATTTACTGTCTTCTTCGTTTACAAATCTTTAAGAACCCATAAAGGGCGATTGTCCTACATGTAGGACGTTTTTGACATATTTTAATGGATTTTTAAGGCACCAAATTACAGTGAAAAAGTCATAAAAATTCAAAATTATTTTTTTGAGCTTGATCTATGGAACTTGGCCTTGGGAAGTCCAAGGTGTTTGTGTTTATACTTTTTTCCCTTGAAGATATAGAAATGGTAACTCAAAAAAAATCTACGAAGATTTTACTCTATTTAAAGCAATATTTAGGGTCAAAATCATCAAAAATATCAAATAATATCCGTATTTTTTGTCAAAAATGATTTGGATTATTTTTTTCATGCTGAAAATGATGGAAACAAAAGATTTAATGATTTTTTATGCATTTCTGTGGAAAATCCTCGTTTCCATGGCAACTAAATATCCAAAATGAGCGATTTTTGTTGATTTTGGTTGCTATGGTAACAAAACACACCATTTTGGCTGTGGCCACTCAACAGAAAAATTGACCTATCACCATCATAAAAAATTGGTTTCAAGTCATTATGCTCCAAATTTGGGATACTGCAGTTAAAGGGAGGGGAAATTTACCCAATTTAGACATCAGGACGTCATATTTATGACGTGACATCTTTGTAGATAATGTATTCATGCAAATGTGGGTTATTTCATTTTCAGAAATCTTGATATACTTTGACCCTTAATGGTTACACTAATAATTGGACTATTTGCACATTTTTTTCGGTTCTGGAAACCCCAGACAATTGTATACAAGAGAAAAATGGTCAAAAAAGAGCTCCGCCCTAAATGGGTTAAAAGATCATGAACATGACCTTAAACTTAAATCTAGCCAATCTAACATCATGTTGTCAGCAATCTCATGTCTGAATTCACTGACTTAACATTTGATAGGGCCAAAACAAAAACAAAGTAGATAGTGTTCAGGTATCCGGCCCAAGCGACCCTATGTTTCTGACCCTATCCACATTATTATTTTTCCTTTTTTTTTGGAAGGCATTTTTGTTGTTTTCTCTACCAAACAAAAATCAGTTTTACTGAATTTTTTTTTACTGAAATTATACGAAAATGGTAGGAATAGCTGAACACAAATAATACTTTGGCCTAGTGGTAAGCCAGGTTAATGTTTATGATTGTGTCATGAATATTCTAATACACTAGGTCTCTCTAGGGTGGTATACAACTGGATTTACTGTCTTTCATGCCAAAATCATAAATCACTTACATTTTGATGCCACTTCATGGTTGCTGTGTATATCTGAAAATTCAGTAACGACAGAGTAAGAAGTCCTCATTAATGAATATATTCATCAACCCCTTAAAGGTAAAGGCCGTCCTATTTTCAGGTGCATCTATATAGTATATATAGTATTGGTATCAATTACTCAATATTCTGAAACACACAAGATTAATGATATACTAATATTTGTGTACATAGTTGCTCCTGGAAATTGCAGTGATAGCTGCGATTTTGCTTGAATAAAAGATCTTCCAATCTTGCAAAATATTTGGGGCATGTATTTGTCTCTGAAGGGATTACCCAGTGTTTGTTGAATGTTGATATACTCATTATATCTCGAATTCACTTGGCATTAGCTTAGTGTGATATAGACGATGTAATGGAAGCAAAAAAAGGTTCATAGGCTAGATTTTGATATATTGACATTTGAAAAGAGAACGCTTTTTACTATGGCCACCTTCGGAAATACGGCCTATTTTCTCAACATCTTTTTACTTTTTTGGAAAGTCACCAACAGTATCACCAACAGTATCCTAACCAAACTTCTCTGAAGATGATGCGATTAAAAGTTCCAAAGCTGGATCATGAAGTGAAATTTAAAAGGGCAAACATAGTTTGATAGTCCCCGTGTTTGCGTTAGGCCAAAAAAAGATAAGACGTGTGTTTCAGGTTACATAGTCTGAAAATCTGGGTAGGTAGGTCAAAATTCTTTTTAAACTAACTCTTTTACTTTTGCGTTAAAAGTACCCATAAACTGACTTGTAAACTTCAGCGCTGACTCGCCAACAACAGCATCAACTCATATAGACTAATCAAATTGACTCTGAAATACAGTCTATACGAAAACTTTTTCACCACGAAGGAGATTCGGTCCTGCAGATTTTTATTTGTTGCAGGCTCGGCATAATTTTTGCAGGCCCGGATAGTGGAGTACAATCTTGTTATTCAAAAATAAAATATAAAGCAAGTGTTTGTATTATATAGAATATGGTTCTCCTGTAGGTACAATTATGTAAATCATTTTAAGATGTAAATTACTAAAGAACAAATACAAATCCATGGCCGGTCCAGGAGAGTTTTTGCTGGCTGTAGCCAGTGTCCGGCATGTTTTCGTATAGAAAATTCTTTTCAAAATTGGATGAAAATCTCTAGGGTCTGCCTTGTTTTGCTAGGTAGGGTGGCGTAACCTGGCCTTATCATGATTACTGACTATGAACCACCAGAGACTGTAACGTGCTATTGTCGTGCCTCTACATGGTAAAAAATCGACACGGGCGACACGGGGAACACAGGCTACACTGCTGTTTTCGGCCCTTTAAAAAATCGACAGACACAGGAAAGTTGAGGGTAAAAATCGACCCACAGAGATTTTTCTTATATATCTAAAAATCAACAGGATGACACGGTCCTTCTGCCTAAAACGGACACGGCGACATGGTCATATATATATGGGTACCCATGTAGAGGCACATTGTACTGTATGGTGTACATGTTGTAGGGTGGTTCAGTAGGACAGGTCCACTCTGACACCTATATCCACCAGACCATGCATCCCACATTGCTTTACACCCCCACATGCTATTCTAAGTGACACCAGAGACATAAATCACAAGGCAGGACCTGTCTACACTAAGTATACATCAGCTTAGCAGCTACCACCTCTAGTTTATGAGATATGGCTCCTTGGATATGTGTGAGCACTGTCCAATATCAAATGCCAATAAGCCCTATCTCTTTGCTTTAGAGATATCTCCATCTAATTAGCATACTTATGATAATTACCAAATATCCAAACATTTGGTCATAGCTTTTGATGTTAGAATGGTATTTACATTTTGTTTTCAGCATAGAATTCCTTGTACATAAGTATTCCATATATAATTCTATTTTATACTTTATAAAGTAAGAGGTCAACCAGATTTGGTTCTTCATTCAAGCAAAACAACTGTATAATTTACCCCTTTAATGCATTATGCCATAATGCAGTCCTGGCTAGTAGACTTGTCAGGGCTACATTCGTTCATCATAAAGACCCTGACCCTGAAGATCATGAGGAGTGCACAAAAGCTGCAGGGTTGGCATGCTCATTGAATGCAGTGCTGAATGATGCATGGATATAATGCTGCATGATGCTTGATCGTATGGCTTCATATATACATCATGATAATAAAGGCAAACTGTATTAAAGCACTACGCTATGTAATAATTTACATTAGCTAAATCATGTTAAGTGTATAAATAAGTATCCATACCTTTACTTGGTTGTAGTCAGACTCAGATGTAGAGATTGTGCAGGGCTCCTAGAGGTTAGGCCATGGGGATATTCGTATTCAGGGGGTCAGAAGAAGTTGAAGCAGGGAACATCCTTGACTGACCCCTGATATTAGTAACACCCTCTTCTGGATTCAATGCGACTGAAGCTTCTTCACTCTGCCAGTTGACCTTAAACAGGGGTGTATTAGTAACACCTACTGTAAACGTGTATATTTTCACGCATGTTTATTTTCGTTAATTGACTATCAAATGCACTTTCACGCGTGCTTCGCAGATTTTGGAGTATAGTAGTTGTATGACCATACTGGATAAATATTCGCTCTGTACAAATTTTCGCGATTTAAAAAATCGCGAAAACCACAAAAATAGGTACAGCGGGAAATAACATACGTTTACAGTAGGTGCCCTATATTTTCCATGCTGTGTGTGCTACCTGACCTGGGGCAGGCTCTATCTGGGTCGCCACCTCACTTTAATAGCGGTCACACCTGGATGAGGACAACGTCCCACAGCCGATAAGGAGATAATAATGGACAGGGTTACTTATGGCAGACCCCCCCCCCACGGGTGATTTATGCTGGAAAGTCTCTTTTGTTGCTAAGGGAGTAGTCATTATTTAACAACGGGAGGGGGATTGGTGGATTTTTTTTGTGTGCGAACTCGAAAATATTTCTGCCCCCCCCATGGGTCGTAATATTTCCGCCCCCTCCCCCTCTTTAAACTAAAGTAATGCACCGGCCTTTTCACCGAAAATGGGTGAAATTTCTTTGCCCCCCTAGAGTGATCGAACTTTTTTCATCCCCCCTCTAGACAGGTAGGGGACAGGAATACCCTTTTAGGACGTACCAGTATTGTGGTACGGTGCTGTCAATTAGACCATACCAGTATTGTGGTACTATGCATGGTACTGGGGCGTACCATTTAACTGGTACACTTGGTGTGATCATTAGACCATGAACAGCTAGCTGTACTAGAATACTGGCCCCCATGGGCCGGTCTGCAGTACTCATAGAACAATGGGTCCTAGCTATACCAACAATGGGGGCATGGGTGGGGGAGAAAACACCCATTTTCTTCAACATTTTATCTATTTATGACCTTACCATTATGTTAGCAGGTAAAACCAAAACGTAGAGTGATAGATCAATATCCATTCTATTAACCTGTGTGTTTAGATTTATCAGCAAATATAACAAAGAATCCGGAAATTGATTTTACTGAGTCTAAAGAAGATAGTTTTATGCTTGTGTTATGTTTAATGCATGATATTTAAATAAATATAAATGATAACAGATTGTAAATTGGCTAGCAGATAGATTGAGATGTGCTCTTTCCAATGGTACCACACATGATGTATATTATATTCCAATCATATGGGAAATATCATTTAAATGCTTAGATACACTGATGCTGGTGGAGAGGACATTATACTAGTACGCCCTAGATGATGAGTACAGGTGCAGCTCATTTAGGGCGTACTAGAATAGTGGGTGTGTCCCCAACCTGCTAGAGGGTTCGAATTCTCTTGCCCCCTGTACCCACCAAACCCCGCCTATGGATAAATAATGACCACGCCCTAATTAGAGCACTGATTAGGGAGCTCCTTCCACATTGTACCAGGGGCACAATTTATAACAATGGTCGACTGGTGAGTAATGTAATGACTGAGAATTCCATGTCTCGTACACATAAAGAGGTGCAGTACATTTTCGTAGGGGGAAAACAAACAATATGTTCCTTTCCCAGTCATATCATGATTTCTACTGCATTTCACAATGCTATCATAAGTATATAGTGTGTCAGCAATTTCTTCAAAAAAAGGGCGAAGGTGGTCGTAAAGCAGTTTTTTCTCATTGCACAATGGATGGCTGAGACAGGGTCAAAACTCTTCTCAGCCAATGTAATTTCAGCTATATCAATGTTTGGAACTGGGAACGAAGGCCAAAATGAAAGTAATAAATGAAAGAAAAGTCATTAAGATATTATTATAGAGAAATCAAGCTTCAATTAGGTTTATTAACTACAAATAAAGCAGTGGTTGTTATAAGAAATCATTATGGAGTAGCACTGACCCATTGACTGCTCATAAGATGTCCTACCATTTAACCACATCTATAGCTGACCTGTCGTTTGTATAAAGTGTTGACCTATATAATACCATGCTTCCATTAGTGGAATAGTATGCTGCTCCTCTTTGAACAACTAGGTTGTAAGCCCTAATATCAACCAAATATGTGCTTTCTATGGGTGACATTTGGATAAATACTTTTAATGACGAGGTGGGAACTCCTTCCTTTTTGGAAAACCCCTAAATATTGCTATAAATATTGCAATAAATTAGCCACTTTATACGACAGGGAGATTTATGACTTGACAAATACTTGATGACTGCATATGTTCCCAATCGTAACTCAATTTACTTCGAGCTGTTATTAAGCAATATACAACTACCTCTTGTGAAATCGATCAGCAATTGTATTTTTAGATTATAGTTGGTTGGCTATTGATTGTCATGACATGGGTAAGAGAATAAACTTATGAATCCGGACCCAGATGTAACTTCAACAGGGAGGCATGTTGTCGTTGATCATTTTTATTGGCTAAATAATGTGATATACAAGTAATTTTTCATTGCTTAACCCACGGTGGAGGGCTAAGACAAAGGATTCGCACCTTGGTTATATTGCATACCCAAGGGTTAAGTCAGATAGACTACACCTGGCCAGGGTCCTTCCATATACCCATTGCCCACTGGTTATAGACTCAGTGTATATCACCTTGTTTTGACCTGGTTGGGCAGTGGGTATATGGAAGAACCGTCTCCAGGTGTAGTCTATCTAACACATAGCCAAGAGGGACTCCATTTATATAAACAGAGCAGATGGAATTTTGATACTAGTTATCTTTAACTTTACGGCGTATGAAATATGAGGTCTCTAGTCCGGGAACATCTTTTAAGTTTACAGCTCAATCAAGATGTGATGTCACTAGTCTGGGTCAATTCAAACAATACTAGTTCAAGGTTCTCCAACTATGGTCAGTTTTTAAGTGCCTTCTTGAAGGCTTCAAGGGGTAGGAGCTGGATATCAGCTGTTTAGTTGTTGCATTGCATGAAAGCAAGGCAGTTTATATAAATAGTTATGAACTTAGATATTGGTCTTTCTGATCTTCACAGTCTAACAGGCTATCGTTATCAGTAGTCAGCCCTTTACAGATACACTTATCTAATGGCCTATATTGCATTATCTTATACCAGGCACTCTGATATAGGTAATAAATGTCAATACCTGGACAATAATTTTATCGTTATTCATCATGCATACATCAGGTTGGGGTCGGGACCATGTTGTTAGGACGTACTAAATACATAGTATACCCTTCCAATTGGGCCTGTACCAGGATTATGGTACTGTGCACCATCTTGGGATGTACCATGATCTTGGTACACCTGGTGTGCCCACTGGACCATGTCCCCTGCTCATGCAAGTAAATGGGCCAATCACAGCCCAGTACTCATGTACCTTACCTGTGGCCACTGGACTGTGACCCTTACCTGTGCATGTGATTAGTGGGGTCACTGGGGTCATAGGTGGGAATATAGAAACCACTCTACTATTTCATACTTATATTTGTATTATATGGCTTATTTACCACATCATCAAACATCACAAAGTTAAACCAAAAACGTCATTTTGTGGGCCTTAATCTATGATTTCATCCTATGAGTTCATTTTTATTAGCAGATTCAACAAAAAATTAGCAAACTGATTTTACTTAACATATACTGAAGGAAAATATGTAGATAAAGCCATTTTTTAGATAATATTCTGATATTAGTTATGAAAAAGGGGGCATACATAAATGATAGACCTCTGCTTCCTATAGTGGCATCAGCATTATGAATTTTGGCATGGAAATGTGAGAAAGTTGACAATAAATTAGTGTACCAAGTTCTTGGTACACCCTGTGTTCTGGGGACTGTCAGTCAATCTTAGGGCGTACTAAGAAACTGGTCAGTCTCCAACCTGATCACAGGCCAGTTCATTCCACAGCGGGACACCGCGATAGAGTGGGCATCTTTGATATGCATATCTTGGTGTCGCCAAGTAGAGTTAGTATATCAAATATGTGTTAGGCCTCTATAGACAAATTAATTTTGTGAAATTGAACATTTAAATGTTGTAGGACTTAATAGTCCTGCTCAAAATGGAGATCTGGTTTTGAAGGTTTTAATATCTTGATATTTGGAAACTTTTGCTCTTCGGTAGATCAATTTTAGGAAGTCAGAATTGGCTCTAATTTCTAAAGTGGTAATTTGTAAGTACAAGATGAGTTGTGGAAATTTATCATAGCATTACAGAAGTCAGTGCATGTCACCTTTTGTAATAATAATGCACACTTTAACTCTAACCTGCCTGACATTATTTCTTTCAAAGTGTTCACCTTCATGGTTTACTATGATTCGACCACACAATTTTACTTATTATAATGATTATACAATGATGAACTCTTGACTTACATTTAAATGCTTGAAACTTGAATGGTAAGATAGCTGTATGGTATGATACTTGAATGCAACATTCACGCATCATCACGGCTGCATTGATGCATCATGATGACAAGGGAAACACTACATTGATGCACTATATGCAGCCCATGGGAGGCTAACATTACAATCTAGCGTCACGGTAAAGTGAGGAGCACTCGGAGTCTATTAGGGCCTTATGTGTCAGAGTCAACTGAGACTTCCACAGATAAGCCGCTTCAGTGGCATTCTTACGATGCAGTTTACCATCGTCAACTTTAGAAAGTGTCGCTGATTGCAGCCACCGTGTCACTGCTAGAGGAACATCAAGAGAAAAGCCACCATAAAGACTTTTAGTAAATGCCACAGGGTCATCAGCAAAGTCTTCATACCGAATAATCTTAATCCTTTCGCTAATGTGTGAATAACGGTCCAGTGTTTGTATGTTATGTCGCATTAGTGTGCATATCTTAATCGCAAGCACTTTCACCTCAGTATCAGTTTTAACAAGGTCCTTAGTGATAAAGGAGTTGATGATTCCACGAGGGTCTCGGAGAAGATGTAACATGAACATCCGCTGATTATTTTGAACAAGATTCATCATATTTCCCATTTTGTATCTTAGTATCTTGAGAGTCAAAAAATCACTTTTCCTGCAGTCCTTGGCATAGGCACCTAATGTAGGATTCTCAGGACCACAAGTCCTATTGATCGGTTTATCGGAGAAACAAGTTTTCTGTATTGCATCCAGTGAAAACCTTTGAAATGTAGCACACCTTTGTACATGGCAGTCTCTCCTCCTTGCACTGGTAATGTACAACCAGATGTGATTGCATAATTCCGGGTAGATTGACTGGAAGTTGCATTCTGTGATGTTGTTTAGGCTGTTCAACATCATCTCCTGCTCCAGTGGGCACAGCTTCCTGGAAGTTATAGTAATATCGAAAAAGTTAGCATACCTGAAAATTGGGACTCAAAATGTTCTTGAAAATGACCCAAGATGTTAAGTAAGACGACTATAAGCTTTCCTTTCTATTCGATCCATTGATTTTCATTCCCTAAAATTCTGCTCTGGTCTTATTGCTCAATATGTCAGATGAATGGTCTAATAGAATTGTACACAATATCATTTCACCTATAATAAATGCACCATAAATTCCCCAATGTGATCTTGTTTATGGCCTCATAATACGCACCAATTATAACATATATGACTTCTCCCATCCCTAGAATTATATACTGTGAGAGTGTTTAGGACATTGCGAAGTAATACTGATAATTTTAAGAAGAATTTCAAGTACAGCTACTAATTTCAGCATAGATGGTCAATGTAATGGAGATATCTATGTTTACATATTAAAAAGACAAATGAGCATGAAGATTTTGATAAATCAGGCTATCTTTACCGTATTGTTCCATCAGGTTGTAGGTTGATATCTATGTGTTGAATCCACCGGTCAAACCCAAACTGTGCTAAGTACATGCCGGCTACAGGCTCGTAGAAATACAGCGTGCCGGGGTCCTTCCCGAGTAGGGACGAGACGATGGAGCTGCCACTGTGCTGGTACGCCGTCAGGAGGATGGTAGGTGGCAGCACCTGCACAATTTTAAATACAGATTTTTTACTTTTATACAACCATCTCTTGCACAACAATCTATTTTACAACCATCTGTTATCACTTGGCTTAAGCTTTTCAAATGCAGTCTATTCTATTACTGTAGAATATAGAGTAGACCTCGACACCTTAAGGTGGTGACTCACAGAGTAACACCCCTAAAGAGTGGTCTATTTCCTAACAGGATTTTGGTTCCCTCTTAAGGGGTTAATTTTTTTTGGTCCTTCCCCAAATGCACCCCCCCCCCTGTTGTTAAACAATAGAGACAGGGGGAAGGCGGCGTTAGTGGCTTTGGAGTGGGGGAGGGGAGCAACAAAGAAATTGGACCCCTTGAGAGGCGGGATATAAAAAGTAGTTCCACCCCTTTTAGTGAAAAAAACTGGACATTGTGTCCTCCCCCAGCAATTGGTGCACGCTCAGGCAAAAACCACCAAACCCCCTCCTGTTGATGGATAATGCTCACTACTGAAAATTTAATGTAAAAGTAGCACAGTTCTCTATACTTACCCCTTCTACCCTATCTCTCCGAATTCTGAATTTTGGGAGCTGCTGGTTGGGGGCAGTTCCATGTTCAGCGCGATACAAATCATCATTGGCACCGGGGGCTTTGGACCTTTCATTAGTTAAACTTTGGTCTGCTGAATCCTTTATAATGAGGATAAGGATTATCAGCAAGCAGCCTGAGAAAACTACCACACGCCGTCTAAATCGACATCTCCTCATGGCATCAGTGGTAATGGACTGAAACAAAATAAGTCAAACTATATCAAAATACATTAAAAAAAATTAATGAATAAGTATAATATAAAGATAGATAAATGTATAACAAGATATATGAAAATATATGAAAATGAATGCAGCCCCTGCAAGTAACTCACCAGTGCTGGGTTCAAGCATTATGTCGACAAATGTTATATTTTAGTTACATCCGTCCTTAAATGGTCAACCTACAGCTGTCAATAGGGAGGAACTTATAGAGTCTTATACCACACTTGGCCGTCAGAACAAAAGAAACTGTCCAACTGTATATGACGTACAAAGGGTGAGGAAACACTCACTACAGTGTGTGGCATAAGCTAGTTAAACCACTGGCAGATCCCTGTACTAAGGATAATGGTTTAGTCATGGCTGACCACACTCGTCTGGGACTCGTGACCAGCCTTGACTGTCACCATTATCCTGTGTACAGCGGTCTAGCTGTGATTTAGCTACTACCTATACCTCTCAGTACATGCAATGCGTGGAAATATAGACACAGAATTTATGGATCTCTGACCACATATAAATCTATGGCTAAGGACAGTATAATTTAATTCATCCAAGTTCTATTATATTAGATATTAACAAGAATTGCGGTTGTTGCCGCGTAAAAAATGCCTCAGGCATTTTTATACGGGGCAACAACCACAATTCTTGCATTCAAAGAAACATAATGTCTACATGGTTGGTATGTTTGAAGGGAACCCATTCAAAAGCAGGGCCGGGAAGGGGTTATCAGGGAGAAGGAAGATATTACTTCAAATATGGCATTTCCTATGAAAATGTGAGGGTAGTTTTAGCAACAATGAGTCTCACTTTTCTGTGTGTGTGGGTCCATGTTAGGGGGTAAGGAAATGTGTGTTTCTAGGCAAATAAACAATTACAATAGATGTTGCTAGGCAACCAGCTGGATTAGCAACAAACTAATAGAACCATTGAATTCCTTGGGTCCATATTAGGGGGGTAGGTTTGATTGTAATCAACCTTAAGACCATGGAAATGTGCGTTGCTAGGCAGATGAACAATTAGAATAGCCGTTGCTAGGCAGCCAGCTGTATTAGCAAGAAACCAAAAGAACCATTGAATTCCTTAGGTCCATATTAGGGGGATAGGTATGATTATTATCAACCTTAGGACCATGGAAATGTGTGCTGCTAGGCAGAAAAACAATTAGAATAGCCATTGCTAGGCAACCAGCTGTATTAGCAACAAACGGATAGAATCATTGAATTCCTTGCATCCATATTAGGGGGGTAGGTATGATTATAATCAACTTCAGGACCATCGAAATGTGTGTTGCTAGGCAGATTAGAATTAGAATAGCTGTTGCTAGGCAACCAGCTGTATTAGCAACAAAACGATAGAACCATTGAATTCCTTGTGTCCATATTAGGGGGGGTAGGTATGATTATAATCAACTTCAGGACCATGGAAATGTGTGTTGCTAGGCAGATAAACAATTAGAATAGCTGTTGCTAGGTAACCAGCTGTATATACAACAAACCGATAGAACCATTGAATTCCTTGGGTCCATATTAGGGGGGGTAGGTATGATTTTAATCAACCTCAGGAACTATCAAAGGTTGATTTATATTATTGTTGTCACATAGCATAAATTTGTGTTGTGACACCTTAATCCAAGATGGCAGCACAATCCAAGATGGCGGCGCCCGTTATGACTTCCGGCAAAGTGCAAACATCATATACCGTGTTCTGGTGGTGCCTGGGGGCACCACAAGGTGGCTACGCCACCACTTCGGCATAAAAAAATCCAATACTGGTTCGAACCCTTTATGCATACCGTAAATTCTCGCGTATAAGCCTAACAAGCGTATAAGCCGCACCCCTAACTTTGACAAATTATATAAGCCGCAGAGGGGGTCTGAATATTGTAATTTTGGTACTGTAGTATACTAATAAAAACTCTCGTATAAGCCGCACCCTATATAGGCATGTTTGGTATCAAAAGAGAGCTGAGTCTGACTCGCGTACAAGCCACGGCTTCTACGCGAGAATTTACGGTAGCTGTATATTTTAGTGTCATAA